>CM042430.1:17124436-17656936 GCA_023631565.1 Gymnocephalus cernua
TGAGCAAAAGGGCAAAGTTGATGTAAGCGTTGTGGAGTGGAGACCGAGAAAGAAGAAGGAAGTGAGAGTTGGGAGGGGATGGACGGTTCAGTGGATGATCTCAGTGTGGGGCACAGGTGTTTTGGGTGGAGGTGTAGATGTAGACAGGGAGGTGTGTGTGTGTCATAGCGTCTTACTCACCCTGCTGAGAGAGTCATAAGCAGCAGGAGGTAAAGGAGGGAAGAGATGATGAGGCGGAGAGGATGGAGATGGGGCAGGGCGACATGGGGGATGAGGACACGTCATGTCAAGAGACCTCTGTTGTTCCATAGCGCTTGAAGCAGCCGCTTCGTTTAGTTTAAGTCACTTAACTCTGCAGGAATGTGACTGCCAGATGGGCAGAGAGGGAACAAAGATGCAGAGACAAATGTTTTTTTCTAGGAAAGAGTACTGAGTATTTGGTATTGGTGGCAGTAGGTGAATGAAAGTAAGTGAGGGCCAAGAGGGGAAGATAAAGGCAGCTACTAATTATGTCCAGAATGAAAGAAAAATAGAAGAGACGATGAGAACGCGAGAACAGAGACATTTAATTATAGGGATGGGAGCAGGGTGGGCTGGACGGGTGTGTGTGTGTGTGTGTGTGTGTGTGTGTGTGTGTGTGTGTGTGTGTGTGTGTGTGTGTGTGTGTGTGTGTGTGTGTGTGTGTGTGTGTGTGTGTGTGTGTGTGTTTCACCTGAGGGCAGGGCCATGGCCAGCATTGGATAATATCCACAGAGACTTTTGAAATTCACAAATTAGCCACCCTAACATCACTATCTTGCTCTCCTGTGCACTGAACGCTTCCCTAATACAAAGACATTGATTTTTCTTCTTTGTTATTGTAAGCAAAGAATCAATCAATAACACAGTAATCACGTTTGACACGAGGCTGCTGAAGAGTTTGGGGAGCCTCAGTGTCCAGATAACATTTTATTTTATACTTCAGTAGAGTGGAAATCAATCTGAAATCAGTTTTCTTCTCAGCTTTTTGCAGTGTTCTTTACACATAAATAACATGAAATTGACAACATGGTTCCATATCTACTGTATGAGCGTTGCCACTGGAATAGTAATGGCATTGTTACTGTGGTTACCTCCAGTACTAATTTGCAGTGCAGGTGAGGTGTCAGCCATCCAATATGGCTCAGGCACAGCTGCTGCCATGACAACCTTTTGCATGCTTGTTTTTGTGTGAGTTGTCTTTTGTGTTTGTGCGAGTCTGTAATTACTTGAGCTTTCTAATGGTAAGGGTGAGAGTAGGCAGGTGTACGAATGAACAAATGTTCAGCTGCAGTTTATGACAATTAAAAGTTGTCTGAAACATTTGCTGTTAATTTAATTTTCTCAGCTACACAGCGTGTGTGTGTGTGTGTGTGTGTGTGTGTGTGTGTGTGTGTGTGTGTGTGTGTGTGTGTGTGTGTGTGTGTGTGTGTGTGTGTGCGTGTGTGCGTGTGTGCGTGTGTGTGTGTGTGTGCATGTGTGCGTGTGTGTACAAGATTTGTATTGTGCTGTCTTACTGCACTGATGTTTTATATGTGCATAAAGGCTTAAATGCATTTGTTTGATTGCTGTATGGCTTTACTTGATGCTTATGAGTTTAGACCTGTGAGACCAACACAAGTGTGTGGCAGTCGTTGATTTTATGTTAGAATTTATACTGTTCGACAGAGAGCCCAACATTTTTTTTAAATAAAAATAAAAGTTGCTGTTTTGATAATGCTCTATTATAATAGTGTTAAAATAAATATAAATATTTATAATATTCTTTTAACCACCAAACGGTTGTAAAATGAATTAAACCTTTTAACTTAAAACAGCATCTCCACACCCATAACTAATCACTGCTCTAGACAAACATGGACACGTCCATCTCATTATTATATATGCATTAGGAAAATTGGAAATGTACTCAAGTAGTGGAAATATTCCATGGTGAAAACGGGATAGATACAATAACTTAGAACTTAACTGAATATTATTGTTATTAGTAATTCCCTAATGAGTTTTGTTTTTAATTAAGTAATTTGGTACTAATTATTAGGACAGTAGAGACAGTGTTAAATTGGTCCACTTCCAGTTAATGAATTGCAGTTAATTACACTACAGTTCAGGTCAGCCAAACATGAAACAAGAAAATGTAAAAATGTGTCTGCACACAAGCATAACAAATTCACATTATTCCAACAATGGAAAATTAATGATGATTGAATGTTCAGTTTTCTTTCAAAGAGGCTATAATCGCTATTTTTATAATAACAATGTAGGCTATCTATGAAATGACAATGTGAAAGTTGTAACTGGTGATAGTGGAGCATTTAGCAGCTAAAGAGACAGATATTTCCCTCAGGAGACCAAAAGCAGAGCTGAAAAGAAAGTGAATTATTATTGGACGTTTGCCAGGTGGACACAAACATGAGTGCCAATACTTGATAATGGAGCTCCTCAAACGCTGGATGTGTAAATAAGCAGCTTTTTGCTAACAAGTTCACGATATAAACTTTAGAAGGGGATCAGATATCAATGTTGTTCTCACAACCAGTTTCCACTGCTCCCAAGTAAGTCATTTAAGGTTTTAAGTTTCTTCTGGATATCAACAGCTAATCTTAAATTCAACACAAGTAACTAAAATAACAATGTGGTTTCCTTATACTTTGTACAATACATTTCTTTCGTAGAAACAGGAAAACTACAGACTAATGAAATAGAGTGTTACTCTGTCACTTCCGGGGCTCCGTAGCTGGTAGCTATTATTAATGATTAAAGCACCAAATCCTGTTGTCTAAAATTATAAATGACACATTTTGTCTACTACAATCTCCATTGCGTAGATTAATATTTTCAGGGCTGAATGAAAGCATTGTATATGGAAAAATAAAGATTAGCAATCTACCCGGGTAATTTTGGATACCTGTGTGTGTATGAATTGTGGGTGTGTGTGAGTGTGTGTAAGTGTATGCATTAGTGTGTGAGCTCTGAGGGGAAATTCCTCTCTCAGGGCTGGGAGTTCTTCCTGTTGTAGAGCTGTGTTTGTACAGCCTGGCTTTGTCGGGATATCCTACCCTGCCCATGTCTGAGAGAGAGAGAGAGAGAGAGGGAGAGATGGAAGGGAGGGATGGCAGGGGGAGGGATATAGAGTATGGGGTCAAGCGGAGAAACTGGAGGTGTGACAAAGACAGTGGTAGGAAGTCTGGAGGATGGGAATCAAGGTTGATTTTTGATTAAATAGAATTTGGCATGGCATCACAAATGTCTGCACAGTGGTTTGAATTAGCATAGTTTGCTCTAATCCAGAGCTTTACCGCTATTAGACTGTTGTGAGGCTGGAGGTGAAGGGACAGGGCCAGACGACCAGACAGCCTACAGCCTAAAGGAAGGGAGGATTTATCATCAGGACTAACGTTTTGATGTTTGATGTCTTGTTCTTTGGAAAACCCCTGTTCTCTCACTGGCCATGCCAGGCTCATGAGCTGAGTCTGGCTGCAGTCATGTTCCTCTCAGCACAAAGCTAATATACAGCTGAGTACTTGTCTGATGTATCTGATATTTTGTGTACAAATTCATGTTTGATTAAAAAAAAAAAAACTACAGTATTTTATAGAAACATGAAATAGTGATGTCTCACACAGTATTAAACTATAAACAGTTTTCGAGATACTGTGGACAGTTTCGACAGGAAGTTTACTAGACTGTTTCCCCAGTAAATAATCAAATAAGCTAAGATGTAGCTAAAAATGGACAAGAGTTAAATCCAATTTCCTCTTTCTCTTTTCAGTGAGAGAAACTCTAGTTAAATACTTTCCCACTGCAGACTTTTTTTGATTTGTGGTGTAACTAATTAACTACTTTTAATTGCCTGCATTGCATTAATTGCTGCAACAGAGCACATTGGTAATGATTTTAGTTCCACCTGTGCTTTGCCTGCTATGACAAATCATAATGTCTCTGTGAAATGGTCTATGAATCATAATCATTTGGGAACAATAAAGAAACGAGGGCTCCAATGCTCATGATTCAGGTTGGTTAGATTTATTCAGAGAGAACAACATTTAATGTACAAAATAGACAGCTTTTTGACAGAGAGGAAAAGAAAAATGTATGATGGTCATCAAGCAAACATGTCAACCTAAATCAGAAGTGATCTAATATAGCTTAATAAGTAACTTTTATAAGCATATAACATTTAGCCTGCTCTAGCACAGCTGAGGCTGGCTGGAAATATGAACAAGTAGAGATTTTGACATTTTGTTTGAGGCACTTCATGAATAACCAGAGTCATCCATCCTGAATGTTCAAAGATTTCTCGTTTGAATCTGATAGAGGCAGGTCGCAAGTTATTCATTGTGAAGTTCAAATCATACATCTTTTCAGGAGAAGAAGAAACATTTCAGCTCTGAACTATGAAAAAAGACCTACCACCACACCACACATAGCCTTAATACAGCACACACACACACACACACACGCGCGCGCACACGCGCACACACGCACACACGCGCACACACACACACACACATGCCCACATGCACACATGCACGCGCACGCGCACCTTTCCCATTATGTCATTTCCCCGCTTTCAGCACTTTGGCCATTATCTCCAAAAATGCCACAAATAACACCGATGTTGTCTGAGTCAGAACGAGGTAAAAATATCACTTCATGGTTGGCTCTGATTTTATCAGCTTGTTCTTTGTGATGTTTACTGTTTGATTATCCCCTCCGTGTGTGTTCACTTTTCCTTTGTCTGGCCTCTAATGGCCGCAGTAGGGTGGATGACAGGGGCAAACACACTGCGACTTAATGAATGCAAATAGACAAAACACAAGCAAATTAAGAAAACATCTTCATTAATTTGACAACACATGCTCAGCATTTAGCAAACCCGCTGCAAATACACAATGATGCAAAAAGAAAAGCACACAAACTTTTCTTAATTTGCTTGTGTTTTGTCTATTTGCGTGTGTTTCATTACTGTAAGTTGCAGTGCATTTGCCACTGTCGGCCACCGTACCGCAGGTCTCTTTGACCTAACAGACTTTGTGTGTGTGTGTGTGTGTGTGTGTGTGTGTGTGTGTGTGTGTGTGTGTGTGTGTGTGTGTGTGTGTGTGTGTGTGTGTGTGTGTGTGTGTGTGTGTGTGTGTGTGTGTGTGTGTGTGTGTGTGTGTGGTGTGTTTGTGTGTGTGTTTTGGAAAGGTTGTCAGGAAAGGTTTATTGTGGGTGATTCTCCTAATCTTTTTACACACGTATTACGAGTCTTATCAGTGGTTGTTGTTGTGATTTCAATTTGGTAGCCATGGTTAGTTCGACCCTTCCTGGCTGCCATACAGGACCCCTAACCTTAGCAACAGGGCTTACCATAGTTACACCCTTCCTGTATCAATAACAATATCATAACTTACCTGGCCGTGTGCACTTGTGGGGGGGGGGGGGGGGGGGGAGTGGGGGGGAGAATAAGAGAACAAAAGGAAAGAAAACGGCTTTGGTCTTCCCACAGGTCTTAACCTGCCGTAACAGTTGGCAGAGGGTGCGGGCAGAAAGAGGGAGAGGCGCATACGGTGGATGGAAGGAAGGGTGAGGAAGGGGGAGGGAGGGGGGGGGGGGGAAGAGGGAGGGTAGTTGGACAGTTGATAAGGCTAAGAGGTATGTGAGCGGCCCAACAGTGAGGTAATGCTGTGTGTGCACTTTGTAGTAGTGGACAGTTCATCATAACCAATCTGATCCCAGAAATCGCTCCAACTCAAGCAGCATTTTTAAGCAGCGTCAACTTTTCAACTGTCCACCGCGAGACTGACATGTTGCTAATGCTAAATCGGCGGAGTACTTATTAAAAGGTTAAAACTGGGTATTGTTCCCCTGACAAAAAGTTATCAATTCTACCAAAGAGACAGTTTCCCTGTAAACATTTCTAATTGTTTTATTTAATAATTGTTTGAGGCCCCAAGAGGTCAAATCATACAATATTTCCAAAAAAATATAAGTAAATTACACTGTAAAGTCTGAAAAGTAATACAAATGTGTGCACTACAATATAGTTTTTTCTTTTTACCTTTCCCAATAATAATTTCACGACCCTTCAGATTTATCTTGTGACCCAGTGGAGGAACAACTGGACTAAAATACTGCACATGTCTGTATATGAAGGAGTTAAAACTAGCTCCACCTCTGACAGCTACAGCCGAAAAACACTACTTACACATTGTTGCATCAGTATTAACAATCTAATGATATACATATACATGGGACATTTTCCTGCAGAACAAGTACTTTTACTTCTGATAAACGAGGTACTTGGTCAAATATCTGAATACCTCTTAAACCTTTAATTCTGTAAAGAACTAATGTGATTGTAATCAACTGCAGGATTCTGCAGTGTGAAGATGTGAATCATGAATACTAAACAGTACTTCAGGTGAGAGTTTTAAGCCAAAGCGTAACGACTCCAGCTGGTCCATCTGCGGGCTACCTTGCTAACCGCCGGCCTTAATGAACTGTCTGCGAGCCTTTTGCAACCCAGCACATCTCATTAGCTCCATGACTTCTCTATGTGGGTGTGGGTGTTCGTCCACTTCCCCTTCTACCTTTCTTATCTTATCACCTCTCCTTCCTGTGCTCTCTCTTTTATCTCAACATCCTTTTGTTTCTCCTCTCTCTGACCTCTTTGTTCTCCATCACATATCTGAAAATCTGACAAACTCCAGGAGGCCCACAAATCGTTGCACGGTTGCATTTCTCCTCTACTCCCCCCCCCCTTTTCTTTACATACGCCCTACATAATTATCCTTTCTAACTCTTGTCTCAGTCCGTTTCTCCTTCTGTACAATCCCTTTCCCTACCATCTCCTCATCTGTTGCAGTATGGATATACTGGATGTACCTCCACTTGAAGCAAATACCTGACTCAGTATTTTCCGCACCGCCAATTTTCTCTCCCCTAACATTTTGCACCTTCACTGCAACCATTCATCTTCTCTTCTCCTCCTGGCATGTCGCCTCTTTTTCACCTCCAGCTAACGTTAGCGTTGCTGCCGACCTCCTGCCCTTAACCTCTCTCAAAATCCCTCACTCACCTCCTTCGCCCATCACCTGCTTCCTACAGTATCTATCTCCCTCCCTCAGCTTCCTCTCCTCCCACTCATCCCCCCCTCTGGCAGTATACGCTCTCGCAGCAAAGACGTGACTACACATCCACGTAGCCCTTTAGGAGAAACCTTAACAATGCACAGCGATTTGCATGACAGGCGCTGGTGTGTTTCACAGAAGGAGGATGGATGGATGGATGGATGGTGAGAGAGAGTTGTAGGGGAAAGAGTTGGTCTGAATTATTCATTTCTGGTCTATAAGGTGAACGAATGCATCAGAAAAGAGAAAGGCAAAAGAAAAAACACCTATCCTCTGTTGTCTCTCCAGAGTGTGATATCTCTGTAAGCTCAAAGTCATCGTTTGAAGATGTCCAGCTTATGACCGAGTCCTCTGCTTGTGTACTGCAGGATGGCTGTATATATGCTGACTTTAAAAAATCTTTAGCTATGAATTTGAATAAAATATCTAGATTTATTTACATAGACTGTAACTGCTACAACCTGCCCCGTCTATCCAGGATTACCTTGCATGCAGCAGGACAGAGTAAAATCAGAGCACAATAAAGCATTACACCTGCTTCAAGAGGGTGTTCATTAAATTAAACAGGAGTTTTTTTGGACGGCCTCCCTCACCACACTGATGTAACGGCCTCTCTCTCTGTGTGCAGGCTGCAGGTTGAGGTTTTCTTGAACCAGCACCCAGCTGCCGCCTTGGCTCGTTCAGGCACTGAATCACTTCTGATTGTTTTAAAGGCTTAGCGCGCCGACGATCGATACAAACACTTTTCTCAGCGGTGGAATGAAACTAGGTACATTTACTCAAGTAACACACGCGCATACAGTTTTGACATTTGTACTCTATACTTGAGCATTTCCATTTTATGCTACATCCTATTTCTAGTATGCATTAATTCCACTGCTGTAGTTGTCTTTCAAATCAAGATTTTATGTGTAAAGCATGATCAGTTTGTAAGAGATGATCTATTTGCACGGATTAAACTGTCCAGTGGTATATCACAACATTAAATTCCTGCTCACACGTTAATGCGTAGAAGTATAGAATGGTGCAATTTTGCATAGTGAGTACCTTAACTTTTTAATGGAGTATTTTTATACAGTGGGATTTGCTTCTTTCACTTATGGAAAAGATGTCAATAGTTCTTCCACCACTGGATTTCAATGCTTTATTTGAATACACCTATTTCATTATGCATAAAGGGCATTATGCATACATCATTCAGTTACAGAGGTTATTTTCTGACACTTAAAATTTGAGAAAACTCTGCATGCGCCACACAGTAAGCCTACCAATTGTAACCCACTAACGGTAAGTGATGCCCTATAGGCATAGATATCAGTATCACTACATCATCTTCATAATCCTCTACATTCTAGCACACTGATGTTTGCAACCAGGAAGTGGTGTACTTCATCAGAAATCAGAAAAAAAGCATCATATACGTATCCTGCAGGTTAAAAACACAGCTCATTTCTTTAGATTTTAACTTATCTTTATCAGCAAAACCAACATCATTGATTTTTGTTGTTTAATGTGATTTAAAACTCAAACATGTAAATTTGTGGCACATGTTAAACATATGTTCTCTCTGTGTTTTCTTCACAGAAGTCCTTCTCACTGGTGTTGGAGGCTCTGGACTATGACAACGACACATCAGAATCAGGTGAAGCTCCAGTGTGTGTGTTTGAATGTGTGTTTGTGTGTCTGTACGTGTTGATGTTTTGAATGTGTATGATTCTCCTCCTTAGACATATTCTGCTTATTTTGAAGTTTGTAAACAGCTATACAAATTGTAAAACCTTAATTTCGTGCTTTTTCCTGTAGCCTGTGGTTATCCCACTGCCTCCATGTCAGATAGAATCTGATACTGCCATGTGTGCTATGTATGTTTGGTCAAACTAGGGCATCTCAGCTAAGCTACATAGCTTTTATCAGTTGTCATGATTGTATTTAGCCACTATGGGGGTATAGTCTTGCATTGCCAGATCCATCTCCACAGAATTATGTCGGCACTGGAGTATGGCCTGGCTACACCGGAATATAGGGAGGAAACATTACATATTTAGGCAAGTAGCTTATACTTAGCTTTAAGCATGAGTAGTTGGTGTCAACTCTTTTCTCCATTATGATTGTTTTAGGCCCCTGTATTATTGGTGTGGTATATCAAACTCAATGACTAAGATGTTGTTTTTTTAAGGCTGGTATATTAGCTTTAACTAGCCGGAGTGCAGTAACAGCATTTTGGCTTTATCTGTTTTTGTTTTTTAAATTACTATAATCATTTCTATAATAATAATTTATACATGGTAATAAAGATGTCAAAAAGTCAGATTCTGGTCTTAATGTACTGTGTGTTGCCTTTGTCGGGCAGTATTTTCCCCCCATATCTATCTTATTTATAAGTTTAGTTTTCAACAAGCAACATTTCCATCGAGACAAACAATTCACGAGAGCTTGTTTACAAGTATATGTGGTTCAACATGGTGAAACAATGTAAAAATATCTTAGAAGGTCTTTTATCCAGACCCTTTAATTTCCTGCTTGTCTCCTTGTTGTTTCTCCTCATAATCAGGAAAAGCTCCATGACAGGGAATGTGAGCTGCATGCTATAAAAAGCAAAACACACACACACACACACACACACACACACACACACACACACACACACACACACACACACACACACACACACACACGACAGATGTTCCCATGTCTTCCTCATTCCTGTCATGCCACAATCCTCTCTTTCATCCCACCATCCTCTACCTCGCTCTCAGCCAGTCATGTCCAAAACTGAACCAGAGATCCTTCTTATTCTCTGTGTTTGTCTCTCCTTGTCTCTCCTTCCCTCTGCCCTCTAGCTCTGCTATTACATCTGTGTTTGCATTATCTGTCGTTTCCACATGAGCTCCTGACAGCCTTTACATTGGGTCTAAAGCCTTTCACTAGGCGGGCAGCTTAAGCTCAGCCCAAACACGGGCGTCCTGTAGCAGTCTGACTGGACTTATCAGGCCCTGCTGCTAATCAGAAAGGATTACTGAGCACCTATGCACCTTCTGAAACAGTCCATGGAAATAGTGAGAAAATATGATGTCCTTTGAGCGTCAACAGTATGACCTTCACTGGTTTTGTTTAACATGTAGCTGGTATTAATGTGCAGGGCGTAACTTTGTCTATTAAAGGATAATTACAGTTTATAACTTTGGTCTTATTTCTACAGCTTTGGTCCTCGTTTTAATTGGTTATGATAACATTATACTCAACAAAGTAATTGCTAGATCTGGGAAAACACAACAAACAAAAGCAGTCAGAAAGATTGTAAACAGTCGAGCCAGATTATCTAAAGCCCTTTATTTGGAAACCTAAAATGTTGGTAATAATCCCTCATTGAATAGGAAAACATACACTCACGCAAAGCTTCAGTAAGTGGGTCACTGTAAGTACTGTAGGTAAGTTGAAGCAGGATGTTGGTCGATATATTCACGTTCTCTTCCATAAAAGTTTGGCTAACCTGGGGCCCACTTTTGCAAAAAGCGATGTGTGAGCACTGCTTAGTTTAGTTCTTTTACATTTGCATTTACCCTCAGTTGCCAGTTTATCAGGGACACCTATTTGAAAGTAATACAGTCCTGCAATAAAACCTTTAGAGATATGTTGATTCACTTTATGATCATTTTGGAGGATTTAGTTTGTGGTGCAGGTGAACAGTATTGCGTTATACTGACAGGTGTTTCTGTGATTTACCCTTATTGATATAAATTGGGTAGACAAAATAAGCTAAACGATGTGAGAAAGTGGGAAGACCATGTAAGTGTATATTACTGTTGTGATACTTGATCCTTGTGATTTGTGATACTTGATACTGATATTTACAACATGGACACACAGGGCATTCCGTCCTGGATAGTGAAACATGTCAAAATGAGCAGGAGGAAATGATTTCATGTTGCAAATCACAGCTTGCATGTGGCAAATGTGGTGAAATAGGCCCCTGAGGGTTTGTTCTAAAAACTGTGTGATCGTCTAATCGCTTGTGATTCTTGCCCTAGCTCACTTCTTTTTTTTTAGCAATGTCACCCTTTACCCAATGTCAGATCTCAGCGTTTGAAGGTATCTTGTAGAGTTTTCTCGTAAACAAACAAAGTTATTTATCACCAGAACACTTTGTGTGTATCTAACTTGTTGACTTGCTGTTTGTCCTTTGTCATAAAACATTTGTAGAGCTGATTTTTGGAAGATTTTAAAAACTTACATTGCTAGCAGTCTTCTTCTTCTTCTTTGCGTTTTGTGGCTCATGCTGTATTTCTCTGCACATTTACACCAGCGACAGTCGATAAGTGGATTAGCATGAAACCACTGACACAACTGTTTACCATGCACAAGGATGTAAATGCATGCGCTTGTGCACAAGATAAAATCATTGCTCTATATAGCCCTACTGGTGGTCAAAACTACTACTAGTACTTTTAATTTAGCTTCTGTAATGAACCAGAATTAAAACAGCAGCAGTTACATGATTCTCTATGTTCTTCCTTCACATATTTATAGGGTCATTTTGAGTGCAGATTTGCTACTGTGTTCTCAACTGTATTGACATATCACTTAAAGCCACAAAATTGCCACCCCCGCTGCAGAGAAAGTGAAATTCAATATTAGACCAGCTTGTCTATAAAACTCAAGACACGTGTTTAGACTCAGTGCTTTTATCCAGATGAGCATCGTTTCATAGGGACATCCTTCACTAGAATCAAGAACAAAAATAAGACTGCTCTGAGATTACCCACATAAATCAAATATAGATGTGACAGCTGATCTATTGGCTTCCATAGGTCTACTGTATTGATTTGTCGGTTCAGGTGATGTGGAATAGCAAGTCAAAGGGAGGCGTTTTCTCTCCTGCAGTGTTTTCTCAGCCACTTCACAGGTAGTAGCAGGCAGTGGGTGGACAATCACCCGAGGCCAGAGAAAGTGATTTAAGTGTTCCTGCTACCCGCCAACACAATCCCTGTGTCCGCTGCTTAAATTCTGTTTGCCTTCCTGTCAAGTGTCATTTTAAAAACAGCTTAGGGCTTCTTGTTAGGTTTTGCCATCTAATATTTGAGCTTCTCTCTCTCTTGCTCTCTCTTGTTTTCCCCATTTACCGTTCGCTACTTATGTTCACTTGTTATTGTGCCATCACATCTCTCTTATACACCTTCCCTGCTGTGCTGGCTGATAAAGTGGTTATTTCTTCTACTCTCTTTTTTTTTTCTGGCAGAGAAATAGTGATGGTGAAATTAGCCATTTGTCATGCCAGAGTCATAAAATAATGAAAAACCCACAAAGCACTGCAGTAGTGTAAAGAGTGTTTTCGACGACAGGTCTGTGGAGGAACGGGGGAACGGCTGAGCTAACAGGGCACTCAGCGTCCACTCTGTTCCCATTCCTCTTTAACTCTTAAACACACACACACACACACACACACACCACACATACACGGCCAATATGTGCCCCTGTTTTCATTCCTTTGTGTCAAACCACAGTGATCTCATCTCTCCATCAGGCAGTTTGCTATGTGTGTGCGCTAATAGCTGCTTCCCTTCCTTTTTGGCTCTGTTCACCTCTGTCTGTCTGTCTTGCACACACGCGTGCACTCGCACACACACACACACACACACACACACACACACACACACACACACACACACACACACACACACACACACACACACACACAGTACACCTTCCCTCTGTCCATCACTGACTTACTTCCAACAAGGTTTCCTTTTCTGCATTACTATCTCGCAATCTTTCCTTTTATCCTCACCACCATCTCTTAAATACACACACACATACATTGAAACACACAGATATACCCACGCACACATATTCTCGGTGCTTTGTGTGTGTTAATACCCTGTCAGAGGAGATTATAACTGAATTGGGGATGACAGTGCCTCTGGGAAATCCCCTCCAGGGGTCATGAGCAGCAGGCGCTGCCCCAGCCGGGCCTCATTTGGTCCTCTCTGGTGTTCAGGCTGCCCTCTCTCTTTCTCTGCATACCCCCGACCCCTTTAGTCTGGTCCTATAGTCGGCCCCTTGTCTCCATCAGTATTCATACTGGATTTGGTTTTTTTTGTTTGCTCCCCAAATCCTCAAGACAAAAAAGTATGGATTATAGTCACAATGGATCAAATGGCTATATGTAATGTGAAACGGGTGACAAACTCACAGAGAATTACCACCTGACTCAGTAGTTTCTCTCAGCTCTGCGTAGGTTTTTACTTTCAGTCCAATGTTCTGGAATAAAACCTTGTGTTTTGGTTAAGCCTCAATGCTCTCATCAGGGTTGTTTCCATCAGCAGCAGGGATCAGTTTTTGGCAAAAAAGCTCTAAAAACTCACTGTAAACTTTCCTGCTTAGCACCAAACAGCAGACAGACAGACTTAGCCACTAACTGGTGAGCACAATGGAGCATTTTGCAGCAAAAGAGCCAGATATTCTTCTCAGGAGTTGCTGTCCAAAACAGAGGAGAGTGAATACTGGGCTTAGGCCTATATATGCCAGATGGCCAGAAACTCCAAATGAATGCCAAAGTTGCTCCATAACTGCTGAATGTATAACGTGTCTGCTGCAGGTTTAAGCAATGTTTTGTTTTCTCGAAATATCAAATAATGGTGGATCATGTTATAATCTAAATCTTCAAATTCTGAAAAGTCTGTCCTTCCTTCCTCCCTTAGGTCAGTTGATTGAGCGAGTCCTCCTCTCTTCCATGTTGAACCCTGGTGAACAGTGGCAGGCGTACCGACACCACGGACGGCCTCTCAGCCTATATTACAGGCTTCGCTTCCGCTGTGACTCAAACTACTACGGACCTTTCTGCAACAAGTTCTGCAGGGCCCGTGATGACTTCTTTGGTCACTTCAACTGTGACCCCAGCGGCTCCAAGGTCTGCATGGAGGGCTGGACGGGGCCAGAGTGCAAAGAAGGTGAGAGGAGAAACTTAAATCTGTGGTGTGTTAGGGTGCATGACAACATACTGTATGTCTGTATATGACTGTATAACCCCCATACAACCACATCAACTTGTTTTTACACGTCAGTTTATGTCCAAAAAAAAAAAAGAAACAAGACATGTTAATTGAGAGCTTTAGGTGTTGGTAGGTGGAGAACAAGCCTCTACCATGGTAGAGCATATGACCAAGATAGGAACCTACAGAAACTGAGGGAGAGACGTCTTCGCTCAGCTAACAAGAATTAATATGTGAAAAGCGCCACGCATTGTCATTCATGACAGAAGCATGCCAAGAGATCGACAGAACCAGGCTAGCTTTTTCCCCGTTTCCAGTCTTTGTGCTAAAATAAGCTAACCTGCCAATACAATTAAATATACAAAGGAAAAAAAGGTAAATTAGTGTAATGACAACCATAAAGCCATCATGTAGTAGTATTAAAAATTTAAGGGATTTAAAAGTGTTAATTTATGGTGGAGGCCTGATAGTGAAAATAAACTGTTTCACACTTGTGTGATTTGTAGTAAATGAGCTAAAGAAAAAAGCAGAACCACTGCGTGCGCACGCAAACACACATACCCACACACATACCCACACACACACACACACGTTTGTTGCTAGAAAATATTCAGCTACTATTTTCCTCAGGGTGACTTGAGGCCACTGGTGAGAAACAAATAGAAAATGTTTTTGCTTTCCATTTATTTTCTCTCTATCCCTGCAGGGGGTTTCCTCTGTAGTGATCCTTTCCAAGGTTTCCTAAAAGTTTTTCCATCAGGTTGTCCTTGTTTTCCTTTCTGATGTTGGCCTCTGAAGCCTTGTTTTTTTTTAAAGATTATGTTTTGGGGCTTTTCCCTTTATTGAATAGTGATAGTGTACAGACATGAAAGGGGGAGAGAGATGGGGGATGACATGCAGCAAAGGGTAGCAGGTCAGATTCAAACCCACGCCATTGCAGGACTCTTACTGGGTGAGCTAGAGGCCGCCCCTGAATCCTTCTAAAACTGTTATTGTGATTAAGGGCTGTTAAAACAAACTTGACCCACGAACCAGTGTAATTAGCTTTAAATGGTAGATGTGTTGTTTTGGATTCACACAAACACATGCACAAACTCTAAAATCTATCAGGTAAAACAAGGCTTGGACCCAAAAATGCAGAGTAGAGGATTTATTTAACAAAAGACTTACAAATGAAGGTGTCCTGAGGCAGGCAGGCAGTCAAAACCAAACCAAAAAAAATCAAAAACCACAAGAAAACCAGAAGACGTGAAAAGGGAAAAACAACCAGGAAGAAGCGACGCAGGGAATGACAGGGAGGAAAGACAAGGGAAAACACAAGGCAGGAAGTAAAACAAGACAAGACATAGGAGAAACAGAGAGACAACAAAATAAAACAGGAAACTAAGCATGAAACATACATGGCAAAACACAGATAACAGAACACATGAGACAGTAAACCAGAAAACAGGGAAACATTAAGCACAATAAAGCGGGAAAAACTACAACCAAAACCACAACCATGACAAAATCAACTTGTAGATCTCAGCTCTATGAACAAGTAAGAATCAGCCTTATGAGTGTCCTCACTTTGCAAAACACTTTTGGCAACATAAAACTGAAGACGGTTCTCACAAAGACAGGAGAATAAACACACATAATACACACATCCACTGTAAGTACTCACAGCCCTTACAATGACATGCTACTGTGTATCAGTAAATAGGCAATAGGCGGGGGGGATTATTCTCTGTCTGTCTGTGACTCATCAGCTGGACGCCCATGCTGTGTGAACTCGGAGCTCTGCCATCATTTTGCAACGGTAAAAGTAAATGGAGGAAACCAGAGTTGAAACCATGGAAACCCTGAAGGACACACGGCTAGTTTACGGACATCCTGCAGCCTTGCCCATCCCGCCCGTGTCTCACTAAATCTGACTTCCTCCTCAGCAGGTCGCTGATTGGACTGCAGAGAAGCAGGAAGTCTGAAAAATTAGCCTGGGTCCCTCTGTTACCCCCCTGCAGGTTACTGACCATGACCAAGTTCAGGGAGTTTTCAGTCTCTTCAGCTGGAAACCTTAAGCAGCTGAACTGTTGAAGTAAATAGTCTCACAATCAAATATTGAGGTTATATTGAGATTTTCTTGAGGTGACAGTACCTCCATGCATCATCTACCTTACAACACCTATCTCATGATGCACAATAAAGTGTGTGTTTTGCATATCTGGTGAGATCTGGGGTTATTTTGTGTTAGCATTAGCAGTGATCCAGATGTATTCAGTGTATATTGCAGGTTTTAATGACCTGTAACTCAACTGAACACGTGTGTGTGTGTGTGTGTGTGTGTGTGTGTGTGTGTGTGTGTGTGTGTGTGTGTGTGTGTGTGTGTGTGTGTGTGCATATTCTTTGTTCACAGCGGTGTGCAGGCAGGGGTGTCATCAGGTCCACGGCTCCTGTACTGCGCCTGCAGAATGCAAGTAAGTCCGAAGAAAGAAAACTTGCTAATTATGAATTAAATAATTTCCACAGATGACACTTAAGTAGCAGATTCGATGGCCAAATGATATGATTTCAAAATTAGTGCCGCAATGTACAAAGTTACGTTATGCAATGTGAGGCAGATACAGTCACTAGATTATAGCCATCCAGTTAATCACAGAGGATACCCATTATTTCTGGTGTAGCTAAAATGTAATATTCAAATGTTCAAATATATTTGTATATGTATATACAGTATATTACATATATTCATATGCTATTTTTTAACCTAAGCCAGTATGTGACTTAAAGGAACTGGTTCAGAACAGATCCTATCAATACCATCAACGCGATACACGTCTCTTTGCTTTTCCTATTCAGGTGTCATTATGGCTGGAAGGGCCTTCTGTGTGACCAGTGTGTGACGTTCCCTGGCTGTGTGTACGGAAGCTGCACCGAGCCCTGGCAGTGTGTATGCGACGTTAACTGGGGAGGACTGCTGTGTGACAAAGGTCAGATATGGGACCCATTAAAAGTTGGATGTTTTGAAGTAAGAATGAAAGAAGGCCCAGATGTATTAACATGGGGATTTAATGTCTGTGTGTTGATCTGTTTTCCTTCTTCTGATTGATTTAACATCCCAAAACATACAACGTACAACAAAAATTTCCTGTGAGGAAAACAGTAGATCCAATAATTCAATGTGATGAAAACAGCAATGTTGTACACCAAGTTTAGTGAAAAACAAAACAGTTGACTATCTGACAACTGCCCAGACTTGCTACCACATACTACCCAGTTTGCTGTCCCTAATTCCTAACTTTTATGTTAATTTCTATTTTCTGTTTTACTCTCTTGGATAACACAATATATAATTTCCTCTAAATTTGAATTTACCGTTGCCGTGTAATGGAAACAATGTTCTCCACAGTTAAACTCAATGTAAAGTAGAAAACGGTATCATCCTTGTAAAGATGAAAGAGTTTGCCCTTTATTGTATGTTGGTCAATAACTTGGCCTGTCTGTGTTTGAAAGAGACAGAGAAAGAACCATTGTGTGTGCAGTATATTTGTTTGTCAGGCGTGGTTCTTCACAAAGCTCCTCAAGGCTTCACCCTCCATGCTTTAACTTTTCCCACCACACTGTAGCAAAGTTTCCCCAACATTATCCCAGAATATGACAGCCCTCCTCCCACCTCTGTCCCAGTGTGGGAGCTGGGAACCGAGAGCCCACGGGACGGTGTATTGTGCAGAGGAAAGGCGATAGCCTTGGGTAAGGTGAATGTGAGAGGGGCTGGGCTCTTAGCTAGGTGGGGTCCCAACCTGTTTGTGTATTGAAAAAGGCTCTGTAAAGAGGTGTGGTGAGACAAAGAGACTGTGGGAGATCATTAGAGAAAGCTTTAATCAGCCTCAACACTGGAGACAACAGGCCCGGCAGCTACTGGCCTGCACAGTCAGCACACTGAAACGACCTGGATACACACTTCAGCCTCTGTATGTGTGCATATAATATGGTGTGTGTGTGTGTGTGTGTGTGTGTGTGTGTGTGTGTGTGTGTGTGTGTGTGTGTGTGTGTGTGTGTGTGTGTGTGTGTGTGTGTGTGTGCGTGTGTGTGTGTGTGTGTGCGTGTGCGTGCGCGCGCCCGCGTCCGTCCGTTTTGTGCTGTTAACTGAAATATAAAAGCATACATTAATCATACTTTTTTACGGTTTCAGATCTGAACTACTGTGGCACCCACCAGCCATGTAAGAACAGTGGGACCTGCACAAACACAGAGCCAAACGAGTACCACTGTGAATGCCAGGAAGGTTTCAGAGGACGCAACTGTGACATCGGTGAGTGTGGCTTCACCATACGGTACAGCCAATGAACCAATGAAAAAACAAAGATGATTCAAATACTGTATGTGGATACAGCAGATAACACATGTGAAATGAAATCCAGTTTGTTTGTCTACACAAATGAAAGAGATGCTCAGTAAGAAAAGGGAGAACAATATATGGCACAGGGAGCAAATGTTAAGGGCAAAATAACGTATACATCAATATATACAACAACAAAAATACCTAATGTAAAAACAATATAGATAAAGAACACGTTCAGATTTATTCTTTAGCTGATTTCATACCACACACATATTTGCCATAACAAAAATGTCACTTCATGCCAAGATGTTTTTTTTAGTATTAAGTTATATAAAAATATTCACAATTTTGCAAAGTTGAATCAAATCTGTTGCTTCTCAAAACACACACAGAGAAAGAAAGAAAGAAAGTAGAAACATCCTCTTAGGTGACTGTAGGAATTCGGCTTCATTTTGAGAATAAGCAAGCTGCACCACCTTTAAGTTTACATTGTAAACTGGCACTACACTACTCAATACTGGCCTTTGAATTATATCCTCTGTTGTCATTGTCATCTGTCCGACTTTTTCTCCTCTCATCAGTGGAGCATGCATGTTTGTCGTCCCCGTGTATGAACGGAGCCACCTGTGTGGAAGACCCGACGGGCTTCAGCTGCACCTGTACCAACGGCTGGACAGGACACACGTGCACTGATGGTGATTGCCAATGCCACACACACACAACACACACAGACACACACATACACTCCTCACGCACACAACTCTGAGCTGAGGGGCTGGGCAGTGTGAGATTGTCTGTGATTTGGCGTTTAATTTGGATCAAAGCCAGTGAGTGACTCTAATCAATCCAACAGAGGAAGCTAAATTAGCCTGAACACAAACAACAATCAGTGGTCTTTCTCGCTCTGTGTCTGGCTTTGTGTGTGTGTGTGTGTGTGTGTGTGTGTGTGTGTGTGTGTGTGTGTGTGTGTGTGTGTGTGTGTGTGTGTGTGTGTGTGTGAGAGAGAGAGAGAGCACATGAATTTGCATTGCCAAGAAAAGGTGAGGTGGAGCATCTTTGATCAACTTTATTGCTTAACTTTAGATAAAACTGAGTTAAGCGTGTGTTTCTTTTAATGACAGTGAATCAAGGCTTCGTTGTCTAGTGGTTTATTCTCGCAGGTCTCGTTCAGACATAGCGTCCTGCATCAAAATACATCCAGACTTTGATTCAGATGAGGTGGATTCGTGTTCACGAAGGTCAGCAGAGTGTGTCACAAGCACCTGATCAGACAGGTGTCAGTGTTGAGTAAAACAAGGAAAACACTGAATCCCAAATTGCTCCTGATATAATGTGGAGAAAGTACTACTTAGATCTGAAACACAAAGAATATGCTAATAATTGCTGTACAGGTAGGCTACTGGATACAATAAAGGAACACAAGTATAAATGTTGCAAGACTATAGTGTATCAATTGCATTCCCTATATAGGCTCAAACCATCAGACACGCATGCAGACCAGAATAATAAAGTACTATCAGCACAGACTTTAATCCCTGTGAAAAATCGGAGAATTTGTGCAGTGACATCCGGTTCCCTCGTGCTGTGTGTTTATGGAGAAAAAATAAAATGTTGTTTTGGGAGCAAAGTGTCTGCCAAATGAATGTAATGTTATCAGATTTTGTTTGCTCTGTGAGGAAACTGAGACCACTTCTAAACATTAAAACAATACACACTTGTGTTTAGAACAAGAATGACATGTTGTTATTGGCATTTGTCCTCATCAGTTGTGGTGACAGTGGTTTGCTGTACAGTAGCCTGATTTTTCTCCTAAAAATATGCAATGCTAGACTAACACCAGCTACTCATATAAGACAAAGCAATTCTCAGCCACAACAATGGCATGGTGGCATTCAATCCAGTCCAAGAAAGAACATTTTAACCAATATACCATATGAGGAACTTGCACTTGGATTTTCAGATGGCAATTAAGATTTTATTCTGCATCACATCAAACACATTCCTCCGTGTTTATCTTCAGATCAGTATGTATTTTTATATTTTTTTTTTTAGGCGACAGAGGCAAAGCGGTTTTGATTATGGCAGTAGGGGTATGAAGCGGTTGCTGCCCAGAGTTCACTGTGCTGAACTTCTGACGGTAACCTTTTTTGGGAAACGCGCTTGGAGGTAGGTTATCAGGGCGGTTGTCAGGGCGGTTGCCGCGCAGCATTGTGAAATCTGCTTAAAACTTAAAGAGATGATCAAAATTGAAGAAGCCATAATACTTTTATTCGCAAGTATGAGCTCAGAAACGTTGGATCATTTCCCATGATCCCAATCCTATAATCCGAGCTATCTCTGATGACATTGCCGAGGTTATTTTCTCAAACTTTAGGAAGCAGAAGACATTAAACAGTGGAGTGCTCCTTTAAGATGACACTATTAGCCTCCAGAAATCAGCTTCCACAGACACATTTGTAAGCACATGCAGTCAGAGGAATATTTTTAAAGAAAGCATTGAGTCCCTCAATTTAACATAGTTTGAGCTGTCTACGTCTTGATCCCCCGGTACACACTATATTAAATTTTACAGCAGCCCTCATACCTTGTAAGATTTCTCACCTGCATGTTGTCAAGCGTGAATAAAGGTCAAATATGTTTTTCCGCAAAGTAACAACTAAGCTGTCACAACAGTCTGTCTTGGGCTCAATCATGATGTCCGTGTGATGTGTAAGACTTATGTATACAGCAGGATGTGTGTGTGTGTGTGTGTGTGTGTGTGTGTGTGTGTGTGTGTGTGTGTGTGTGTGTGTGTGTGTGTGTGTGTGTGTGTGTGTGTGTGTGTGTGTGTGTGTGTGTGTGTGTGTGTGTGTGTGTGTGTGTGTGTGTGAGAGAGAGAGAGAGAGATTGGATCATGCAGGTCGCGGTCTGTCAGAGCTGCATGTGTACAAGCAGCGTTCCACATCTTCTGCTCTCACCTCGATCAGGATAAGCAGCGCTGCAGGTCGGTCGCTGGCTTGTGAACACTTTTTTCTACAGAGGGAAAGAGAGTAAGAGAGGAGAGGGACAAACAGAAATAAAGGAATAGTTTATTTTTGCTCTTGTTATTTGTTGTTGTCTCTGTATGTGTTGTGGGGGTCTCTCTGGGGAATACACAGTGAGAGGATTGTCAGGCTTGCAGGGAATGACAACCATAACCACAACACAGCTCTGCGTTCAGACTTAGATTTATATGTATAACCGATATTAATTAAAGGCTTCTTTGTTTGTTATGAATTCTTCGTCTAGTTTTGGGAGAAGTGCCGCTAGCTTGACTGTGTTATTATTGCTCAGGGTTGGAGTCAGGGTCAAGAGGATGGAAACTGGTTGTTCTGCAGGGTTAGGTAAATGAAAAAAGGTTATGAGAGAGACAGAGAGCTCTTGACCGAAGATGTATACCACAGAGTCATGCATGGAAAAAGTTATGATGGCACTACTGCATAAATATGCCATGTATAATAGGAAGTCATGCATGGTTAACCCCTAAAATGAGAGCTTCTCTCCGTCTGTTTGTGCTCTTTTTCCTCACATTCCCTCTGTGTCTTTATCTGTTTTTAATTCCTTTTCAGATGAGGGGAACCAGGCGGGGTAGCTCCATTTCCCCCCCCCTTTTTCCCCTGTCTTTTATTTGAATTCCCTCGTTCCTCCCTTCTCTCTGGGAAAGGTTTGAGGTGACAGCCATGTGCGTGCAGCAGATGATTGCATTTATCACTGTTTGCACAGAAACCAGAGCAGCAGAAAAGAGAATGAAAACATGGGCCACCAAAGCATCCGCATACCATGCTACACTTCAGATCACACATGTCCACTCGGTGGCATCGCACAGTCCCAGACACACAAAATGTCTCTTTGATATTCACACAAACATATTCCCATTACACCGACCAGTAGTTCATGTGCAATATTTTCCCTTTCCAGCTGTGAGGCAGTGTGATCGGAGCCCTTGCGGACGTGGAGCAACATGTCAGGAGACTCCTGGAGGATACCAATGCCTCTGCCCGCCTGGATGGACCGGAAGGACGTGCCAGCTGGGTCAGTGGATCACAAATAACAGCCATAACACATTTTACATTCATTATATATAAATGCCTCTGAATAATGCAGTCTGTTATGCATATTGTTCTATGTGTTTTATATATATATATATATATATAAATGTATATCAAAACACAATGGGAATATGGCTTTGCTGCTGAATAAATAAAAGCAAAAGTAAGAGTAAAAGTAAGGCTAGGCAATAATTCTGTATTATTGTTTGATGAATTTAAGCAAAATCACAGAGATAATATCTTATCTCGTTATCATTCTACAAATTTATTTTATCCAAATGCATGACGGAATGGAATTAATGACAGTTAATGACAAAATTAGATCTGGATGTAGATGCTCAGTAGATCTTCTGGTCCATGTCTGCTTCAAAGTTGAAAGTTCATTCTTGACCTTGGAAATAGCGCATTGACAAAACAATCTCCCCACGTGGTCCATTCAGCAGCTGTTCTGGAGCGTTCAACTGGAAATCTTAACTAGTTATTGAAGGTTTTGTGTCATGTAGGCGAATGCAAAATAGTGGAACACAGTTCATTGGTTTAGACATCAGTTTAATTACTTGTATTTTGTATTCCATTTGCATATATTTTCCATATTGCGATATACCATACATATGTTGGTATTTGTAATATCATTACTTATTAATATTGTGAAATTGATTTCAATCATATTTCCCAGCCATAAGCAAACGTAATGTAATAGAAGCAAGTAACCTTAAAGCAAAACAGAGACACAATTATTGTTTTTACACGGGTGGCGGTGAAGGTCAGGGGCCTCGACGGACCAGACCCGGGCAGCAGAGGCTGGCTCTGGGGACGTGGAATGTCACCTCTCTGTGGGGGAAGGAGCCAGAACTTGTGCGGGAGGTGGAGTGCTACCAGTTGGATCTGGTGGGGCTTACCTCTACGCACATGTCTCGGTTCTGGAACCATACTCCTGGAGAGGGGTTGGACTCTTTTCTTCTCCGGAGTTGCCCAGGGTGTGAGGCGCTGGGCGGGAGTGGGGATACTCACAAGCCCCCAGCTGAGCGCCGCTATGTTGGAGTTTACCCCGGTGGACGAGAGGGTTGCCTCCCTACGCCTGCGGGTTGTGGGGGGGAAAACTCTGACTGTTGTTTGTGCATATGCACCAAACAAGAGTTCGGAGTATTCGGCCTTCTTGGAGACCTTGAATGGAGTCCTGTATGGGGCTCCGGTGGGGGACTCCATAATTCTGCTGGGGGACTTCAACGCGCATGTGGGCAATGATGGAGACACATGGAGAGGCGTGATTGGGAGGAATCGCCTCCCTGATCTAAACCAGAGTGGTTGTCTGTTGTTGGACTTCTGTGCTAGTCATGGATTGTCTATAACAAACACCATGTTCGAACATAGGGATGCTCATAAGTGTACTTGGTACCAGAGCACCTTAGGCCGAAGGTCAATGATCGATTTTATAATCGTTTCATCTGATCTGAGGCCGTATGTTTTGGACACTCGGGTGAAGAGAGGGGCGGAGCTGTCAACTGATCACCATCTGGTGGTGAGTTGGGTCAGGGGGTGGGGGAAGACTCTGGTCAGACCTGGTAAGCCCAAACGGGTAGTGCGGGTAAATTGGGAACGTCTGGAGAAGGCCCCTGTCCGACAGACATTCAACTCACACCTCCGGCGGAGCTTTTCGTGCATCCCTGTGGAGGCTGGGGGCATTGAACCTGAGTGGACAATGTTCAAAGTTTCCATTGCTGAAGCTGCGGCAGGGAGCTGTGGTCTTAGGGTCTTAGGTGCCTCAAGGGGCGGTAACCCATGAACACCGTGGTGGAGTCTTCCGGGATATGTTATCAGGCAGTTGCAAGGTACCGAAGGGCCCGAAGGACTGCAGCCTCTGCTGTGAAAGAGGCAAAGCAGTGGGTGTGGGAGAAGTTTGGAGAAGACATGGAGAAGGACTTTCGGTCGGCACCAAGGCGCTTCTGGAAAACCGTTCGCCACCTCAGGAGGGGGAAGCGGGGAACCATCAAAGCTGTGTACTGTAAGTATGGGACGTTGTTGACCTCAACTGAGGAGGTAATAGGGCGGTGGAAGGAGCACTTTGAGGAACTCCTAAATCCAGCTGATGCGCCCTCTATGGTAGAGGCAGAGCTGGAGGATGATGGGGGATTGTCGTCAATTTCCCTGGTGGAAGTCACTGAGGTAGTCAAACAACTCCACAGTGGCAAAGCCCCAGGGATTGATGAGATCCGTCCGGAAATGCTGAAAGCTCTCGGTGTGGAGGGGCTGTCTTGGTTGACACGCCTACTCAACATTGCGTGGAAGTCTGGGACAGTGCCAAAGGAGTGGCAGACTGGGGTGGTGGTTCCCCTGTTCAAAAAGGGGGACCAGAGGGTGTGTGCCAATTACAGGGGTATCACTTCTCAGCCTCCCTTGTAAAGTCTACTCCAAGGTGCTGGAAAGGAGGGTCCGGCCGATAGTCGAACCTTGGGTTGTAGAGGAACAATGCGGATTCCTTCCTGGTCGTGGAACAACGTATCAGATCTTCACTCTCGCAAGGTTCCTGGATGGAGCCTGTGAGTATGCCCATCCGGTCTACATGTGTTTTGTGGATCTGGAGAAGGCGTGTGACCGGGTCTCCCGGGAGATACTGTGGAAGGTGCTGCGGGAGTATGTCAGACTCGTTTCAGGTGAGGGTTGGCCTCCGCCAGGGCTGCGCTTTGTCACCAATCCTGTTCGTAGTATTTATGGACAGGATATCGAGGCGTGGTCGTAGTGGGGAGGGGTTGCAGTTCGGTGGGCTGGGGATCTCATCGCTGCTCTTTGCAGATGATGTGTTCCTGATGGCATCATCGGCCTGTGACCTTCAGCACTCACTGGATCAGTTTGCAGCCGAGTGTGAAGCAGCTGGGATGAGGATCAGCACCTCTAAATCTGAGGCCATGGTTCTCAGCAGGAAACCGATGGAGTGCCTTCTCCAGGTAGGGAATGAGTCCTTACCCCAAGTGAAGGAGTTTAAATACCTGGGGGTCTTGTTCGCTAGTGAGGGGACAATGGAGCGGGAGATTGGTCGGAGAATCGGCGCAGCGGGGGCGGTATTACATTCAGTTTATCGCACCATTGTGACGAAAAGAGAGCTGAGCCAGAAGGCAAAGCTCTCGATCTACCGTTCAGTTTTCGTTCCTATCCTCACCTATGGTCATGAAGGCTGGGTCATGACCGAAAGAACGAGATCCAAGGTACAAGCGGCCAAAATGGGTTTCCTCAGGAGGGTGGCTGGCGTCTCCCTTAGAGATAGGGTGAGAAGCTCAGTCATCCGTGAGGAGCTCGGAGTAGAGCCGCTGCTCCTTCGCGGCAAAAGGAGCCAATTGAGGTGGTTCGGGCATCTGGTAAGGATGCCCCAAGGGCGCCTCCCTAGGGAGGTGTTCCAGGCACGTCCAACTGGGAGGACACCTCAGGGAAGACCCAGGACTAGGTGGAGGGATTATATCTCCAACCTGGCTTGGGAACGCCTCGGCATCCCCCAGTCAGAGCTGGTTAATGTGGCTCGGGAAAGGGAAGTTTGGGGTCCCCTGCTGGAGCTGCTCCCCCCGCGACCGGATAAGCGGAAGACGATGGATGGATGGATGGATGGAAGATAGAGGACCAAGACAATTTAATGCCAGAACTTTGTATTGCACAACTAATCAATACAATATTACATTTTAATCTAAGCTTGACCGATGAAAAGACACATTGGTGCAAAGGGATTGTATCTGAGTGTAATGCTTCAAAAGTTTAGCATATTGGGTTTTTTGTAACAGAGATAATTTTTCATCATTGAAGTATGTCCCTACAGTTACATACAGGGTTCTATTAATGAGAAAATCTGATATTTACTATCCTCAAAGGAATCTATTCGTAGAAGTTTTAACACTGATCCTCAAACAAACAAAATCTATCTGAACTGTAATTCACAGTTGGTTTCAAAAGCTGTGTTTCAATGACCAGCATGTGATTATTTGAAGTCAAATATGCATTTAAAGCACAAATTAAAAAGGGAGAAGAAAGCCGACGGCATTTTAATTCTCCTATCAACCCATCCTGACTGTGAATCAGTATTCTCTAAATGCACTGTCACATCTCTTTGGGCAACATTCGCTCATATTGACAAGTATACTCCCAGAGGGTTGTTGTGTTAGATAGTACAGCAGAGGGAATATTGTATAAGATCAGGACACACACACACACACACACACACACACACACACACACACACACACACACACACACACACACACACACACACACACACACACACACACACACACACACACACAGACAGACAGAAGACACATTATATACACACATACAGTGGCTTGGGGGTTATGAAGTAAAAAGTGAGACATATTTCAGGATGACAGCCTCTCCTACTCCTCTGTGTTAAAGTGATATGTCACTCTGACACTTGATAATCCCCCATAGTTCCACATCACAGGTCAGTAGCTCACAGTACAGTATAACACACACACACACACACACACACACACATCAAACTCTTTATAGCCTGAACTGAGAGGCAGAGCATCAGTAGTGCCTCAAATGGGGAAAGGCAACTACTTTCTATCAATTCTTTCACTCTTTTATTACCTGACTTCTGTCCCCACATTTTTATCCTGTAGCAGGCAGAATCTGCAGGCTTTTCCTTTTTTCACACACACACACACACACACACACACACACACACACACACACACACACACACACACACACACACACACACACACACACACACACACACACACACACACACACACAGTCCAGTGCTAAATCCTAATAGGCCTCTCACTGATTGTAATAGGTTTAGATTACCTATAACTGACTGACTACTTCCTTTTCATTCATTCAGTGTTTCTTTCTAATCCTCCTCCTGCTTTAAGAGCCAAGCCCTCAGGGTTTCCTGTCTTTTTACACTCACCCAACACGACAGAGGGTGGGAACAGGCACACATACACTTACAGTGGTACAGCAGGGGGGTCTGTGCATAAACAGGAAAGATGTAAGAAGATGCTACGAGGCATTCCTTTGGATGCACTGTGCATTTGTAAGCATAATATCTGATAAAGGCAAACACTCTCCAAGTCTCCAAGTGTTGGTGTGCATCCACCAATTCCCCACTTCACAGTTCAATGCAAGCATCCACTTCAAAATTGAATTTAACAGGTGGCTGAAGATTGCCGGGGCCCAGTAGGAGACATGAGAATTAAATTCAGTAGTTTTATGAGTTGTTTTATCTCATTTCAGTGAGAGGTTTAACAAGATTACACTGACATACCATGGTTCCATCAATAATAAAATTATGTGACAAATGATTAAAATTATGATTTAAAGTATCAAAATACATATAAGCAGAATACTGATAGAAAGTATGTTGGCATGGCTATCATCAGGAGGCACACACACATCCATACCTTTCTAAAGATGTTGGGTAACAAACTGCACACACACAAAAAAAGAAATACTGCAACTGTTGTCTGCGGTTGAAAGGTAGCGTGTCCATGTAGAACTAAAGAGGAACTGATGTAGCAAGTGCTCAGTGTATCGCTGGTTTAGATCTATCAGTGATATTACATGTGAAGTCTTAAGCAGAGATGAAATGTTGTTCATCAGATCAGTATTTATAGAAACTTTTTCTTTCTCCCTGTAGACACCAATGAGTGTGAAATGAGTATATGCGCCCACGCCCGCTCTTGTCGCAACCTGATCGGTGGATACTTGTGTGACTGCCTTCCTGGATGGACGGGGCCTAACTGTGACATCAGTGAGTATGAAAGGGAAAGGAAAGACATAAAAGAGGGAAGAAGTGATTGTCCTGTGGCAGGTAGTGAAAGATGAAGAGCCTCAGCGGATTGTGTTTAAACAGCAGTTCCCCTGCAGCTCAGATTCCCTGTCGGATGGAGATCTTTTTACTCCCAGTCCAGTTCTATCTATCTTATGTCACAGGGTATCACTGCAATACACTAAAAGTGTAACACTAACCAAAAAGTGTGTATGAAGTTTTGTTTTTGACTATTGTCTCCTGTACCTCACTCACCCATCACTGTATAAATGTACAATCTGACATCCTGGTTGCACAGTAATGCAACATCTGTAATCCCAGTCTGTTCTCTTTTTACTTTGTATATTGTTGTTAACAATATACACATACATATCCTATTTATGTGCAATAGTTAATATTGTGTTTCTGGTTACTCTGATTTCTAGGGAACAGCAGCTGTCAGGGTTTGTGTTTGAACGGCGGTCGTTGTGAGGTGAGAGTCCTGGCTCCGCTGCCTTTTTCTCTCTCTGTCTAATTTGCCTTTCATCTCTGCATATCAGTCACAGCACTGACCTGCTTCATTGTCTTCCTCTCACTCTCTCATATTTAGTGTAGTGACATTGTCGCCGTTCTTCCTGTCACTCCATTATCTGTTACTTAAAATTCTCACTCAACTCGGAAAGTAAAGTTTTAATCACATTCTCTCTTTATTGCCCTTTCCCTCCACTTTATTTAATTGTTGCTCTCTCTGTTTTACATACATATAAATAACACACACTCTATGCTGTTCCTCATAGGACCAGTTGTCAGGGTCCAAATGCTTGTGTCCACCTGGTTTCTCTGGGAAATATTGCCAAAATGGTCCAAGTCCCTGTGACAGCGCCCCCTGTCTGAATGGAGGACAGTGTGTGGAGAAGGATGGAAGGACCGTAACCTGCAACTGTCCCACGGGATATTCAGGAGTCTTCTGTGAGGTTGGACAAACATCATATATGTTAATTTAAGGCTAGCTTAGTCTGCAGAATGAAGACATGACAGTAAAAGGCATACCGTGATTAAACTCAATGGATATGGGCAGTGGAGGAAGTCATCCAAGTCCTCTTCAATCTGGAAAACATAGTGTGTAATTACAAAAAGAAATGTTGAACAGTCAAATACAAATACAAATATTAATAATAAATTCAAAAATATATATATAATGCTAACATGTAGGTGTGCAGCTATTCAGCAAACTACACACTTCCAATAAAGGTTGAAGACAGCAGAATTGTGAAACAGTGAAAACAGTGTTGGACAGCAGATTTGACTATCTGTCAGATTAGATACATTGTGCTTCAAGCCAGGCAGAAATAAAGCATCATCAGTTCAGGATCAACATTGAGTCCTAAAAAAAGTAAAAGAGTTAACTAAATTCTTAACAGTTTTTACCCAACAGTAAGCAACTTGGAATGTAGTAACAACATTTTTTCCTATGATTTCAGATTGCGTTGGATCTGTGCAATCCTAACCCCTGCCAGCAGGGGGTACCCTGTCGCAGCATGGAAGGCAGATACACGTGTGCATGCCCCGAGGGTTACTATGGTAACAAGTGCATTAGCATAAAAAATCCCTGCATTGGTCAACACTGTCCAGGTAAGACAAATGTGTGTGTCTTAAAAAGTACAAAATCTCTATGAAGTCTAGACTAACCTTTCGTGTCTCTGCCTCCATGTCTGTAGATGCCATGTCTGACACGACTAACGGGGGTGTCAGCTTCTACATCATCCTGGTGTGCATCTTAGCGTTGGTGATGGTCTGTGGCTGTGCTGCCTGTGCCTTCATCCTCTCCCACCTCCATCGAAAGCGGAAAAAGCAGCAGGCCATCCCACAGGAAGAAGGCATCAACAACCAGAGGGAGTTTGTAAACCTCATCAGAAACGTGGACCGTCCTGTGCCCCTCCTGCCCCCCGCCACCCCGCTTGCACACCCTCCAGCCCCTCCTGCTCCAGTCTCACGTTGCTATGAGGAGATTGAACTGACCCTGCCGCCTTCCCCTGCACCTTCACACCCGTCTCCAGCACTAAAGCCAGCCCACGCCCCCAAACTGGACATTTCAAACCGTGAGAGGGAGAAGTTAAACCGCTTTCACTGCACAGACAACCAAGAGCTGGAGGCCTGACCCTTAACTTTTGAGCCTCTGAGGAGCTTTTTTTTTAAATTTTATTTCATTTTGCGTTCTTCGCACTCTCTCGCTCACAGGGACCTGTTTCCAGTTTCTTGCACTGTGTCACTGTCGCAGTCATGAAAATGGGGTGACCCTAAGACCTTTATGTGCTCAGATAGATCGTTGAAGGCTGCTAAGTAGAAGGGTCAAAAGTCTTACTGCGTTGCCATCTTTTACCTAATTATCTATGAGAAGCAGCAGCATGTTTGACTGAAAGACTCATCAGACTCTTAAATTGATTTTGGAGACTTATAAAGCCTTGGAGTGCCTAAGATACCGTCAAGAGTAACTAGAGGATCATCGTCTAGGAGCCTCTCAACCTGTCTCCTGGTCCATGATGCCATCTGATAGGTGTTCAGACCTCCACTTCTGTTTCAGACTGAACTCTGACAGACAGAGAGATCATTGAATGGATACTTATTTAACACTCTGTGTGTGTTTCTGTGTCTGGTTGTGTGTGTGTGTGTGTGTGTGTGTGTGTGTGTGTGTGTGTGTGTGTGTGTGTGTGTGTGTGTGTGTGTGTGTGTGTGTGTGTGTGTGTGTGTGTGTGTGTGTGTGTGTGAGAGTGAGTGGAAGAGAGAATGTATATTATGAGTGTATGTGGGGGGGGGGGGGGGAGTTTACTGTAAGAAAAGGAAACAAAGTGCATATACTTGTCAAAGAGGCTGCATACTCCTGCTCCAAAGGCTTTTAAGCCTTTTGCAAACTGTTTTAAAACTATACACTGTTGCCTGTATTGTCTCTGTAATACTACAGCTTGTCAAAGATGTATGATTTTGTTTCATACCTGTGTGTAAAATAGCTTTTTTTGTACATGAATATATTGTACATATTGATGCCCTTTTTGTACTGTGGTTTGGTCTGAAAGTATCACTGTATTACTTTGCTCTGTTTGTCCCATTTCACTTTCCATTTGGAGCAACCAGCACATGTGGATTGTAATAAAAGTGCATTTACCAACTCTATTTCTTTATTTGTATTGCCTATAATCGTTAATCACCAGCATTACAGTCGATGCTAGAGGTAGGTGTCAGTGTTGCCATACAGAGATTTTTCATTATTGTCTTTGCAAGAAGGAGTAAAGTGCTCATCACCTTGTTTATATGTGCATTACAAGTGCTGATTGTTAAAATCATTGTCAGAGGCCCATGGAAGAATATTTCATGAGGGAGCACCAAGGAATACATACTGTAGTATTTTGAAGTTCTTATTTCCTGCATATTAGTTTGCAATTCAAGTGAGTTACAAGGGCAAACGCAGGCTCATTTGTCACAGTCCAACCCCTTTGGTGGGTCCATCTTTACAAATGTATGCTTCCACAGGGCCCAAATACAGTATATGCTAAATCTGCCAGGCTGAGTTTTATAAAATTGTGTACATGGTGCAGAAGGGATAAAAGTATTTCCATTTTACTGTATGAAATGACAGTATGCAGCCATAAAAAACAGTTTGGGGTTTTGAATATTTATTTTACTGTAGTTATCATACAGCAACAGTGAAGTGTTGGAGCAAACAAATACAGTGTGGGATTTCTTTTACTTTAAAGCAACATAATCAAGGTTTAAAGGGTTAAAAATGTAAATAGTGTTGGGTTCACATAATCAGAAAAAGGTGCAGCAGTACAGTATACAGACTTAGAGAAACAGAAAATCAGCACCATGTCAAAAGGCAAACCATAACATTAAAAAAGAAATACATTGAAATGATTTCAAAAGTAATATGACTAATTACGATGGTATTTGAAAGAGATCACAAAGGTCTTCTTACCCTTTGTGTTTTTCCATTTTTCAAGAAACATATCATTGTCAGAGGCCCAAGGGAGGATATTTCATAATGGAGCACAGCTCACAGCCACTACGACTAGGTCAGTGGATCACTGTATGCACAAGGTCTCTCTCTCTTTTTCTCTATCTCTCTGAAACACATTCATAAACAATGATGCGGACAGTGCCAGGAAAAAAGAAAGGAAAACCACCTGTTGACCCCAGTCTTTCTCGAGAACGACTGTGTGGTTTTGAGAAACTTGTCTGTTGTTGGAAAGTTAGAAAGTAAAATGTACCGAAAACCTTCTTCTTGTAACTCCTTAGCAGTGTGGTATTTTTAACTTTGAGTTTCTATTATATGGGTATTTTCAATGAGTGCAACACTTTAGGTATAACAAAAACAGCTAAAATATACTGTATCTAAACATAATGAACAAACATATAAAACAAAACATTTGTCTGGATACTGTATGTAAACTCCAATCCAATTCATCCATGCGTGTCATGATGATAATGATGAATTTGCTGTAAGATGTGAAAGTGTGTGAAAGGAAGGGTTTTGTGTGTCGGGGCAGTGTAAAGTGGCTGCACGGTCACAGCAGCAGCAGTTAATGGGCAAATGGATGTGACAAATGTGATCTTTGACCTGTGCAGAGAGTGGCAGGCTGGAAATGAACACAGGCTTCCTGTCACCACCCTGGTCAAGAGGAAATGTAGGAAATAAGAGTTTATACACACACACACACACACACACACACACACACACACACACACACACACACACACACACACACACACACACACACACACACACACACACACACACACACACACACACACACACACACACACTACTCTATGCACAGGACCCTACACCTGTCAGATTCCAGCACGCAGATTAGAGAGTTTTCGTTCAGCTGGGTGTCTCAGTCAAAATGTTTCATCTTGATATCTGTTTACCTTTCATATCCCACGTGTTGATCGCCCTAAAGACATTTGAGGATGTCATATTGGACTTTGTAAGACACTGATCGACATTTTTCACCATTTTCTGACATTTTATAGACCAAACAACTAATGGATTAATCAAGAAAATAATCAAGAAAATAATCAACAATGAAAATAATCGTTAGTTGCAGCCCCTATATAGGGTAATGTGGGGTTTAAGCAACAATTGACTTTTCACTGGGGGTCGGTGTCTATTGCACCTATGTAGAAGCAGGATTTATGTTAATTCTGAGTTAGTCTCACATTGCCAGACCTATCTCCACAGCGCTTCTGGGTTGACACAATAAGTATTTCTTCACAAAATAGAGATTTGAGGGTGAAGTTATTCAATCGTATTCAATGCAATTTACTTAATTTTACCAGGATAATCTAAATATTAAGATTGACTACAAAGTTATAGGCAACTCTCCTGTCTTACATGGACATCTTGTGGCGACAGCAGGTATAATCACTTAGTCAATTGTTTTGATACAGTGTAGGTTCTCACTTTCTAATATGGTCAACAAATACCATTTATCCAGATCCATATATAATATATGTACATGGGCACTTATTAGATGTACAAATTCTTACAGTATAGCAAAAAACTAAATAAAAAATGAAAACAATGTTAAGAATGTGAGAAACCAAATGGCAAGTGACTTGATAACAGGTATGTAAGAGGGAACTAATAAATCAAATGACAGGCGCTTCTGTTCAAACGTTGCGATAAAACCCATTAAACACCATTAATAAACAGGGCTCAAATGATGCCAAATGCTGCAAAACGTAAACTGAATGGATATCTAAATGAAAATATCTATAAAAACAAGGTCATGAGCCACTTACTTTTCCTTGAGCTTTCAGCTGTATCACATCTTTATCAGCACTTTTTTTTTTTTTACAGTTTGCTTATTTTTCAAGACAGCAGCATAAGCTTGTTTTGACTAGTGGTGGAAGAAGTATTCAGATATTTTATTAAAGTAAAAGTAGATATAGTATGCTATACTCTGTTAAGTAATAGTCCTGCAATCAAACTCTGACTTTAGTAAAAGTAATTACTCATTATGCAGAATGGATCATTTCAGAATCATACATATTAGGCCATATTATTGGATTGTATTCATTATAGTTGGAGCTAATTTGAATATGCTAAAGGCACACATGCTGTCTTTTGTGTAGTATTCTAGCTGTAGCACAGGAATTTCCCATAGACAGTTGGGAATTTCCCCAGTGCGGGATTAATAAAGTCTATTTTATCCATAGACCGTATATAAAAAGGATTTTATCCATAGACAGTAAAAGAATGTATCTTATCTCTTATTTTAACAAACTGCAGCGCCCCCTTATGCTCAGATCGGTACTGCACAGACCACTTAGCTACAACAAGCGGAGAAGGAGGCGTGTGTGAGTGTGACACTACGCTAACATCGCCTTCGGCTGACCGAAAACAACCCCAGTGTGTGTTGGCGGTCAGTAAAACAGGTACACGGTGGATTTTTAAAGAGTGGCAAATGTGTTGTGCAGCTGTATTTCATGTTTTGTTGGTTAAAGAGGCGATAACGTTACAATACACGCGTTGTTCCTAACGTCTTTGCGTACTAGCTAAGCTAGGCTAGCTGTGATGCTAACTGGCTAACAGCAGACAGAATAACGTTAGGCCCTGGCTGCATGCGCAATCAGGCCGATGTGTATGCTACTCTTCGATAACTTTTGAAACGTTGCCACTTCACATCTTTAAAGCGATATGAAGGATGCGAACATGTCTGGATTAAATTAAGTTTAAAATACATAAACAGTGCTGGGGTATAACTTTAATGACAGCGACATTATTAGATAGTTAGCAAGCTACATAGAGATACTAAGGTTAGCTAGGTTAGCACTTTGGGTGCAGGCGGTTTAGCTAGCTGCTACTGTAACGTTAATATACAAACACAGCTATTGCATGTTAAACGGAAAGGCAATTCACTTAACATCAAAGCTCAATATAACATTGTTGTGCCATTTAATAATATAGCTACATTAGTTGTAGCTAGTTAATATTATGCAGTCACAAATGGTGGCTGCAATAAACTCTGTCTAAGAAGTGGATTGGAAATGTAGAAAAGCATTGGCAGGATTGTGTAAACATGTCAGCTTTTATTTAGTTTGTTGGCTTAAATGTCACTTTCCTTTGCAACACGAAATAGTATTTGCTACAGTCAGGGCCTCGTTAAAATGGTTAAGACACTCAGTACTGACTAAAACCATCAATTTAGCGTACTTATAAGTAAATAGCCTATAAGTCTTTAGTTAGGACTGAGTGATATGGAACACATACCAGTAAGTATATGAATATAAGTTATTTGATATCAATAAATATATTACCTAGACATGTCTGTTGAAAAATCACATTAAGTTATCTACTTTTACTTTTGAGTATTTCAGGCAAAAAATGTCAAATAAATCTAACCACTTCTCAATCACTTGTCAATTAATTTGATGATTATTTTCTCTATTAAATGATCAGTTGTTTGGTCTTTAAAAATGTCAAATGGTGTAAAATGTTGTCAGTGTTTTCCAAAAGCCCAAGATGACAAACTCAAATGTCTTGGTTTTGTCCACAACTCAAAGATATTCAGTTTACTGTCAAAGCGGAGAGAAGAAACTAGAAATTATTCACATTTAAGAAGCTGGAATCAGAGAATTTTTGAGCATCTGCATTGTGCTCTCAGATGTAATGATTGTGGTTTATTTTGGTATGAAATAACTACTGTAAACAGTTGGGGAGTTATGTTTAAAATATTTATATCAGAAGTGATGTGGGAACCAGATATGTAAAGTAATCTCTCAGAAGAGCTGTCTGTGCATCTTGTCCCAGTCAAACATTTATTTTAAGAAAAAACATCTTTTGTACATCCGACTTCTGTCTCTTCCACTTCCATTGTTGTCCTGCATTTCCTCATGTCCTTGTGTGCTCCCTCTTTCTCCTTTCTCATGTTTCTTCCCTTTTTGCCTCACTGCAGCAGCCGTGCCCCGCCGCGCCCCCACCCCCAGCGGCGCCGTCATGTGGCAAGAGGCCCGCAAACATGAGCGCAAGCTCCGTGGCATGATGGTAGATTACAAGCGCAGAGGGGAGCGACGACGAGAGTACTATGAGAAGATAGTAAGAGACATCTATCTATCTATCTATCTATCTATCTATCTGTCTGTCTGTCTATCTATCTGAGCAACATATGCAGACATACTTGAATATTATTTCTGCTACAGTGGAGCTCTGTGGAAGCAAGCCTGAGTGGATCTGATGCTCTGGGCCCAAAGTGCCTTGAGCTTTCTCTAGAAAGATGAGATCTGGAGCACACAGTTACCATAGTGATGACGATGAGCTCATCAGAGCGCAGTGAACACAGATAGACATTCTCTATTGGAAAAAAAACATTTGTTTATAAACTAGGGCTGCACGATATGACCTGAAATCAAAATCACGATTAATTGCAAATTTTACCTTGATAACAATAAATGAACGATAATTAAAAGAAATTGTGATTCGACGACGGACACTGCTTTAAAAAAATGTTATAAAGTTTTAAAAAAAGTCTTTTGCATGATAAAAATGTAAATAGGCTAAACAACCCATTTCTTAACTGCCAGTCCTACTAACTGTTAGTCCTAACTTTGAACCAACAAGTTGCGTTTTAAGCTCCTTCTTTTTTCTGCTTGTGGAGAGCTACGTGACACATGAAACTATATTGATGAGGACTGGCGAGTTAAATTGGCCGGTCCCAGAGTAAACCAGGCAGACACACAGACTGACAACCTGCACGTGGCAGCACTGGAGACAGACTCGGACATACACGCCGCGGCCGCTGTGGACTTGTGTCAGTCCCGCAAGACAATGCACAAAAACATCAACACCGGTACAAGCCTACAGCTGTCCGCGGACACGTAGTGCGGAAAGTGTGTCAGAGCCTCCCGGACAGGTGAACTGAGACTCCGTTTCCTGCTCGTCGGCCAACGGTTAATGATCGGTAATTTCATTGTGCTTTCTAATGCAAGGCTGGCTGCCATTCCCACTAAGAAAATGGAATATGCAATGGCACATGTCAATCACGGATCAGCCTCTGACCTGAAATTCTGGGGTTTTGAACATATATTTTTATGACATATTTATATGCTGTGACAATATGGCATTGGCTAGACATAAGCAACAATGAGAGACAGCTATAAGCTGGCCATAGGCACTTTAAATGTCTAGACCACCACTACCTCTTCTTCCTCTGATGAAGACATGCTTATGTCAGAACTGTACCTTATTAAAAGCTCTTAATTGTTTGCTCCAGATCTCATCTCTCTTTATGCTGCCTCTGTTGTTCTGTCTGTTAAGGCACAGGTCTGAGCTTTAGGTTGGCTGATGCGTTGGCTGAGACTCCTTCACCTCCTATTAGCCTTCTATTTCTGACAGTTGGTTTTTGTTCTAGCTGTCTACACGGAAGCCTAATTTAGACCTGAGATGACACATGAATGCAATAAGCTCTCTTGCATCAGCATTTTGAACAAACAAAAAAAAAGCCTCACTTCACAAGACACCGTAAAGCACCACGTAGGCTACCCTAAATTGTCCTTCCGGTTTTAATAGAAGATGAAATTAATGGGATGAGTTAATGGGCTGTACAGTACAGGTGAAACTCGGAAAATTAGAATATCGTGATTTCAGTAATTCAACTTAAAAGGTGAAACTAATATATTATATAGACTCATTACATGCAAAGTGAGATATTTCAAGCCTTTGTTATGATTTTGATGATTATTAGAGAGAGAGAGAGAGAGAGAGAGAGATTAATTAATTAATCAGTCTCAAAATCATAACAAATAAAGGCTTGAAATATATATATATATATATATATATATATATATATATATATATATATATATATATATATATATATATATATATATATATTAGGGCTGTCAAATGATTAAAATTTTTAATCAAATTAATCAGAATTTTCAGTGGATTAATCATGATTAATCACTATTTGCAATTACACCTGAATCCTAACCATTTTTTTCTGAAATGCATACCAAAAGATACTAGTGCTGTCAAGCGATTCAAATATTTAATCGCATTAATGTCATAGTTAACTTGCTATTAATCGCACATTTTTATCTATTCTAAATGTCCCTTGATTTCTTTTTGTCCCATTATATTTTCTCATTTTAATTCTCTTATCAGCATGGAAAAGTAGATTGGCTTGCTTTGTGACTGTTTATTTATTGAAAACAACATTGTCATATACGTTATGTTCAATTTCACACTAACATTCATACTTGGATCTAATAATCTGTCACATAACGCTGTTACCTCGATTTTCCATTGCAGATAGTACTGCAGATAGTACTACAGGTAATACTGCCTCATGCCTGAGGCAGTACTAGTACTACAGGTAGTACTGCCTCATGCCTGAGGCAGTACTAGTACTACAGGTAGTACTGCTTCATGCCTGAGGCGAGCGTGGCTGGTCCTACTGTCTATGGGCTCATAGCAACTGGTTTCCCGTGACTCATTTCCTGGTTCTCGTTCTCTTTCATAACCAATGTAAAATCAAGGAGAGGGTTTTCCTGCTCCAGGTTTCCCACCGTGGTCAGAAAGAACAGAGGAGACACTTTGTTTCTCTCACTGACTGTAGAGTCACTACTCGCTTGCTCTGAAGATAATCGCCGTCACGAGCCTACAAGCTACGCGGCTAGCAAGCTAAAACCGGCCGAGGCTTGTGTCTGTTTTGTTTGCGGTCTGCGAAATTACAAGACCCGCCCTTAAATCACTACTATTGGCCAGGCGTCGAAGGTAACGTAACTCCATTTGTTCAGGTCCTATCCCCTGACCAATCCACTATCCTCACCACTCGCGGTGAAATGCCTAAACCAAACCAATCAGCTGCTTCGTAGGGCGGGACATGGCGTGGCCATAGACAGTTAAAGAAGTGGACTAACAGATCCCGTTGCTCTCTCTATGCGTTACTCGTGCGTTAAAAAAATGATCGGCATTAAAATGGGTTTGCGTTAACGCCGTTAATAACGCGTTAAACTGACAGCCCTAATATATATATATATATATATATATATATATATATCGCGCTAGCCTTTAAATGGTCTCTCAGTCTAGTTCAGTAGAATTCACAATCATGGGGAAGACTGCTGACCTGACAGTTATGCAGAAAACCATCATTGACACAGGGAAAGCCTCAAAAGGTAATTGCAAAAGAAGTTGGATGTCCTCAAAGTGCTGTATCAAAGCACATTAATAGAAAGTTCAGTGGAAGGGAAAAGTGTGGAAGAAAAAAGTGCACAAGCAGCAGGGATGACCGCAGCCTGGAGAGGATTGTCAGGAAAAGGCCATTCAAAGGTGTGGGAGCTTCACAAGGAATGGACTGAGGCTGGAGTTACTGCACACACAAACACACACACACACACACACACACGGATGTATCCAAGACATGGGCTTCAAATGTCGTATTCCTCTTGTCAAGCCGCTGCTGAACAACAAACAAAAGTACCAAAACCTGGTTCAATGACCATGGGATTACTGTGCTTGATTGGCCAGCAAACTCGCCTGACCTAAACCCCATAGCGAATATATGGGGTATTGCCAAGAGAAAGATGAGAGACGTGAGACCGAACAATGCAGACGAGCTGAAGGCCGCTACTGAAGCATCCTGGTCTTCCATAACACCTCAGCAGTGCCACAGGCTGGTAGCATCCATGCCACGCCGCATTGAGGCAGTAATTCATGCAAAGGGGCCCCAAACCAAGTACATATGCATGATTATACTTTTCAGAGGGCCGGCATTTTTTTTTTTTTATTGATTTCATGTAATCTAATTTTCTGAGGTTTTGAATTTGGGGTTTTCATAAGCTGTAAGCCATAATCATCAAAATTATAACAAAGGCTTGAAATATCTCACTTTGCATGTAATGAGTCTATAATATATTAGTTTCACCTTTTAAGTTGAATTATTGAAATAAATCAACTTGGCACAATATTCAAATTTTCCAAGTTTCACCTGTATATCTTTAATTATTTGGTTAGTTACTTTATTTAGTTAGATATAAGATGCTATTTTATTGCATATATTGCGTTTTGTCTCAACAGAAAAAAGATCCAGCTCAGTTTCTCCAGGTTCATGGCCGAGCCTACAAGATCCATCTGGATCCTGCTGTGGCGCTGGCTGCAGAGAGCCCCATCAACATGTGAGGAAACACACACACACACACACACACACACACACACACACACACACACACACACACACACACACACACACACACACACACACACACTGAGACACACTGAGACACACCAGATGTGCAATGTTTTGGGGATCTTGCTGATCAGATTATATCTTTTGTCTCTTGTTTTGTCAAAAGGATGCCATGGCAAGGAGATGCCAACAACATGATTGACAGGTTTGATGTACGGGCTCACCTGGACTACATCCCCACCTACACACCTCCACTGCTCAACACTTCGTGAGTCTTAAAATAAGTTAAAGTCACATCTAACAAATCTGTCCAGTGTTTCCCCTAGGATTTTTTTTAGCTGTGGTGGCAGGTATGCCAACTCCCCCCCCCCTCCCCCCCGGACAGACACTCCAAGGCCGGAATTTCAAATCAAGAAAATAAAATTAATGTATACCTATTATGCCTATTCTCGTTCAAAATGTTCATTTTCTTCCTGAATTAATGCTATTTTTTACATACAGTACATTAGTGTGAGCAAACTCCTCAAAAACATGGAAACTCCATAATGATATCTGGCTCTTTAACTAGAACAAGATCTCAGACTAGGAGGCAGTTCACTGAGTGATGGTTAAAGTCTGTGATTAAGGAAACATGGTTGTAGTATGCAGGAAAATGCTTGCAGAAAGAAAGGCTGTTGTCAGGTAAACATGTCACAGTCACAGAGGCTGAAGGGAAAATTGACGTGGAAAAGCCTTTAATGATGAATGGACTGATAAGCAGGCTACCATTCATACTGTATTCCTCATTTGCAATGAAATGATGGCTGTTGCAAAATAATACTTGTATCACAGTCCTGCACTTTGTATATGTCCACCAGTGGAACAGTGTGCCACCAAAATAATACAAACAGCAACTTCATCAAGAATGAAGAACGCAACGGTAAAGATCGCGTCATTCACGTGCATATTAAGTAGCCACATGTATCTGTTTTGGTATTATAATACATCCATAGCTTTACCGCTCCAGGAGAGAGGACGGTTCGTTCAGCCAGCAGTTAAGTTTATAAGAATTTGTCCAAATTTCTAGATTCCCTAAGACTACGACTACAACCGACAGCTTTATTTGTTTGATCTTGTTGGTAAAAATGAGCAGAGTAGAGCTGTGTTTGGTAAAACAGCGCGGTGGACGAGAGCAGACAGAGCAGATTAAAATATCTCTTTCTACATGTTTATGCCGGTCTATACAGGTGAGTGCATTGATAATTATCGACTTTTTACTCACAAAGGTTTTACCGTAACCTACTTACAGTAACGAGACTAGCGTTCATCTGCCCCCCCAGCGGCCGTTGGTAATCCTCGGTATCGTTCCCAGGTGCTGCGCGTGTTTTAGATGTGTGTTAACGTTAACGCACATCTCGGCTGCGTGTGTGTGGCGTGCAGGCAAGAATCCCGGCATGTGAATAGAGAGGGGGGGCTGGGTTTGTGCTCTACCTGTGAAGCGCGTGTCCGCGCTATTCTCCGACAATCAACATTGATACCGTGGCGTGGCGGCAGAAATTTAACTGTGGCGGTGCGCCACTTGCCAATCAACGTAGGGGAAACACTGCTGTCTACTGTGAATATTTTTTGATGTTTACTTTTTTGCCTTACATTTGTGCAGACATTCATCACAGTTTATTCATTTTGCAATTAATGTCTACCACATATTTTATTTGTTTATGTTATATTTTAACTTCTGAACTATTTTGTCCATTTAATATATCATATTATATAATTCATTTAGTCACATTTTTATGTGCATGTTTTTTTTCTACATATTGAGCATTGTTGGAGGGAGCCTGAGATCTAACATTTTCATTGCAACAACTTTCTCTATATATTTGTTTGTGCATATGACAATAAAGAAAATTAAACTTGTTATCGTATATAAAAATAACCATTAAGTAATTTAACAGGTCATCGATGAACTTATCTTTTCATTTTCTTCTTCTGCACTGCTTCAGACTCTGTTAGAAGCCAAAATGCTCAGAAACAAACATATAAAACCACCTTTGACTCTTTGTCTCGTACAGAACCCCAGAGCAGGAGATGGAGGAGAGAAAGTCCAATTATGAGCGATACAGAGGCCTAGTGCAGAATGACTTTGCCAACAGTAAGTATCACAAACTTCATACATTACGTTAACATTTGGTTTCATGTTGCAACACTGTGTTCTTAATATTGCCTATTATAGTCTGTTAAACTGCCCTCGGCGGGTAATTTTGCAATTGTGCTGTGCTCTTAAATTTTCTGTTGTCCTCCTACAGTCTCTGAGGAGCAGTGTTTATACCAGATATACCTGGATGAGCTGTACGGTGGCCTGCAGAAACCAAATGAGGATGAGAAGAAAAAGTATGTCATTGTAATGTTATAAAAATGGTTGTTTCATTGCCACTGCATTTAAATCCATGGATTCTTAGAGTGTCTTGGTTGGCTATGTATTCATAAATCCTCCCCGTTGTACAGACTGGCTGAAAAGAAGGCCACTATTGGTTACACCTATGAAGACAGCACTGTGACGGAGCCCGACCCTGAGTCAGACAAAGATGAAGACAATTCAGAAAACAGTGAATCCGAAGAGGACGAGGGCATCCCAGATATTGGTGAGGAAATGGGTTTGGCACACATATTTACACATCAGGAAAACGAAAACTTCAGAGGCACACCCTAAAAAAAAAAACAGTTATGCAGATTCAGAAACAGGATGCAGAGCAGAAATGTGCACCTGGGTATAACAACCACCTTCATTAATAATTAATAATTAATTAATAATTCAACAACAAATAATAGAATGCAACTCAATAATATTTTCTTCTTTATTTTTCACCTACTTACCTCAGGATCCTCTGTGTATCATGGTAAAATTTGACATGTTTCTGTCTTTAAAAGCTTTGTCGTGTGTGTGTGTGTGTGTGTGTGTGTGTGTGTGTGTGTGTGTGTGTGTACAGATGTGGAGGTTGATGTGGATGAGTTGAACCAGGAACAAGTGTTGGACCTCAACAAAATGGCAACCCCATATGGAATGGCTGAAGGAGACTTTGTTAGGTAACATCTCAGTAATTGTATCATCATGTCTTAAAGGTCAAATGTAGAGCAAAGCTCTGTAATGTGCTATGTCCTGCTTTCAATGAGTTCTGTTTACATAAACAAATTAGACATTCAGTGGTGAGTGATGGCATAAACGGTCTTGGTAGAATTTTAGATGAGCTAGTATGAACTTCAAAAACAACTTATTGCATTGACATATTTATCTTTTTTACTTTATATATAAGGAGAACTTCGGTATTTTTCAAATTGGGCCTTATTTTCCCATGTTTTTGTATCTTTCCATAATGTTGACAGTATGGGTACTCTGCCATCTAGTGGTTCTTCATTTTGTTTAACTAATTGGCTGGTGAGATAAGTTATTACATTTTAAATAAATGATTTAAATTTGACCATATGGCCTTAGCAATTAACAAGCTGTTCTTTAATGTCGCAGGCTGTCGTTTTGTGGTCTGAGTATCACTTTAGGGACCATTTAGGCACCGGTTTAAGAAAAAAACCCGAATGATACCCAACCCTAGTTGTCAGACACTAATGATAACGATTTGAGCCCGTCAGTGGCACAAACAAGCACTTTTAGTTAACGCACATTGACGGTGCATGATTTCCCTGTGCGACTACATTGCAGCCTGGTTTGCAGCTGTTATATGTATTAACAACTTAACTTTAAAACCACATTATGATCCATACAGAAAGTCACATGTTATTGTAAATCTTAGCTGGTTGATTAGCAGTTAGCTCCAGTTAACGCCAATATATAGATCAGCTCAAGTGGAGCACACTGCCTTTGAGAAAAAGTAAGCTCAGATGAGCCGTTCTGGAATCTCCTCCTTATGAGGTCATAAAGAGCAAGGTTGCCTCCTCTTTCTCTGCTTTACCCGCCCAGAGAATTTGGCCAACCCATGAGAGAGAGACATCATGGCTTTCAAACGAGCAAAGTGGCAGTTGGTCAAGGCCACACCCCCACCCTCCACCTTGCCCCCCACCCCTCTCCTCCTCAATAGCTACAGACACAGAAATGGCACGTCCTGAGTAAAGCTCATTGTGGGACTGGCTCTAGTGGCTGTAATTCTGCACCAAGGCTGAATTTTGGGAAAGAGATTTCAGATACAGTATTAGGGGACCACTAAGGTCTTTATAAAAGCATCCAAAGAGCATGGGACCTTTAAGCATGGGACCTTTAAAGAGTTATATAATTAATTTTTAAGCGAAGTATTCCGTCATTGCATTGAACACTGTAGCCAAAAAACATTTGTGAATGCATTCACACGCTCTGACAAGTAGTTTAGTGTCTTGCAGTCACTCAGCATGCTCGGCTTTGCTCGCGGATGTGGTTTTGAGCTGAGAGGAATAAATTGAACTTCCATGTTCATGGGAATGAAGGAACACTTTACCCCAAATCAGCTGTATGGCTCTGTTGTGTGCTTTTCATGCTTATATTTTATTAAGCTGTTAAATATATATTAAATGAAACATTTTACACTGTTGACATAATGATTATTTATTGTAACACTAACACCTGTTATTAGGATGTTGAGGAAAGACAAGGAGGAAGTGGAGGCCATCAAACATGCCAAGGCTCTGGAGGCGGAGAAGGCCATGTATTCTGTAAGATAACATCCACTGACGTGTGTGTGTGTGTGTGTGTGTGTGTGTGTGTGTGTGTGTGTGTGTGTGTGTGTCTGTGATTGGTATATTAGACTCTTTAAGTGACATATTCGATAATTTCAGGGCCGCCGTTCTCGCAGACAAAGGAGAGAGTTCAGAGAGAAGAGACTAAAAGGTAGACAGATCAGCCCACCAAGGTAAATTATCTTATTATTTTCTAGGTTTTTTTCTCATTAAATGTCCACTTACCTCATAGCACGTTTAACTTATGTCCTTATTCTCCTGTTTATCAGCTATGCCAGAAGAGACAGCCCAACATACGATCCCTATAAACGGTGAGTTGATTATTTTGTCGTTCTTAATTTCCTGATTAGTTGAGTCTGTATGTATGTTTGAACTTCATTTTCTGATCTCTCTTTCAGGCCAGAGTCGGAGTCTAGCTCTGAGTCGCGGTCACGCTCTCGTTCTCCCGGTCCCGAGAAGATCACCTTCATCACCAGCTACGGAGGCAGCGATGATGAGGCTGCAGCAGCAGCAGCAGCTGCAGCAGCAGCAGCAGCAGCAGCAGCAGCAGCAGCAACAACACAAACAGCCGCTCCTCACTCTGGACACGTCTCCTCCAACTTGCAGCACCCTGCAGGTCATAGCAGGGGCTCCCGGTCGGTAACTTTCCGTCTTCCTGGCTTTTCATAGTTATTTTCTTCTTACAGTCAAATTGTTGTTAGAATGACCACAGCTGTTGAGGCAGAAAGAATACTGACGATGAAATACAGATTTTTGTGGTAGGTGAGGTGGATCTCAGTTTTTAATCAAGTAAAATGTCAGTGCAAAGACTATTGGAAATTCCTATTCTGCATGTGCTCAGAGAAAATGTGCTTGATTGGATAGTTTTTGAGTAGAGCTATGCCAGCATATGATATTTTGATATTTGCTTATTTATACCTCTGTACAGAGTCAAGCATGTGACAGTAAAAAAAAAAAAATGTAAAACCGAAGTATTCTGAAGATAGCCTAGGTGCTGGGCTGGTGTTGTTACTAAAACTGCGTGTCTGTTTGTCCAGGAGACGAAGGTCATCCTCCAGTCGCTCCCCTTCCTCCTCCTCCCGCTCCTCATCTCGGTCTTCCTCTCGCTCTTCTTCCCGTTCACGTCGTGCCAGACGTGGACGCGGTGGAAGAGAGGGGCGGCGAACCCGGACCCGATCACGGTCGAGACGGCATTCCAGATCGCACTCCCGGGGGAGAGGAGGAAACGGAGGGGCCGCATCCTGGAGGAGACGTGACCGGACACGATCGCGGTCTAATGACAGAGAGCGAGAGAGGGACAGAGACAGGGACCGTGACAGGAGACGATACTCGTCGCGCAGACGGACGAGGTAAGACTCCCCAATGTCTCCCCAATGTCTCCCAACAGTGCTTTAGTTATTGTTTTACAACACGCATGTCATCGATACAAGCTCTCTTTCTGTCAACTGTTAGGTCCCGTTCCAGCTCACGGCAGGGGGGCAGTTCGAGGCGAGGGGGTCGGAGCAGTGGAGCTCACCGGCGGGGAGACAGCGGTAGCCGCAGTCCCTCTCAGTCCCCCAGTCGCCCCAACCACAGTCCCTCCCCTCACAGAGGAGCCCAGCCCTCTACCAACACCGTCTGTGACAAGCTAAGAAAGTAAGAAGACATTTAAACACTGTGGCAAAGACCACTACACTGGTAAACTGTTGGGAAAATATCTTTTAACTCCTGAGGAGAGGCAATAGCTGGGGCTGCATCATAATCATTTAGCACCATTTTACCCACCCAGGAATATTATACTCTGCGGTTCATCACCAACATGTAAACTTTTCCTTTAATATACCCAAGAGTGGTATAATTTAACATGTAGCTGTATAGTATTTCATTTGAAGTTACTTTGAGAATTGCGATGTTTATTTCAGTGCTTTTTGAGCAGCGTTTGAGAGTGTTTGGTTATTGTCTTCACTTAAAACTGTTTATGAACATTGAACTATGTAGTTGTTAGTTATTAAGCCATAAGAATAATTTCTTCATGTATGATCATGTTTTTATTCCCCTATGTACACCTTGACATGATAAATATATTTGATAAATTTTTCTTGATAAATCAAGATGTCTTCATCACACCAGCTGATTGTCTTTTCTCTCCCTGTCTCCAGGCCTGATACTCCGGGTGGTAAAGAGACGGGAGCTGCCAAAGTCAGTAAGAATTTGATCTAGCTGGGTTTCTTGCTAAAGCCTACGCCTCCCTCATCCCTGACAGGCTGACATGGTTGTCCACCAGACTGGGATGTAGAAGCCATTGTTGCCCACAGAAAATAAAATGATGATGTGATTTCTTTCCCAAACAAAGTGGACATGCACTGCAGTCAAAGCCTTTCATCTATTTTTTTAAAATATCCGTTACAGTATTCTTCACCTTCTCAAATGTTTTGCTATGAAGAATGTGAACTTGCAAAAACTGAAAAATGACCAACTGAATTAATGCTGCCATCTCTCTATGGAGTGAACATTTCAGCACCCTGTGAAGTCATTGTTGTCTTGATTGTGCTTTTAGTGTGGGTTGTGCATGCATGTATACGTATACATGTGGGCGAGAGAGTGCAGCGTCTTTATATCCGTTTGTAGTCTCGTGTAAGCAGCAGTATGGCCCTAAGAGGAAAAGATGACTTATTTTGCTACTGACCATGTGTCTCGTTACAACTTGTGAATCAGTATCGGCCAAGTGATCCTTCATAGCGAAAGAAAAAGATTGATTCATCTTTGATGGAAAAAACAGATGGGTGTGCTCTGGACAGCCGTTTTTGGGCTTGTTTTAACAAGCAGCAGTGCACGGTCTTATTATTAAAATTAAGTGATTTATGTCCGGCATACAGATAGAAGACTTGAGATGAGAGTTAAAGAAATAGTTGGACATTTTGGGAAATACACTCTTGCAGAGCATTAGACAGGACAATTGATACAACTCCCTTGTCTGTACACTAAATATGAAGCTACTGGGAGAAGTCTTATTAACTAAGCTTAAGCTTCATTAACATGTGTCTTTTTTAATTTGTACAAACACAGAAGTGTAAAACAAATCACTGTTATATGGGGTGTTATGTGCCTGCCTATTTCTAGATTTAACAAACCAGATATAACGTGTTAATTAGTGAGCTTTAGAGGTGCTAGTAGGTGAATATTGTTACCTTTCGACAGAGCCAGGCTTGCTGCTTCCTTCTGATTCCAGCTAAGCTACACTTAGTAGCTTCATATTTTGTGTACTGACATGAGAGTGGTATCAATTGTCTCATCTAACTCTGAACAAGAAAGGAAATATTTCCCAAAATGTCAGACTATTCCTAAATAATGTATAATTTGTTGTTATATTCTAACATTCTGGACCATTTGCTGTTCTGAACCAGCTTCTCTTCTTACTGCATTTCCTGGCAAAGAAGAAAAGATTTGAATATACTTCCAAAAGTCAAATAGAGTTGAAGTTATAATCTTCTTTGCGCTGTTGTGACCTGCAGTTTTTCTTGCTTGGCCAGGTTTAAATGGCCCAGTGATGGGTGTGTCAGTAACAAAATGCCACTGGCTCTTTCTGAACTTTCGGAATTCAACGGACCTAAACTTCCCCTTCTTTCACTTTCTGACCCTGTCTTCTTCTTCTGCTGTCCCACTCGCTTTATCTCTCTGACAGTGTACATATAAATATAGTCAAGTATAAAGGTACATGTAATGGATCCTGTCCTGCTTCTATCCTACAGAAACAGTTTATACACACACACACACACACACCCCAACTCCACACATACACACAGAGAGAGAGAGAGAGAGAGATCCTGTTCAGCCAGTAAGCTTCACGTGTGCTTGTTGACTCAACAAACATCACATATAATACATTTATCTGCAGCCTTTTTTAACTCCACCAGCTCATAAATGTGATAGAATCAAAGTTGTATGACAGCACAATGCTTTTGAGCTCTCTCTCGCTCACACTCACACACACACACACACACACACACAGAGACACTTTTATCAGCTGTGAAAAGGATGTGCTAACACAACTGTTTATTTCTGCAGCCCAAGATGACCCCACAGGAGCGGCTGAAGCTACGAATGCAGAAGGCGCTCAACAAGCAGTGTGAGTACAACTGAGCAGAGTGCATGTGTTTCTTGCACGCAAGTTAAGAAACATGTCATGTATCTGTTTTGTCACATTATGCTGATTACAAAGTTGTTTAATTCAATTTCCTGTTTATTTTTCCATTCTGCAGCCAAGGCGGATAAACGAGCTGCTCAGGTTAAGATCCAGCAGCAGGAACACAAACGACAGGTGTGTCGTTTTTTTCTGTGCATGTACTTAAATTTCAGGCTGAAACAGATTCTCTGTTATCCTGTAACTGCCCTCATTGCTCTCTGTTTATATTACAGGAGCGAGAGGGAGAGCTACGAGCCATGGCACGCAAGATACGCATGAAGTAAGAATCTGTGTGTGTGTGTGTGTGTGTGTAAATGGACTATTTGATATTTGTGTGTTGCAACTGTCTGACCCAGGGGCTCTGTGTTTAGGGAGCGTGAGAGACGTGAGAAAGAGAGGGATGAATGGGAAAGACAGTACGGGCGACAGAGCCACTCGCCTTCTCCTTCCAAATATGGTAAGACTTTCTGATCACAAATCATAAATGCCCATATGAATCTAATATAATTTTGGTTTAGTGCTGTGTTTGGTGTGTGTGTGTGCGCGCATTCTTGCATACTCAAACAGAAGTAACCCAAATATTGGAATTAGCTAAACATCTGATTTGCTGGCCTCAGTGTCTGATTTGCTGGCATCAGTTTCTGCTCTGACAGTTTGTAGGCTTTAAGATGTTCTGGCTTACTATTGTTTTGATGGTGTCTCTGTGTCCTCTGTTCCTTCAGGCCGAGAGCACAACTCACACAGAAGGTATGTGAGAAGCCACAAGAGTCTACACAGCTCCGATGAAGCAGAATGAATAATGGGAGTCTTTCACATTAATGCATAAACACTATCTTAAAGGCTCATCACAATGCCTTTATATGCAACACTAATGCTACTTGGCTTTTTCGTCACTCAACTACCAAATCATTGTGTCAAGTCTTGAGAGAGGTCAGGCCAAGAACAGAAATAATCCAGTACATGTTAAAAGAAGTACTTTACTGCTGGGAAAAGGGTCTTTTCATAAAACGGGGCTGTCTTTGCAGTAGAATGGCACCAGCATTTTTGAAATATGTGCTACATGACCAGAGAAAACTGCAAAAAGAAGCTGTGATATTCCCTTTCGCTCAAAAGGTAGAAAACCTACAATTACCAGAATGCACTGCGCCGCACCAGACCAACAAACTCTCCCGCTGGTGGGTGATGTAATGCAAGCATGTCGAGCTCATTCTTATTGACAGAGAATGGGAGCTAGCTGGTAACAAACAAACTTGTATAACAGTTAAACCGTACGCTGAAATATCTTTCCAAAAACATTTTAGGCGAGAAATGGGCAATGCACTAACAGAACCATGGTTTATATTTGATCAGCGCTGCCTAGTCTTACTAGACTGGGTAAACCCAGCCCAATCTGCCGGCGATTTAATTTTGCCCTGCAGCTCAGGCTGGAAACCTGTACATTTATCTATCCTGCTTCCATTACAGTTTTGAGGGACCAATCACAAACTGGCTTATTCACTTGGCACCCTATTGGCGGGTTTAACACGATGACGATAGAGAAGCGACCAAGCAGCTTCTTGTTTACATTCAACAAGACGGCCTCCGAAGAGCAGCAACCCGTTGATGCCGCTGTCGCTGCTATGTCACCCGGATCGTTGGTCTGATTGGTTGAAAGACTATCCAATTGCGTACGGTCATTTGAACTATGCCCGTTGATCACGCCTCTTGTGCAGAGAAAATGCAGAGCAGACTCCCCAAACTAATGTTCAATCTTAAAAGATTGAGCTTGGTCTGGTGAAAGCCAGACGATAGTTTTCCAGTTTCATCTAAGTTTTTTTTTACCCTTCGTTTTCACAATACAGGTAACTATATGGAGCCCACTTCCTGTTACCAAACTGTCATATTTCAGCCAAACGGTGCACTAAAATATATTTCTAAAAGACATTTTAGGCGAAAGGTAGGCAGTACAGTAACCAAATCTTGAGAGAAAAGAGAGAGAGGGGCGGGTATCTCTCTCTCGATCTGCTTCTATACTCTTTGTGTCCGTATGCTTCAGTACAGTCTGTAGTTTGAACAGGCCCTAGGGCCAGCAGCAAACTTCCAAGTGAAGCATCTTGCATCAAACGCATCACTTAGTGGTTGTTCTGCTGACCTGTGAGCAGGGAGATCTGGGCACTGGTAAGATGGAGGGACATTTACAGTAGTTAATTTACACATACTACCAACAATATTATGATACAAAGTTGGTTGAAAACCGGCAAAGTATCCCTTTAAAATCTAAATTGAGGGAATATACCTCATAATTATTTTCCCTCACAGAAACAACTCCAATTCATTCTTAAGTATTTTTTTTTTTTTACGTTTAGAAAAGTTTTGATAATTTGTTTTTGTAACCAAAATATTGTTCTAAATTAATTTTACAGTTGAAAAATGAATGTCAGTGAACACACTATGTAATGGAGACACTGTTTCTCAATGACCTCTGACATATCTTTGCTGTTTCTGTGCTTAATACACCAACATATACACCAATATATCTGCAATATTCTAATATATATGTATATATATATTTTTTCCCCCAGGAGGTCACGGTCACGGTCTCGGTCTCGGTCACGGAGTCCATACTACCGATACTGAGCGGCGTAAAACATCCTACAGTACCTTTTTAGTAAAGGACCTTGTCATTGGCACACATACTGTCCAACAAACTGCCTATTAACATGGAAATATGAAGAGATGGACTGACTATGGCACATATCTTTACCTGAACGCTATGTTCTCTGGTATGTGTCTACAGAATATAACATTTTGGCTGTGATACCTTTAGTTTCACTAATTGCACCACTGATTGGTTGAACCAAGCGTAATTTGATCTGCCTGTTTCATTTTTGCTTCATCTTGTAAAGAGACTGCAGGTTTATTAAATGAGTTTCTGGTTTCTTCTTTTGCATGCTCCTTTTTTCTTTTTCTGCCGGAACAGTTCTTCTCCTTTCTTCATTTGCATTTCAAAGTACATAGTACTAAGCAATAGCTCCCCTTTTACCTGACATTGTCACATTACACAATCCATCAGCCTTTTACTTTTCTCTAACGCTCACACTAAAGACCATTTTAAACAACTTTCATGAGCTGCTATTTATATACATCCATTTCAGACGTCGTTATTGAAGAATACACAGTTCATCTCTATCTACCCCTCTTTTTATACTCTGTCCTCTGTCAACCGGTAACAGCAACAAATAACTTTTTGTTCTCAGTAATGTGGAATGTTAAATACAGAAAAACAAATAAAACTGACTTTGAAATTATTTGTTCATTTTTTTCTTTTTAACCTCTATAATCCCTGCTGCTTTTACAGGTTTTACACAACGAAATGCTGTACATTCGGGTTTAATTAAATATTAAATATAGTTGAATATTTGATCAAATGCTGATCAAAAATATGCTACATGATTCAGTAGGCTACATGCTCACTGACATTTTTCACATGGTTGCAGTTCATCTTTTTATCAGTAGGTGGCGACAAATCTTAGTTTTTAAGCGAACTATGCTTCACTGCAGCTTGTGTTACTGTCACTGACTTTTGAGTCATTTTAGTTTTCCTGTGTTTAATGGTTGTATAACAGTAACAGATCAACACTGGTCACCAAGAAAAGGAGAAACGAGTGCTCCGCTGGTTTTAGTTTTTAGTTTGGAGACACCTGTGGGAAACCAACAAGATAGTTCCTCTGAGCCTCTGAGGAGGAACTAAATGTGGATTTCTGATTTCTACTATCGGATATGAAAACCTTGATTGAAACCGACACCTAAGCGTGTTAAAAAAATAATAATAAAAAAACAGGTGTATAGAGGAAAAAGCTTTAAAGTGATAAAATAGCGTGTATATGGAGTAGCCTAGGCTATGTTACCCGAGGAGGGCGGGGTCAGGGTCGTAGGAGCGGGGCGGGCGGTGCCTACAGTCGCCCATGCCCCCTTTTAACCTCCGCTCGCTGCGGGGGAAGAAGCGTGAACTTGAACGCAGCCTTCAGTGCGAGTCCAGTCAGAGGCCAGCCAGTCTCATCAGTCTGTCCCCGCCGCTCGGGTTTTCGTGAACTTATCGGAGAAGACGGATTTTGGCTTTGGAGGGTTTGTTGTTTTGGGACTCAGAAAAGGTGCCAAACGCTCGACGCGATGTCCAGGCGCAAACTTGGAAGCAGACCGCAGCACCTGAGTGCAATTCAAGGTAAGCAGGAGGGGAGCAGCGATGTGTGGGCACGTTGAAACTGTTTGGAGGCGGATGTGATGTTGTTTTTAGGTGAAATTAAAATAAATTCAGGTCACACTTATGTTTCATTGTCAGTTTGCGCGTATGGTTTGGATACGCGCTGGCACCGGTCTTTAAATGACGGATGTTATTTTAATTAAAAAGCATGTCAAATCCTCCAAGCGGGATTTTAAAGTATCTTTTTATTCATTGACCTCAATTTTGCCAATATAGATGCATTTCTAATCCATTTTTAGGTCAATATTAATATAAGGACTCATTTACCTTGTCATGTTTGCCCTGATGTGTGCTGTTGCTGCAGTCCTGATTATAGAGGAAGGACTGGTTTATTGGCATTTTGTTTTCAGAGGCTACAGGTCTGAACACGATGATTAATATATCCAGGTTAGATGATCAAGTTTCTCGGTCGGTCTCTGGCTTGTCTGGGACAGTTCACTTCCCCTGCTGTTTAAAAGAAACCCCATCAGAGTGGCACGGGCCTGCATATAATGACAATAACGAGTTTATTTTTTTTATATTAGAACAATAAAACGATGTTCTCCAATAAAAATGTAGAATAAATCCCATTCAGACTCTCCATTTGATCCCATCCAGACTGTTCAAACATAAAGACAACAGTGCAGCTCATAAAGAAACATCTAATGTTCGACGGGAATTTTTTGTTATTTTTTACAGTTCTCTACTGGAGACCAGTGGTGCGTGCCTGTGTGACCACAGGCGTGCGTGTGCGTGTGTGTGTGTGTGTGAGTGAGAGAGACCGCGCCTTGCAAGTCTGCACAAACAAGCGCAGCCCTGAAACAGGAAAGGTGACATTTTTGAGTAACAACTGGCGAGATCCGACTTCAGACTGTACTGTCTGTACCTGTCCTGTATGTTAGCCGGCCTATTAGGGGAAGTTGGATCCATTCAAGGCATCAAGGTGTGCCCATGACCGCGTTGAGCAATACTGACCCCTCCTCCTCCTCCTACCTGGCCTTAGCTGGAAGCCTTTCTTAGGAAATAGCCAACGCTTAGTCTGACTTTGAAGAGCTTTTGGGTAGAAGTTGTGTCCACTGCTTTTAACAAGTCCTCAAGTGCTTGCACCTGTCTGCATGCATTTCAAGGTGCTCCCTGCAACCACATACGATTTGTCAGGTTGTTGACGTTGAATCAGATTAGCTGTCCTGTAGAGGTTTGTGAACACACACACACACACACACACACACACACACACACACACACACACACACACACACACACACACACACACACACACACACACACACACACACAACAAAACACAGGGGTTGCTCTTATCTCCAACACCTTCAGTCATTTTTTTCTTTTATTGCAATCCACTTCCTGTTGAGAAACTCCCGCTGCCTGTGGCTGGTATGGCAATTGTAAGTTAAAGGTAAAAGCTTTGGTCATAATGTTGCATTTTTAAATCAAAAAGTTCACTTGTCTCCACATGAAGATTGTCACATTGATCTGAGGTTGATGTTCCTGCTGAGATGGCCATGTGGGCTCCCCTATGCAACAGCCTCAGTCAGAGAGCTGATCTGTTTTGGGTTTGTTAAAGGAAGTGGTCAGTGTTGGGTGAGCAGTTTGGCCTCATTGCTTTAGAGCTTACAACTGAAACTAGTACTTTCAATCACCACGCCTGTTTTGTTAATCCCCTGAGGTCTAACGGCATTTTTGCCACTTTGCGTTGATAATTTGTAAGAGCACAGTCAAAAACTTGAGCAGAAATCCATATTAACTGGGACTCTTGCTGGAGGAAGTGGCGATCAGCACATGTTGGTTTTACATATACATATATTCAGCCTTTTTGGAGAGAAAGTGGGAAGTTTAATATCAAGGATACTCGGTATTTATTTCTGTTTGTATTTTGGAGATTGTGACTTCCTCTCAAATAACAAACACACGATAAGATACAACTAAAAGGTTGTGTAAAAGTGATATATAACTCCTGATGATCTCTATAGCTGCAAGTACAAATGCTTTCTCTACTATGGATCTTTTTATTGATCCTGTTAACTATACGCTCCATGGAAAATATGATTTACACCCATAAACTAAAGAAACACAAGGGTGAAAAATACTGGATGAAATGGGATTGTCTTAATTAATCTAGAGATTAATCGTTTGGTCTCTAAAATGTCAGAAAAGTGTGGAAAAATGCCTGTTGAGTCCAAGGTGACGTCTTCAAATGTCTTGTATTATTTGACCAACAATACGAAACCCAAATATACTCCCTTCACTGCCACAGGAGACTACAACAACCAAATATTTGCTTGAAAAATTACTTAGACATTTAGTAGCCTATTCTGTCGATCGACTAATTGAATACTCGTAACTTTATTAAAAACATTCTTCTTTATTTCTATTTTCAATACTAAGGAGTTGATATCCCTGAACTGTACTTGTGTGTCTGTCTGTGTTAACTGATCCTAGTTGTTGTGTTTTTGCTCTGCACATCAGTTTGCTAAAAGAATGTAATCTCTGTTAGTAATTGAAATTTCCCTCTTCCCTCTCGTGCCTGTCATGTTTCTCAGATGCCACTGACATGGCGGATGGCACCACTTCATCAGACGTCCGGCCTCCTCCTCCTCCTCCCCCCCAGGTCCAAGCTTCAGGCGAGGGTGGCGACCTCCTGACCTGCGGCCAGTGCAGCCAGGCCTTCCCCCTCGCCCACATCCTAGCGTTCATCCAGCACAAACAGGGCGACTGCAGCTCCCGAAGCCAAGCCCCAAACGGCAACGCCGCTCCCCCCTCGCCTGCCAACCGATCGCAGCTGCGCGTCGCCAACGCCGGGCTGGGGCCGGGCTTCATCGAGCTGAGGAGAGGGGGCAGAGCCTGTGGGGAGGAGCCCGCCGTCAAGTTGAAGGCGGAGCACAGCAAAGCAGGTGAGTGCTTGAAGAAGAGGCAGGTTGCTAATTAGTGACTCTGTGTTTTTTTTTGTTTAGTTTTGTTTTTCAACCGCCCTCCTCTACATTTAACAAATGCACCCCCACCCCCTTCCTCTCGAGTCCAGCTCATTAGCTAGCCGTTGCCATTAGCAGACCTGCATGAGTTAGTGATGCACAGGCTAATTGTGTGGAAAGAATAGGCGTCAGGAGCGTTCAGAGGGCACCGAGGGTCCCAGAGGGCTCTGCACTTAGCACCTGAGCTCCATCCCATCTCCCTGACTGTCAGTCTCTGAGGTGGAATGGCCAGGTAAACATGTTTCTCCCTCTCTGTCCTCCGCTACGCCCTGGACAGCAGAGACTTAAACCACGTCCTCCAAACACCAGCACAGGGGCACGATTCAGGGTTTTAAGGCCACCCTGTTTCTTGGGGGGGAAAGGGGCTTGATGGTTCTAGTGTATGAAATGGTCAGGGGAGTGGACGTGAGGCTGTTCGTGCAGCTCTCCTCCCTTGCATGACACTGTAACGGAGGACATTGCATCATGTGCTTTCTCCCACTGTTCTGCCCCGGGCTGAGCCACCTGAGCTCCTGGGAATCTCCTCCTTCCTCCTCCTTTTTCTTCATCTTGTGCATCTTGTTCTTCTTCTTCTTCTTCTTATTCTTCTTCTTCTTCCCCTTGTTGTCATAACCATCCCTCTCTTCTCGTTCTGTGTATCAGACATTAGCAGTGATTTTCCTAAAGGTCTTTTTCTTCACGCCTATCTGCTGCGGTTTTCTTTTACAGAAGAAGAGCGTGGGCACTGTGATGGTCGTGCCAAATATGATATGTCATGGCGGAAGTCTATCAGCAATTCATGAATTCTCATTAAAATCCTTTTTTAAAAATTTCCCGTCCCGTAGCTAACAATGTGTTTTGAGATGGAGGAGAGTTATTGTGTTTTTATTTTTATTTTTAATTTTTTTCTTGCAAAGGTCATATATTTGAAGCTCATGCTGTATCTCTAAAGTGAAAAAGGGGAGTATGCAGGGTGTTGTAAATGATTGCAGATGGACAGAGCATCTTGCTGCACACTCATACTCGGTATGAGTGCCCCTTTGCACATTTTGAAACCTTCTCTGTCATGTACACACACGTTTGCAGTTCCTTCCTTTGTGTAACGCTCTGGGGACTGGTGCACGCACCATTTCCGTCTGTCCACAACCTCTTTTTTGTTTCTCTATTTTAGTGTTTTTCATCTCTCGCTCTGTCTCTCACTTGCTGTCGGAGAACACATAAGTTTGGTAATTTTGTACCCGCAGGATTATACAACAAAAACTAACTTGTGCGCGAGGCGAGGGGGCAAGAGCATGACAGCTTGTTAATGATGAAAAAGTGGATACGTTTGGTTTAAAGTTTTATTGGCAAATAAAGGTTGCATTTGTTTAGAGTTGGTAGTTGCGATTTCACCCAGCTTTTAGTGTTTTTGTCTCAGATTTGATAGTTTATGACAAGAAGAGTTTGAGTTCTTGCATGTTGCAGTAGCAAAGGGACAGTTTGAATTGGACATCCTGCCGCCTTATATAAGTAATAGGAAGTCTTGTTGTTACGTGGGAGGGAAACTGAGCATCTGAAGCTTCGGAGATGACTGAAATTGAGAGAGCAGTTATCCCCCAACAGAAAGGTCCACCATCTATTTTCTGTATTCAAGAGAGAGGCGGCGAGGACAGAGGAGAAAAGGGAGTGGGATGGATTACTGAAGAGCCGCGTGCATCTGTCTCATTCCTTTTTATTTATTCTCCTTGTTTGTTTTCCTCATCTCCAACATCCCCCCCCCCCTTATTTCTTCCCCCCCATCTTCAACACACTTTCGCTTTGCCCTCTTTCAATTTCTTGCCCCCCTCCCTCCTCCGCCTCCTCTCTTTTCTCCTCCCTCTGCCTCCCAAGGGAAAAGAGATTCTGCCTGCTGCTCGTTAGTGCTCCCAGCCAATCTGCATTTTTAATTAGTAGTTATTGCTTCTGCTTAATATTCAAGTGCTACCCCAGGCCAAATGGGAATCCTTACAAAAAAAAAAGCGAGGGGAGAGAGGGAAGGAAAGAGAAACCGGCTGGGTATTGTGTTTCACTCCAGGACCCTGAGACAGAAGCCCCCCCCACCCCCCCCAGGGAAAGATTTGGATGGGATTTTTTTGGAGGGGGGGCTGGGGTTGGAGGATGGGTCTCAAGTACGACCAAAAGGGGTGACATATTTTTGTGGTGTCTCCTGGCCCCCCGTAGTACATTATAATTTCTTTTCTTTTTTTTATCTCATCTCATTTTCTTTTTTTCTCCTGAGCCCTGACCTACCTATCCCTCGCTCTCTTCTCCTGCTCTCACTCTTCACCCTACATTTTAAAGAAGTATCTCAACTTCTCTTGGGTTTCTCCTCAGGCTAGGTTAAAGGACATGAGCACCACAGATCCTCTCGTCTCCAGACAGAGGGAGGGTGGGAGAGGGGGGGGGGGGGGGAAGAGAAAAGAAACAGTTGCTCTCTTTTTCATCTTCACTCTCCTCCCCCCCTCCAGTAAAATATAGAAGGATTTGACTTGAGGAAACATGAAAGAGGCTTATACCAGAGTCCGCTTTGAACCTCTCCAAAAAAGAAGGGGAAAAAAAGAACTGTTTTCCCTCTAAATTTGGGGATTTTCTCTCCAATTTTGATTTATGCAGAAAGGCCTCATTTGTCAAGCAGGCTGAGTCAGTGCCTCATTTGCATAAAGCGTTCATTTTCTACGTTCTGCTAATTAGCAATTTGCAGCTTAATTGGAGAGTGGCTCTCGGTTAGGAGACAAAGCTATCCACATATAAAAATATCTCCAGATGTACTTTGCGACACGACTGCATCTCTGTTGGCCTGTCAGCTTCCGGAGACCCATTTCTCTATTCTGCTTTGGGCCATACTTTTCCACACATTTTCTCCTTATTTTGTTTCTCTGCACCAGACCCTCCTCTTCATCTTTCATTCATTTGAGTCCATATAGATGTGCCTCTGGTGTAGTTGACTTGTATCGTGCTGATACTCATGTTTCTGTTCCATTTGTATAACTTTATAACGTCTTAAGTCATTGTTTTGATTTTTGACTGGCAACTTTACTCTCGTTGAATTATTGTCGCCCCCAGCAGGCAGCTGTTTTCAGCAAAAAAGCTCTAAAAATACACTAGACACTACCTGCTCAACACCAAACAGCAGACAGACACAGTAAGAGACTAGCTGGTGAACATAGTGAAGCATGTAACGGCTAAAGACCATGATATTTCCCTGACTTTGGTAGAGACCAAAAACGGAGCTAAAAGAGTACAATATTGGACTTACATTCATCAGGTGGACACAAATACGACTCCAAATATTAATGTTGCTTCGTATGTGCTGGATGTGTAAAAAAGGCAAATGTTTCCTAAGTTCACCCAATAAACTTTAAAGGTCCATTGTGTAACGTTTTTAGTTGTTCATTATCAAAATCTGTGCTGCCCGTTCACAAACGCTCCATATTCATGCGCCATCTTGAAATACGTTAGCCGGTAAGGGACATACAGGATATTCTGCTCTGCCTTTCGCGTTTTCGCTGTCACATGATAAACTGATGCTGCTAATGGGTATTGGCACTTCCCGGCCCCGGCAAGTTTGAAGAAGGAAACACGGAGGACCACATGAATTAAAAATCCAAATTTCAGGAACAGGAGTCTTCTTCTTCGCCCAGAAAAAGAAAAAGGATATTGAAAAGAGCAAGAGACCGGCGTCATCAGAAAAAAGCGTGAAGGCTACCGTAGCTGTAATACGTACTTTGAACTGCATGGCACGACAGAGTTGATTGCGATATATGATCTCAATGCTAGATGGGAGAAATTCCCACACATTGGACCTTTAACAATGTGTTAGATGTGTTCACAGCTTGTTTCTCCTGCCCCCCAAAGTGACCAAAAAATCACTTGATGCAGGTTTAATCTATATGAATTTACCTCATTGGGTCACTCCTAGTGGAAATCAAGACCTGTCAAAAGAGCAAGACATATTTCTTCTATTCTTCTATTCTTTACTAACAACCATTAATCAAAATTGCTAACTCAATGCTGTCATTTTGTTTTCCAGTGTCTGAGGAGCCTTCCTACTTCACCTGCCAGCAGTGTGAAGACGTGTTTCCATCTGCATGGCTGCTCTTACAGCACGCTCAGCACGCGCACTCCTTCAGCATCTACCAAGAGGACGAGGAGGATGACACAGACATGAGAGGAGGAAGGAGAGGAGGACTTAAAGAGCACAAGGCTGCTGCAGCCACTCTAGACCCTCGCCACCTGAGCCAAGCTCTTGCTTCTGCCTTTCAGCCCTCCGCCCTGCGCCTCAGTCGCTCCCGCCAGACACACACCGCCCCCTCTTTCAGTAACATGCAGGCTCTGAACTTTTCAGTGCGGCTCAGGGAGCTCGCAGGGGGGAATAACAACACCACCGGCAGCTCCCCCGGAGGCCTGGTGCTGTCTCCATCCTCCTCGCCACCAGCAGCTTCTCCCTTTCCTCAGACCAGCGCCCTCCAGGCTGACTTTCACTGCAAGCTGTGTGACCAGAACTTCCAGTCCCTGCGTGCCTTGTCCGCCCACCGCCGGACTCACTCCTGCGACAGGCCCTATCACTGCGGAGTGTGCGGACAGGCCTTTGCCCAGAGCGGCCAGCTGGCACGGCACATAAGGAGCCATCACAGGGAGGCTGGAGGTGGAGGAAGTGGATATGAGTCGGTGGAGATGGTCGTGATGGAGGAGGATGTAGGGAGGCAGGGGATGAGAGGGAGGTTTCAAATGCAGCCAGCTGGAATCATCATGGGAAAGGGAACGGTCGGGGAAGAAGTGAGAGCCCAGGGTCCCTCCGAGTTAGACCTGACCCTGCCCAAACACCCGTCCATAGCTTCAGGCCTGATGCTGCTGACCTCGCAGGTTAGACCGGCAGACAGGGAGCTGCTGAGGCTGTATCGGTGCCAGAGGGGAGAGGGAGGGGAGGAGGAGGCAGAGGGGCAGGGGGAGCCTCGGCACACCTCACCCTGCGCCAGCCCCTCTGAAGGCTCCCTGGAGAGCGGAGAGACAGGGGGCAGCGGCGAGAGCGGTATCGCTAGTGGCAACTGCACGCCCAAGCGGCCAGAGATGGGGGACCGAGTGCGAGGAGTCGGAGAGTGGGCGAACGAAGGAGAGATCATAGAGAGGGAGACAGAGTGGAGCTCAGCCAATGTCAGCGAGGTTGTGCAGGAGTGGCAGAGGGAGAATGAGTGGAGGAGTGTAGGAGGAGGTGTCAGCGGCGGAGGAAACAACAACAACAATACTACTACTGCCGGTTCAGCTGGAAAGAAGAAGAAAGACGAAGCGTGTGAATACTGTGGTAAACAGTTCAGGAACAGCAGCAACCTTACTGTGCACCGCCGCAGCCACACAGGTGAACGGCCGTACCGCTGTGGCCTCTGCAACTACGCCTGCGCTCAGAGCTCAAAGTTAACGCGCCACATGAAGACCCACGGCGCGCAGGGAGCCAAGGCTTCTTTTTTGTGTCAGCTGTGCTCCGTACCCTTTACTGTTTACGCCACTTTGGAGAAACACCTGAAGAAAGTTCACGGCCTGAGCCACGCCAGCGTGGGAGCGTACGCACAGGCCAGCGCTGCAGACACTTTGGCTGCCATTAAAGCTGGTGGAGAAGCAGCAGTGGTGGTGAAAATGGAGGAGGAGGATGCCAGTTTGGATCAGATAGAAATGGAGAGCAAAATTCCGAGTGATGCGGTGAAAAGCATGGAGGTGGAGGAGGGGCAAAGCCAAGCGGAGTATGTGGAGAACACAGGGAGTCCAGCCGTAGTGGCTGATCTCGCAACCGAGAGCAACGCAGAGGTGAGCTTAGCTTTAACTTCTGCGCCATGAGAGTTGCTCTCATTCACTAATTGACATTAAAATAGCACTGTATAGGATTTAAGTTGCCCATTCAAATGAAAAGAAATTTGCCCCATCATTGAACAGACGTCAAGTTAAACTGAAATCTAGTTTTTAAAAAAAAGAAGCTGCAGCAGTCCCGTGCGCCGAGGCACACAGCAGCCACGTTGTTCGTGATTATATGCAAAGCTGCTGGTTGAAACTAAGTGCCTACAGTTCTTTAAACCACAGAGCAAAAAACAAGGCCATGACATTCTGCAGGGAGATTACCAGAGCTCTTGAACAGGAAGTGAACCGCCACAGTCCACACAGACACAGGAAACTGATCACCATGTTGCAGTGCAGGATGCAAAAGACGAGTGATTTATGTCTCTGGCGACCCACTGGACAGGTGCAGACAGATAATAACTGTCAGATAATACAGGGATTATATTGAATATAAAAAAAGCCTAGCAAATATATTTTCAGTGTCGGCAGACAGAGAAGGGGTCACGTTGTGTTTCCAAGCTGTTGCTGGTTTTCTTTTGAGAAGACCTTTTAAAGACTAAAGATGTTTGACACGAGGGTGAAACGAATCCAAACACTGTCTGCCTGCAGTTTCTCAGACTCCTCTTTTTAAAGGCGCTTGGTTGTCACAACACTTAGCGTAATGTTTACAGGGCTCACGGAGCCTGGCAAGGCTGTGCTCCTGACTTTGTGACAGTATGTATGGATGATTTTCTGTTTTCTAATTTTATAAATGTGAATAGGGAGACTTTAAAATCTCATCTACTGACTTTGTCTTTTTTTTCATGATTCGTTTCTATGCATAAAAAACAGCAATTTTACGTGATATGTGAAACGGGTGTTTTATTGTTTTTCTTTTTGTACTTATTATTATAATTATTATTATTATTATTATTATTATTATTATTATTATTATTATTATTGTGCTCGTAATTTCTCTCTTTCATTGTTTACATTTGTAAAGTGCCGGACTGCTTGAAGCTCATGCATGTTTTGCAGCCATTTGAAAACTGTTGTTTTACCTGTTCCCTGTTTGCCTAATTTATAAATGATGGGTGTGGGTGGTTGTGTAAAGGCTGAACTACAGGGTTGAGAGATGCAGGAGTAGCTAGTTGATTGGAGTTTCGTGGGAAGCACTTGGCTGAGTTTGCGTGAATGTGTGTGTGTGTTTGTTTGTTTGTCTGTGTGTACAAATTGGGGGAGGGAGATTCTCAAGTGACACTTTTACTTGAACCCTCTGTGATCTTGTTGCCAGAGCATGACTTGGCAGGTCATAATCGCTGTGTCGTGCTCCTGACACGTGTATCGCCAACGGAGGATTTAAGAAACCCAATATAAAGTTGCTGTCTGCGAGAAAGATTGTTAATATTTGAACTCAACACCCAGGGCAGAGCCAGGGCTGTGTATGAACAAGGGATTTGTTTTTCAGCGCACCCACACACACAGCGGTCAGCTAGCGGGCCGTGAGGAGATATTCCCAGAATTTGACAGTGTATTGAATTAGAATCGCAGACTCCACCATTTTAAGCGAGGAAATCTGCTCATTTAACAAAAAAACAGGACAAAGTTGTGAAGTAGTGTTTTTGTGACTACTGTGATGACTTTGTGTGACCATATCTGATTTATACTTGCATTCATGTCAAGGAAAACAAATTCTTGTGTGTGTTGTGTAATGAATGATTGGGAGTGAGTGCGGTGTAACTGTTCAGGGATAATATTGTGTACATTGACATTCTTGCTGTTGCTATACTTATTATTGTTATTATTATTGTTGTTATTATTAATAATATTAACAGCCACCACTATTATCGTCTCCTTTCAGCTGAACACTGGCTATTGTGAAGCTCCGCTGTCTTTGTAAACTTGACACCATATTGTAATTCACCTTCTCATGAGAAGCCTCAATAAAGAATTGAGGTGAAATATTTTGTATTGTGGAGTCATTTTGTGCTTGTGATTGCTTTTCTGAACATGTCGTCCCCCCCCCCCCCCCCCCTTCTTTTGGTACCCAGAACAAAGCTTTTGAAACTATTTTTAAGTATCTTTTCTCACCAGGATGTTGTCTTAGTCAGAGTGGGTCGTTTCTCTGAGGATCACAGTCAGCGCCGAGTTATTAATTTTTAATGTGAGTGTTTGGATTAGGGACTGTGTGTGAGTGAGAGAGAGATCCTGCAGGTTGTGAGATGGGTGCATCGAGCTGTGATGGGACACAGGCGACAAGGGTTTCTCAGGATACAAAATTGAGGAGGGGCAGTTTGGTTATTGTTTGTGGGCATGTTAGGAGGCAGAGCAGGGTGGGTAAGTGTCGAGGGGTTGGGATAATTGCTGACTCTATTTTAAGGGCATTAAAAACCTCTGCACCAGCATCTCTGGCCTTAACCCACCCCCACGCCCCCACCCACATTTTCTAATGAAAATGAAGTTCTATGATCCCTCTAGCTCATTAACAGCAGGTCTTTTAATGAGCTTTCAGTAGGGTGGGGGCTGGGTAGATGAAGAGGAGTGGGGTTGGATTGTGGAGGGGGGGTTATTGCACCAGATGCACACACGCCCACTCCTACCAAATTACCATTGTGTTATAGAGAGTAAGAAGGAAGTGAAGACCGAAGCCCCTCATACCCAGATGAGTCCGTTTGTCCGTTTCTCTCCACAGAGACAGAAAAAAAAAACAAGGTGGGAGGACAGTACAGGTGACATCCTCCGTCTCTCCCTCTGGTAAACCTCCCTGTCTGTTGGCCGCCACAGCGAGCGCCATTTGGTGCTCGTATGGACCCAATTATGTAAGGTAAGGTGATACACAGTAGAACACAGCACAGTAGCCCCTACAGCAAGTGGATATCTTTTCCACGTCCCACAGTGCCCTTTGTCTTCCTGCAGTCCACACCTCTCTGAGCCACTGTCAAACCAGGACAGTGTCAGCACCCAAAACCAGCCTATCACAACATAAGGAGTTTATAATGTCTGCCAATGGTTGAGTGAGGCTGCCGCTATGTGTGCTTGAGTGTGTTTTTCTGACCAGTGACTGCCCTTGGGCGATAGTAACGTGGACTTTGAGATCTAATAGTTGTCTCAGCTCCACAGAGAAAGCTTTTGTTGGTCTGGAAGTTGGGAGAGGTCGCTGCAGGACAGAAACACAACCAACACTGTTAGAGGGGATTTTAACAACATTGATGTGAGGAGAAGAAGCATTACAGTTGGTCATTGTAACACTGTAAGGCATTTTTAAATGTTCTGCTTTTAGCTTCTTGAGGGCTGCAGAACTGATAAGTGATAATGTTTCTCAACTTATTGGGCTGTTGAATTTGAAAAAACAAACACTGAATGCACCTCTGTGTCCACATCACCAGAACCATAGCCCAGATGTTAGAAATTCTAAGTACTCGTTTATATTTATATTCAGTTAACTTATCAAATACATCCTGTCCATAGATTTTTTATTTAGTGAGATTTTATTTCTCCACATTTCAAGGGATGCAATACTGGTGGCAAAATGCTATCACCTAGTACGTAAGTATACTCTCAACTTCAAAATGTAATTAAAACTTTGAAATCAGTCAAAGAAATTAGGGGATTCAACCGAATTGAACTTGTGAACCTCCAGAATGAGATCATGTAAAGCAGTGAGTTTGTCTGTAGAGTTGAAAGATAGTTTAGTTTAGGCAGTTTATGTGGACAATTGAATATCATCTGCGTAGTAGTGATAGACCTTAAAAGGTACCTATTATCTGGGGAAGCATATACTAGAAAAACAGAATTGGTCCCAGGGCAGAACCTTTGGAAACGATCCAGAGATCCAGATGAGTACTCCACCAGTAACTGAAAAACCATCCATTGTCTCATCAAAGAAAAGATTCAGCAGCATTCACCTGCGTCATTTTCAACCCTAAAAATGTATTAAATTAGCCATCTAATTAGACAACTCAACCTCGTGGGTAGACTTCATAGACATGAGGTGCATTTTTCTGGAAACAGTGGCACAATCACAAATTCAGATTTAATTTCAGATGATTATCTCTGAAAATGCTCACAACAAAGGGAATATAAGAGCTCTATGTTTGCTTTCCTATAGGGAAGGCCTGTGGCCATGAGAGGCTTTTACTTATGTGTGAGAAGATTGTGCTTTATCATAGAAAAAAGCCAATTAACTGAGTTTTTAATTACATTTCTCATGTTAAACTGTGTGGAGCCCAAATCACTTTTGCAGTCCCTGTCCTGTTGTCTTCTTCCTCCCCAGAATAGTTCAGGAGGAGGCTGAGGCTGAGGATTAAATCATCAGCAGGGCAGACTGAGACAGGGATAACAAGAAAGAGAAAAGATGCATTTGGGAGTGATCAGACAAATCACAGGACTCCCTCTCTGCTCTTTATCCTCGCACGGTTCCCACAATCCCCACCTTCTCTCGCACGTCCCTCCTCCCGCAACGCCCGCAGAATGAAATCTGAACCCTGGAATTACACGCGCTTCACATCTCCTCCCTCACCCTCCTAACCTCTAACAGTGAGAGTGTGGGAGGACGGGGTGAGAGGCGAAATGTACCCGGGCAGCCATCCGTCAATCCATTGCCTCTCTTTGCCATTCAACACCTTCAGATAATGAGGACGGAAAGACAAGGAGGGTTCATTCTTATAGGGTGTTATATAATGTCACTGATCACTGAGGACAAGGTTTGTGGGAGGACTGTCAGTTCAGTTTGGTTTGAGCACGAGGAAACACTGACGAGACAAAGGGACAGGTTGATTTAAAAACCAAAGGGAGGAAGTTCAATGATTTCTCTTTTTTTTTTTACAGTATGAGACATGAGACGAGTGTTACATAAAACAGGCAGAAATTGTTGCCAGACAATGATGTTAAAAATAAATTTCAAAACTAACCTACATAGGGTTCTTCCCTGAATGAAGGCCATGGACTCCTTTTTATCCCAGTGACCACCTAAGGTTGTATTTTAACCTATTGCAAAGACAGGGTGTGGTAGACAGACAACATGTACCTATGCCCAGTGAATGCAACCCTTCTTTACGTTCACCTCTAATGTAATCCGGCTCTGTGAGAGCCATATTACTGTCTGAAATCAGCTTTAATTCCAGATGGAAAATAGTGTGGTCTTTCAGTAGATTTAAACCAGATGCATTACTTTCTTGTCAATTTTTGTTACTCTGACGGAAAATAAAAGATATGGAAAGGTTCAAAGTATGTATCTAAACAAAACAATTGGCAGGTGGAAATGGTTAGAGATGCATCTGTTTGATATTTTCAGCATTAATAATGCCATATGTTGTCACTAGAACCTGGAAATACTGTATGTCATAATGATATCAATATTTTAATAGGAGTTTACCGTGATTTTTAGTTTTTCGTAATATGTTATAGCTGCATTGTTATGTGATATAATTTTTCTGACCTGTTGAGTGAATCCAACCACTCATAAACCAGTGCCTCTACCTGCTTCGCTAGAATAGTAACAATACGAAATTCAAAAAATACAAAATATGAATTGATATGATGCAATATGACATGCTATGACACAATGCAAAATAATATAATACAATACAATACAATATACGATCCAAAACAATACGTTAGATAAGATAAAATACAATACGGAATCATACAACAGTACAATTCAATGCAATGCAATAGAATACAATATGTTACATACGATACACTTCTATAAGATATTATATGATGCGAAACAATGCAATATAAGTAAGGGATAATGTAGAGGGAGCGGGTCATTATTGCGAATTAAATCTCTACAGGGTGATGCAGGAAGTCTTAAATCACCTTGAAGAGGTTTATTTCGCAATCATCACCCACTCGCTCTACATTATCCAGGTCGTATTAGCATATTCTAAACATCAGCCTGCACACAGGAATAGGCTGACTGACAGCAGTTCTTTCTGAACAGTTAAGTGGGATAACCAAACATCCTGTTGAGCCACGTGGAGCTGTTGGTGACCTCATGAAATGGTAAATGGTGTCTACTTGACAACTGAAATGACACACTCTCACTGTAGCATTCAGATATGGTGGAAATAAAGGTGAAGCTTAATGACTTAGTACATCATGGATTTGGTGTCTTCTAAAATGGATTTTGGCCTGAATATTGGCAAAAGGTGATTTTTACATCACATCCTGTTTACACCTGCACTATACTGTTCATGTTTAAAGCTTCAAGGGTGAACTAAAGTGCAACTAAATCCTAACCTAAAGAAGATGGACGAGATGAGGTAATCAAGCAACTGCCAGCTCAAACACTCTTTGACAAACTGTACCTCAAACGTCTGTTACTCTCTTTCTTTGTCTTTCATAAACACACACACACACACACACACACACACAGATTACTCTGTCCTTGCTGCACCTGGTGACCCTGCTTGTGTAATTGCACACACACACATGTACACAAAAACATATATTCAGGTCAGTTTTGTTTCTCGCCAAGCCCAGAAACTTCCAAAAAGGCAGGAATAACTAGATTTGAGGACACACCCCTCACTGTCCACCCCCTCCCTACACCACTCATCATGGTGCTGGGGTCAGAGGTGTTGCCTGGATAGCATGCATAGTGAGGCTAGGAGGTAGAGTTCAGTCCTGTGACTGGTGAAAATGCTTTCATGTGTGGATTCCCTGCAGGGTGAAGGCAGGTGAACTGCAGCTTCTAACCGCCTCGACCAGAGTCTCCACATACAACAAATGCTTACTGTCTATCCCATATAACTCTTTATGCTTTTACGCATTGCATCCTTATCAATGATACTTACTTAGATGGGTGAACATTAGGGTTAGGATGTGACTCAATTTCAAAATTAGTTTAACCATAAATTACATGAATCAATACCAAAAGACAAAAAAAAAAATAGATCACCCATCTGCCTCAGTGTTAACAAGAACTATGTGGAAAAAAGAAAATGAAGAATAAGTGAACAAAATTCAGGAATGGACTTTAGATGTAGCCTACAAGTGTAAAAAAATACAACAGATGTAAAACACACACATATATAGTAAAAACACCATCATTAAAAAGATAAACACAAATATAGGCCTGTTAACCTATGTTCTAGTAATTTTCCTCTCAGTGTTACTGGGGGCTGATTATCTTTTGGCCCACTCAGCCCGGTGTGATGTGTATGAGTGATGTGGCAGAAAACGGGCTAGGACAAAGCCGGTTAACCAGCGGGGATAGGGGCCTGGGGGCTGCTGGTGCCGGGGTCGTGAGATCAGAGAAGGTCAAGGAGGTGTGGGAGTGTCTGCTCGGCCCACTGACCTTTGTCACTAAGGCTTCCTATAATCCCGTCCTCAAAGACCATACGGACATAATAGAGTGCCCATGAATGGAGTTAAATGGTGACCATTAGGCGGATCTGTGTCGCTATTCTTCTTGTTTGTTTAGTCCCGATCAGTCTCACGTTTTCAGTGTAATCAGGCGTGTGATGGAGGGACTGCTAGAGACGCCTGAAGAGGCCTGCAGTGAATACCACAGGACATCAGTTTATTGGGGATGGATATCCACCTAAATTTAATGAAGGACACGACACAAGAGGACAGAGAAGAGGGAGGAGGGGGACGGTAATTGGGTGTCCACTTCAGATTAGATGAGTCCCGAACAGAGTTCACAAGTGAGGAGGCCAAAGCACCCCTTCTGAAAACTGTTGCTCAATATAGATAGGCATAGCTGAACAAGTCCCTATGAATAGTCTATTACACCGGCATTATGCAAAAGGTATTTAGTGCACTGACAATCAATTTTCTGCTAACAAGTTTAAAAAAAATCAATTATATGAGATAATTGTAAGAGTTGTAAAGAAAAAAACTGTACAAGAAAGAAAGTTTTTGGTTAGAAAATGGTAAAATAATAACGTTGGAATATTGGAATTTGTTTGTTTCATAAGACAGATCTTGATTTCTTTTTTCAGGTACCACAACAATCCATGTTTAATAATGAATAAGTTAAGATGTGAATTTGGGATCTTCTCCAGCCAATCAGAGGGTTTTTTGGAGCAGTTCCATTAACTAAAGAGCTGAAAAAAGACAAAGCAAGTGTTCTGCTGGTGAAGATTTTTCACAACCTGGCAACCAAATAGCCTATTTGTTTTCTTTAACTTATAACTGACCAAAGAGGCACTTGTAAATGATTTATTAACATTGATACAAGCCTTATATCAGTCTAGCAAATAAACACTATTATGAAACTGGATATCGTTCTATCCATTGTACTGATTAATACACTAATGAACTTTATAATACATGTGGTAGCCTATATGCATCTTTATAACATAGAGCACTGTTCTTTACTGCCTTATGTTTCAATCAATGATGTTCAATCATCTTTTAGGGGAATATTCACTAAAAATTAAAATAGGCCTATACATTCCATAATTGAAAGCAACCTTCTGTAGATGAGTAGCCTATATTAACTTTATCAGCTCCTTGTTTGCCTCATTTTAAAAATGACGGTTGGATAGTAAGAAGATGAGATATTTTAATGAGTAAAATCAAATCTGAAGCTATAAATTGGATAGATTAATCCTTTGGCATACAAATGTGACGCATAAGTTATAAGCACAGACAATTAGAGGTTTGTGTCAGTTGCTGGAAACTTTATATTAAAGCCCATCATCAGGCATCTTCTGTAACTGACAAATAACACTGATCATTGCAATCCATTCTGCCATGAACATCCTACACTGATAATTAAAGTAATTATTTGTTATGTGCTTCGTCTCTACATCTTGTACGCATGTCAACAATGTGGTTTAATTTGATGTCAGCTGAACAGAGCTGGATTTTTTTTTTAAAGATGCCTTTCTCTCCACCGCCTTATTTATTATCATCATCACCACAATTTACAGTAAAGCCTTCGATGTAGTGGTTTGTGGCCAGGTGCCTTTATGTGGAGTAGACTGACACCTAGCGTTTCCTCTGATCTACTGTAGGCCTGTATCAGCAGCCTCCCATTCAACACAACAGTATCCAATACAAAATGAAATTAAATAGAATAAATAAATACATGTGTATGTAAATCTGCTCTCTATAAATCAATCTGTTGGTTAATATAAGTTTCCTTAAAAGAAAATGTAAATGTTAGCTATTTATGATACTCAGTCTAAAACATGTTTGCACTTTTCTAGTGGCGGGGACACGGTACTTTAAACTCCTGGATCTTGCGGCCTGTCTGGTAGAAGATTGTCTCTCTGCCCGCTCAGAATGATAATTTGGATAATAAATTAGGGGGATCAAAGAGAGATGTTGGCACGGTGTCATTACTCCGACTGCAGCTCGCCGCGGCCCCCGGCGCTCTGCATACCTTTCCGGGCCAGGTTCCATATGGCCCTCGCTGGCTGCGGTGGGTGTGCGCTGTTAACTGTATTTAAGCACTGGCTGCTCAGCGCTCACACATTTTGCGGATAAAGAGACTGCAGATTGACTGGCAGCATGGCGACCGATAAGGAGGCACGTCTGGGCTCCATCGAGAACCCGATCAAGTTTAAGGATCAGGACTTCCAGGCTCTCCTGGAAACGTGTCTGAAGTCCGGAAAGCTGTTTGCTGATCCAACTTTTCTACCTGAGCAGAAGTCCATCGGTATGCCGGAAGATCCTAACCCCAAAAAGGCGATCAAGTGGCAGCGACCCAAGGTAGACCAAGTTGTGCATGCGTGTAACGCGCCAGTTCAGGTGTTGTAGGGCGGTTTAAAACGAAAAACGGATTATAGCCTACTTTAGTAGGCTACCCTGACCGTAGGGCGTTGTAGGCTACTGTAAGGCATTTTTGGTCTCAAAGAAACAATTGACACAACATTTTAGGTTGTAAAATAATCAATAATTATGTGTTAGCTTCCTCTACAGCCAAAACATGAGAAATGCATATTTGAGAATATGCTTCCAACACTTGGATTATAGCCTATTCTGCAGGCATATCAGTTTAACATAATGGGGAAGTTGTCTGCATGTAGCCTACATATTGTTTCCACTTGTAGTGGTTTTAACAGATGCCTAAACAATAACATGTTAAATGTAATTCCAAGTATGTCCTTAGCATTGCTTCTTCACGGGGACTTTATCAACAGTGTTGTAGAGTTGTAGACTGATGTTCAGCTGACAGTGATCCAGGTGTGGCTCAAGTCTGAGGAATTTATTACCAGGAGCAGTTTCCTTAGGAGAGTAACTGAAGAAATAACGTAAATATAGGCTACTGAAAGTTAAAATGTATACTTTTGAAAGGTAGAAAGGGACAGTCAGATGTATTGTTCAGTCACAGATTATAGATTAAATATAGAATTATAAACTGATAGAATAACCGGCAAAATGTGTGAACTACATGATGAAATAGAAAAGTGTGGATTTATGATACAAAGGGGGTACAATGGGGCAACTAATGGCAATTTTTTTTAATATCGATTCATCTGCTGATTTCTTTCTTGGTAAATTGTTTGGTCAATAAAATGCCAGAAAATAGAAATCATCACATTTTGTCAAATGTCTTAAAATATCCTGTTTTTGTCCGACCAGCAGTCCAAAACCCAAAGATATTCAGTTCACTATCATTGATGACTAAAGAAAATTGAATAAACAAAATTCACACTTGAGAAGCTGGAACTGGTGATATTTTGGCGTTTTTGCTTAAAAATGATTTTAAATATTATTTTAAAATGATCAAAATTGTTGCTGATTTACTATATGTGTGATTGACTGATTGATTAATCGTACAACCTTTTCGTCAAATGTCCTGTCTTATCGCATTTACTTATGATGTTTGTGTGGTTATATCATCTTGTGCTCACATTGTCCTTGTCTTGCTCCGTCTCTGAAGGAAATCTCAAAGAACGCTGTGTTTGTGGAGGGCACGATTGGAACCACTGATATCTGTCAGGGCCAACTGGGTGAGTACACCTCAGGAAACCTTTGATTTCTATCCACATTCAAATCTGCCTCTTCTGCCCACTGGTCATATCCTTCAGGAGGAATGAGAAACTGGGATACGTCATGCTGAATTATTTTAGACTGGCATTGCACAACATCCTGGAAAAAGTAGAATCAACAAAAGCTGAAACACTCCTGTAAGTAGTTCAGTTTGTTCCTATTTATTTGATTGCTGTAAAATGCAGTGAGTTTAGAACATGATGTCTGCATCACAGACCCCGGGACCCGACTTCAAACACACAGTGAGGGGGAAAGATGAGTAAAACTCTGTGTTCCCTAAACTGGAAATCTGCAGGAGGTCCAGACCCCGTCATAGCCCAGTCTTTAATAGCCCACAGATTCTACTTAAATATGTGTTGTTCAGTGTGGTTCTCATTTGTGGTGAACTAAGAGATTGTTTTCTGCTCAACAGCTAACTTTCCTTCCTCCTCTGACATTTCGAAATACTGTGTATGGTTTATGTCACCAGTTGCGTGCAGATATGTCGATGGCACAGATCAGTACCGGCCTCCTCCCTCTTCTTTCATGTCTGAGTTTTACGTTCTAAATGTATGTGTTTTTCTGCAACATCTGGAACAGATGTTTGCTGTGGTGGAGGAATGTGGCCTGTAACTCACTAGAGACCAGTGCTTTCTTACTAACCATTCATTACAAAACCCTACAAATCCTCTAAGATGTGTCCATAGCCACTTCTTTTTGTTTATCAGGTAACTGTTGGCTGCTGGCTGCCCTGTCCTGTCTCACCATGCACCCCCAGCTCTTTGTGAAGGTGGTTCCAGCCAACCAAAGCCTGTCCGAGCCTTATGCGGGGATCTTCCATTTTATGGTGAGTATCATGTATGACACAGAACCTCTGACTCCCTGGCCTTTTTTGCTAATGAGAAAAGTTGCTTATTAGACCCCCAATCAAGCCAGCTGAGACTAACACCTTGTTTGCTGCTGACCAACAACAACAAAATTACACACACAAAAATAGTCTTCCTTGTACATGCCCTATATCTCAATGTTACCTCTCGCCCCATGTTGCCCGGACATGTGGCTTAATATTCTTTAGGAACGCAAATACTTATGATAAGCTGTAATTATGTTGAGGTTAACCATTTATTACAACTACAATATGCTTTTAGTTTGGTGTGGCTCTACTTATTTGATGCTCCAGAAAAATATCTAATCTTGTGGTAATATGTAACTTTGTGGGGGAATATGAAAGGACGATATCAACTTACATAATATGGGCCTTAAAGGAGTTCTTCTCCGATTTAGCATTTCTATAACTTTGTTGGATTCGTGATGGACAGTTTAGAAAAATAAGATCAAAATTGACAGCATAACCAGAGATACCTATTTTTATTCCATGCATTCTTCTTCCTTGTCAAAGCCTGGTGCCTATATTACCCACAATGCAACTCCTCCACCAACATTTCAGTTCTCTAAAATCTGTGGAGTTACTCTTAAGGTGGGTTCCTGCTTAATTACCATAGCTTGAGGCCTTGTCTAAAGAGGGTCACTGTGTCAAAAGCTCGTTTCATGACATTTATTATTTCAGATGATTTTTAAGTTACATGTTCCATATTCCTACATTCATTTATGTTTAATCAAATAAACCACATGTCAAACCTGGGGCCAGCAGGTATTCAAGAAATACTGTACACATAGAGGGAGTTAATCCATTGATAGTTCTTGAGATCGCTGCCATATATCATTTAACATTATATTGATCATGCAACTAAAACAAATGTTTGTGTCTCCCTGAACCATGAGGCTTAATGAGTGCCCATCACTGGCCAAATATGACACACTTTGGGTTGTGTGTGTGTGTGTGTGTGTGTGTGTGTGTGTGTGTGTGTGTGTGTGTGTGTGTGTGTGTGTGTGTTAAATACTGAAGCACATTATAGACATAACATATTAAATTATGTGCCTAATTCACACATTTTATGTCACTTCATGTAAAAAAAAAAGACTGATTGTCTGTCTTTAAAGATATTCATATGTTATCTGATTTGGCTTTATTCTTTTAGACTTTACCTATTTTCAATATGTGGGCATATTTGCTTTAGCTGTTGCGCTGTCACCGCTCTGGCATTTATTCAATGGGTCAAACAGGTATCAACCCATCCTGCAGTCATCACTGCATGTCTCACACCTAAGAAGAGACTAACATAAAATGTCTTTATCACTTTATTAAAAGTGGTGATTCTAATGTAGAGAGTTTATCATTCACACGCTCTGACCTGCACAGACCAATAAAATATCACCTTATTATACATACAAGGCAATCACGCTCGTTAGATATAGATCATTTTTTAACGGCTTCTGCTCGGTGATTATTTTGACCCGGAGCTTTGGACCTTTAGAGACTGTTAGGAAGAATGTGACATGACCCAACAAGCAGGATGGAAGGCCTGGGAACTCATTTCACCCTGTCAGCGTGATGGGGGAGCAGTCCAGACATGCAGGTATTGACTACCCCTGAGACACACACACACACACATACAGCTGCAGCTATGAAAGGCCAGTACAGGCCTGCTCACGGCCGCTGTTGTGTACACACAGTTAGCAGTACAGTACACGCCCCTAGTCATGACCAGTAACTGCCTCGGGAGGTGGTAATTTAATTTAGTCAGACAAGAGAACAGTGTTTAACTCGTCCTTTTATAGATCACAGGGTTTAAAATCTTTCATTGTTTTTTTTGTCTTTTCTACGGTAGTACAAAATTGTGTGTTTTAATGACACACATTGATGTGGAAAGCAGCTTTCAGAAACAAGGCAATTCAAAGTGATTTACATTACATAAGACATAAAAGGTTATCAGTAAAATGTGCCAAACATTGGGTTAGCATTCCTACAGAAGCTCAGTATTCATATTAAATAATGTTTTGGCCAATCATTACGCCCTAAAGGCATTAAAGATAGAAATAAAAGTAACACAAGGGAATATAAAAACTCAAATATAAATAGGATTTTAAAAGAAGGAAATGAAATAGAAGATTAAAAAAGATAAAAAATTAAATAAACAGAGGAAGAAAAACACAATACTGGTCAACCAAGTAAGGGTGTAGCAACAAAGTTGAGGGTATAACCTCAGAGTGTACTGAACTGAGCAACAGTGCGTTGTATTCCATCTAAATTCAACTAGTATAGTATAAAAGTTACATAATCTTGCTTTAAAGAGGCTATAATCAATAGTTTTACAATAACATGACTACTTCCGCTCATAGTGAGGAACCCAAAGACTGAGCTCTATTGAGCTTAATAGCATGTTTCTGCACATTGTTTAGGCTTTTCTGGCCCACAACTTTATTGTTCGTCGTTTTCAGCAACAACAAAAAAGCAACCTGCTCAGCACCAAACAACAGAAATACACAGTTAGCGACTAGCTGGTGAACATAGTGGAGCATTTAGCAGCAAAAGAGCCACAAATTTGCGACAGGAGTCGGTGGAGACCAAAAACAGAGCTAAAAGAAAGTGAATATTGGACTAAATCAGGTGGATAGAAACACAACTTCACTCCACAAGTTCAAGTGGTTCGTCCCTTTACACTCTGCCTTCCTCCTCATTAACTTTTCTCCTGAATAATTACATCCATGTCTGCTCTATTCTCACCATCCCTCTCCCTGTGTGTCCCTATTCAGTTCTGGCAGTATGGTGAGTGGGTGGAGGTGGTTGTGGATGACAGGCTGCCAGTATGCGAAGGCCGTCTGCTCTTCAGCTACTCTCGCACCCGCAACGAGTATTGGAGCGCCCTGGTGGAGAAGGCCTATGCCAAGTCAGTTGCCACTACCAAGCATATGTTTCTGGGTTGTAATGTCTTAAATCGCCCACACTTTAGTTTGAGTGTGTGTGTCGCTACAGTGAGTTCACAATTAAATACACTTTCTCACCTCATTGTGTGTAGGTTAATTGGATGCTACGGAAGCTTGAAGGGGGGCAACATTTCAGAGGGGATGGAGGATTTCACAGGAGGCATCGCACGCTCGCTGAAGGTCACATCTCGTACCCCTCGCGTCCTCTGGAGGTCTCTGACAGCCGCCCTGTCTCGAGGCAGCCTGCTCAGCTGCTTCATCAAGGTACGTACACAGCTCCAAAATGTTCACACTGCACAGGTGGATGCTTGCTTTAGATCCATTTGAGTTCCTCTCTTTGTCTTCACAGGCCTGCAGCACCCTTGAGATTGGTAAAGTGACAGAAAAGGGTCTGATAAAGGGCCATGCTTACGCCATCACCAACACCGACAAGGCCAGTATGACACAGACACACACACTGCAGCACTGAGCTGCTGCCATTACTAATTGTTGCATTGTCATCAATATGTTGTTTTGTGTGTTTCTGCAATGATCAGTTTCTCCACAAAGACCTTTGCCATTTCATGTCATTTTATCTCATGTCATTTTTATCATAATCTAATCTAATCTAATGTAATCTCATTTAAATAATCCCATCTCATCAAATCGTACTAAATTAATATAATATCACTGAAATCAAACTTAATCTAATGTTATCTCATGTCATTCTGACCTAATCTAATCTAATCATATTTTAATGTGTCTCACCTTCATTTAATCAAATAGCATATTGTGTATTTTCATCTCATATCATTCCATCCCACCATAATTTATTATAATCCATAGGGCAAAATAAATCTCAGCACAAGGTCCATTCGTAGCTGTTCTGGTGCTTTTGATCAAATGTCACCTGTTTATTTATTTTGTGAGCTCCTTAAAGACTGCTCATCCGTGTTGGCTTAAACATTGTGATTGACAACTCATTCTTGACCTTAGAAACAACAGAAAAACAGCGTGTGATCGAAAGCTCCAGAGCAACTAATGGACCTTGTGGTGAGATTGTTTGGCCAACTGCTGTCTCATCAAGTACAAATAAAAACACTGAGATAAAACTCAAAACTGACTGAACAATCTATAAGACTTTACTCTTGTGTGAATTTCTTCTCTCTTCACGTTTCAGGTGATGAAAGTATCAGATGAGGTTTTGCTGTTGAAGCTGAGGAACCCCTGGGGTTTTGTCGAATATTGCGGACCCTGGAGTGACAAGTGAGGAAGCGTCCTGTTTGTGCACTTTGTATAAGAGAGAGAGAGAGAGAGAGAGAGAGAGAGAGAGAGAGAGAGAGAGAGAGAGAGCACTCACTCTGTTTCTCTTTGTATGTGTGTGACTGCAGGGGTAAAGAGTGGGACGACATAGTCAAAGCAGAGAAGGAAAGGATTCAGCTGCAACAGAACGAAGATGGAGAGTTCTGGTACGTGGCACATACTACTGGGAAAACACAGAAAGTTACACTTTGGAACAAGTATTCAGATCCTTTACTTAAGTAAAAGTACTAATACAACACTGTGAAAATACTCTACTGCAAGTTTTAAGCCCTGCAATAAAAAAAGAACCTTACAATATATAGGTATTATCAGCTAAGTACTCATTCTGCAGGACAATTGCCCCTGTCATTGTTTTACTATTATATACAGTGGTGGAATGTAACTAAGTACATTAACTCTATTATTATACTTAAGTACAATATCTGAGTACTTCTTCCACCACTGATTATCATTATTACATCTGATGTTTCTGGATTAATATTACTGCTGCATATATTACTGCCATAGATATGCTCACTTTAACTTCTGTTGGGTAGTTTGAGCTACACTAATGCATCATATTCTATATACTCCATATATATTCTATATTACTCCACAGCACTGTGGCGATACAGTAGGTCTGGCAATGCGACACTATATTCTATAAAATCATCATATGTTTGTAGCGTCGCTGTCCTGTGAGAACCACGGATCTCCAACAAGTTAACTTTTCACGAGCTCAGAAAAAAGCCCTGTTTTCAGCTTTGTGATGATGCATTGCCCAGCTGATCCAAGAGTGTATTTAAAGACTATATTTAGCTTAAGAAGTAAGAGTATTTTCTCAACCCATAAAGGAACACTTCATCCTTCAGTTTATCAGAAACAAATTGCCACATTTAGAGATACATGGTTTTAATTGGACAGGAAGGGGAAGAAATAATTGTAATCTGAACAGTAACTAAACCTGTCAGACAAATGTAGTGGAGTAAAAAGTACAATATTTGTCTCTGAGATGTGGTGGAGTAGAAGTATAAAGTTGCATCAAATGGTAACGCTGCCTCTTTATTAGGATCAGTACTGAGGACTTCTGCAGCCTGTTTGACGTTGTGGAGCTCTGCAGTGTGAATCCTGACAATCTTGAAGAGGAAAACCCACCTGCCTCTACCTGGACCATCAGTGAACATCGAGGATTCTGGTTACAGGGGAGCTCTGCTGGTGGTAGCCGCAAATACAACCGTATGTTAATGAATTTATATTTACACAAATATGCATTCAAGCTCTACCTGGATCATTTAAAGTGATCATACTTTTTTTTTTTCTCTCCTCAGGATCGTTCTGGAAGAATCCTCAGTTCCAGTTGGCTCTAACGGAGGAGGACCACTCAGGACAGGTCTATGAGGGGGGTAGTAATGAGGTTTATGATGAGGCTGAAGGTGAGGATGATAATGAGGAGGATGAAGATGACAAGATGATCCCAGAGGACAAGAAGAAAGCAGAGAAACAGAAGCAGAAAGGCAGGCGGTGCACCGTGCTGGTGGAGCTGCTGCAGAAGAACCGCAGGAAGGATATAGTCAACTTCCTCCAAATAGCTTTCCATATTTACGAGGTCACATCTACTTTACTTTTGACTTTTGGATTTATTAAATATTTTGAGTCTCTGCACATTTATTCTGTTTCTGAATGAACTCAAAACCATGTTTGTGTTTCCTCTTTTTTTGCAGGTTTCTTCTGATGTGAGTATTCAATGAGGGATAGATACATAATCGTTCATTATCTGCTTAAATTAATAACAGAACAAATGTTATAATCTGAGTAATAGTAAAGTAGAATAGATCATTTATATCTTTCTTTATACAGCTCCAGGGTGCGTGTCTGACTCGCAACTTCTTCATGACTACTCGCCCTGTGGGTCGCTCTGGGAAATATAAGGCTCAGAGGTAAAAGACCATCATGAGAAATAATGACAGCTTTTTAGTAATTGTTTAATAATCCATTCATAAAAGCAGAACATTTGGTGCTGTTGCCTCTACTTGGTACCTTTAGGGACTGTAGACCAGAGTAAAATGTCTTATATGCATTGCTAACTGTGCACCAAATCGAGCGTAATCCCTTATACAGTATGTACCTCAATTTAACAAATCTGCTTCTGCACTGAAACAAGTAATACTTTTCCAACTAAATGCAAAGATAAAAGAAGAGATTGATGAGTTTTTTAGTCCCAGAAACCTTGAAACGTAACCTTGAAATTTGAGCATAACCCAAAGGATCTGTAATCACTATTTTTATTTTGCAAATATAAATTCCCTTTATCATCCAGAAAAGAAAATTAATTTGGCCAGGGCTGCCAAAAACAAAAGAAAAGACATTCAGATAAAACTACAGAGACAATTCGTAAAAACATAAGTGCACATGGCTCTGATGTTAGCAGCTAGAAGCTCATTAACTTTGTGCCACAGGGGTGTGTGGAAGAAGCTGCTGCTGGACCCGGGTAACTACATCATCGTGGCGTCCACCTATCAACCCAACCAGCCTGGAGAGTTCTTTGTCCGCATTTTCTCCAAGACTGGAAACACTCTGGGGTAAGATGGAGGGGAATTAGCTTTTAGGCCCTAGAAACATGGGGACAAAATCAAGAGAAGATTAACTAAATGTCATGTTTTCACTCCTTTACCATTAAAATAGCCTGGTGTCAGAAAAACGTCTCCCTTTACCAGCCTTTGTGTAAAGTTACATGCGTCTTATTGTTAAATCATAGACACTCCCAGAGGGCTCCCTGAATCTCCTCCTGCCTCTCCCACTCTCAAAGACACAGTCATAGTCACCCACACTCCCCTGTACCTACACTCCAACTTACAACATTATACTACTGTGTAATTTAGAAAATTGCAATAGGCTTATAAAAGCACCTCTTCTGGCTTCTGTTAGCAACAACAGTCAATTACTGAGATTAGTGTAGTAGTACTCACTCTGACTATAATAATCAGATTCATTTCCCAGTGATCAAGATTATTCTTTGTTTGATATTTGTTTGTTTTTTACAAAATGATTTTAATACTTTTAGTACGGTGGTGGGAAGTAACTATTAGTACATTTACTCAAGTACTGTACTTAAGTACAATTTTGAGGTACTTGAGTCTTTCCAATGTATGGGACTAAATACAAAAACACATGATCAACCTTTTAAATATGAAAGGATTGTTATTTGCATTGTTATAAATTAAAATCCCTGCATAACCACACTGGTGTTTTCAGTTATGTGGCTGATTGTACCTGCTCAGGTTGGAGTTAAAATAAGGGCACCCATAAGAATGATAAAGTTGTAACTATCCTGCAACAAACTTTACAGGAGAACACCCTGAAGTCCTGCAACAATATTATCTCCTGCACATAAAATCTTCAGGACCTTCGGGGGCTCCATAATTTAACACTCTAAATAAGGCAATTATGCATAATAAGTAACTTTGAATACTTTACATATGTTACGTTTGGCTGGTGAAACTTATTTTACTCAAGAAGAATTTTGAGATGTTTTGAGTATTTTTACACTGTGGTATTGCTACTTTTACTTAAGTAAAGGATCTAAGCCCAAATCTGAGAATATTTATAGTGTGTAAGTATAATCTAAGAGACAATCTGGCGTGGTCTTTGTGTTCCAGGACTCGGGACTTTACCTGCTCCTCTGGCTTCCTCCAGGTGAGTTTAATGGTCTCGTCCACATACTGTACATCAGCCATTAGCAGTTAACCAAAAGAATAAAGTCTGTTTATGTTTGTTTGGTGTGTTTGTGCCACTGAATAGCTTATGGCAACTCCCGTCTCCCCGGAGGATCAAGTGAGAGTTCAGAATACCTTTGATGAAGAGGCTAGCCAAGTAAGAACTCATCCCTATTGTACATTATTTAATAAAAGTGTAAATTGAGGGCCTTTGGTTATCTTGTGTGTTCTGTCTCCCCCGGCAGGATGACAGACTGAACGCCAAGAAGATCATGAAGCTGTTCAACACAGGTTCAAATCTTTACTATATCCAGTTTTTTTTATGTTTTAGCTGCATCTGAAAATGACACAGAGCTTCACCACAAGCAATATTTGACTATATAATACCTGTAATGACCACTAGATGGGAGCAAAGTAGTGACATGTTCCCTCAAAAGTTGGCCCAGTGGAGCCACAGAGGTCACCAGTCTAGACAGAGGATAATAGCTGGAGTCAGATAGAGTACATTGAGTAATAAAAGTGACTACACTTGTCCTCACCTTCACCTTTCCCCATCTTAATCCAATTTAAATCTGTATTATCTTTCTCTGCATCAATCTGTGCCTTTCTTCCCCTAATCACAGCTCTTGACAAAAATTACCATCTGCCACTGGAGACATGCAGACAGCTCATCTTTGGACAGGATGTATCCTTTTGGTCCCCAGTATATTCAATAATATAACTCACACTTAGTCTGCTTGTAGTTCAATACAATCCTTGTTAGACTTTGACTATGTACATCTGGTTTACCAAATCTTACAGAAATTACATGGTTTTCACCAGTTCATGTTAAAAACTTAATTGACCTCTGCTAGTTCTACACTTCAGCAGGGCAGATGCTTGCTGACGAAGTGCTTCGAAGCCCAGTCCTCCGGTTGAGTCATTGTGCCGCCCCGCTGTTCACTTTTACTCTGCTTCCTTATAACTTTATCGCTCTGTCTTCTGTCCTGTTGAGATGTCCTTAATTCTGCTGGCAGACTAAAGGGCGCTCCAGTCTCAGCCGTAAACAAACAGAAACCCTGCTGTCTAGTCTGCGCCATCTGCAGGTACAGCTCAGTCAGTGTGTGTGTGTGTGTGTGTGTGTGTGTGTGTGTGTGTGTGTGTGTGTGTGTGTGTGTGTGTGTGTGTGTGTGTGTGTGTGTGTGTGTGTGTGTGTGTGTGTGTGTGTGTGTGTGTGTGTGTGTGTGTGTGTGTGTTTGTGGTGTGTGTGTGTGTGCGTGCGAGTTGTGTCATCATTACTTATTCTGATGCTGCGTTCTCTTTCAGTCCATCTTTATCAAGTTCGATGAGGACTCTTCTGGGACCATGAGCCCCTTTGAACTCAGTACAGCGCTGGAAGCTGTTGGTATGCTCGCACGCACACACATAGCGCACACACCACTATGTGCACACAGATGATTGCTGCTATTGCTGTTTGGTCTTCACACCTTCGTCCACTCCTCTGTTTCCCAGGGATGCAGTGTGATAGCAAGGTAGTTCAGCTGCTGTCTGAGCGCTTTGCCTCTGGAGAGCTTCAAATGCCCTTCCACGGCTTTGTGTCATGTGTCACCAGGATGCAAAAGCTTTTCGGTAACACACGCGTGCGCACGCACACACACACACACACACACACACACACACACACACACACACACACACACAGTGTACTGTAGGATTTTGAATGAAGGACTTTTACTGGTATTGTTGTATTGGTACTTTTACTAAAGTAAAAGGAGCACTTCTTCCATCACTGCATACAGAGACATGTCACACATGTGACCTAGTGACATTTTACAATCAGATTCTAGATAATTTACATGTGCAGTTTTTTGTACAAAAAAGGTTTTACGAGTATTTGGACTATCACTAAATTTAATTCAGAATACTTGTCAGGATCTCAGTTTTGAAAATGGACACTAAACTTGATACAGAATTTACTGAATGTTGAGTCTTTGTAGAGATAGTGTATGCAGTAATTTCCTCCCCTCTGCTCCTCAGCTCTGTATGAATCAGAGACCAGTCAAGAAGTGAAAGACAGAGGGATCAACCATGTGAGTATCTGGCCAATATGCTCTCCTGTGTGATTATTCTGATTATTATTCTTTCTGCTCACCTGCTGTCCCTCCACAGTGGCTGCTTCAGTTCCTGATGCTGTGAAGAGGGTCTCCACATTGGACCCAGCTGAGCCACAGCATGCTATTTTTTTAAACAAGGTTCAGCTTTATTGTCATGGATTGCACAATGAAATGCAGTTGTACACAGAAAAAATATAAATTAGAATAGAATAAAACAATAAAATAGAACAAAGTATAAGTAGCAGTAAAGGAAGAAATGAAATGTGAAAACCTATTATTTTTTTCTTATTATTATTATATTATTATTATTATTAAACAGATTTAATATTGCTTTAAAACAGATTTAATATTGCTCCAGTTATACGCGGATGATATCCAGCTCCATTTTTCATTTAAACCCAATAACCCTTTTAGGTTATCTTGTCTTCTTCAGTATCAAAATGCTATTGGGAACTGGTTGGCAGAACATTTCCTACAGCTCGATGCCGATAAAGCAGGATTTATGCTTCTGCGGAGGCTCCACGCAGAGCTTTCGCCGTAGCCTACGCAAGTGGCCAGAAGTTTATACTTGCGCGTTGGTGTGTGCGGTGATCTCTTTAAGAGAATAGTAGGGCCGGCATGTATGTGCATGGGGGGTGTGCGGTAGAGAGAGTTAGAGAGTGACAGTGATTAGCTTTGTAGCGAGTAGCGACTCTAGAGCAGTCCCTCCTCCAAAGCGCGCTGGAGGAGGGTCTGGCTAGTCCACATAGCATTCGGGGATGGGAGACAAACATGCTCTTTCTGATCAAGGGTTTTTGCATACAAATGATCCCCGTGTGTTTCATATCAAAATGTTCAGAACAAACTCAGCTTTCTGTATAGTGACTCCCAAAATTGTTCCAGAGCAATTTATAAAGAGATAATTTGGCCTTAAAGCAGAACTATTTCTCAACTCTCTTGTAAAAACGTGCCTTCACTCAATTGTTTTGGTGTCTGAAATGAGTTTACAAAAGTCTTTTGTCCTCAGAGAGTTAAGACAGATGTTCTGGTTGTTGCTCCAAAAAAAGGTTCACATGCTCACATGGTCATTTTATCTTCTTCAGCACCGTCATTTAATTGTTATGCAATACTGTTACTAATGTAATGTTACTAAAAAAAAATAATAAAATTGATTTCTACAGATGTAAAAAGTTTAAAGGTGTCCCTATTCCTTTTGTCTTTAACAAGAACATTGTTTCAAACCCTTTACCTAGTTCACATTATTACCCTTTTTCTCAAAGTAATCATCACATAATCAACTCTTTTGAAATTCTGTAATAATGATAAGAAAATCTGTTTCTTATATTATATGTGAATTAAATGGTACACATGTAATTACACAACTGAAGAAAAAAAATCACTGCAAGCCAACAGTTACTCATCCAGGCACACATGAGCATACCCTGGGTAATATCTGTGTGCGCACGCACAGTCAAAGTGAGCACTGCCTGCCCCACTGAGGGTGTGAGGTTTATGTCTATTCACAATCTCTATTCTTATCGCACTGACGCCACGTACAGCGTCAACACACACGCACCCCCTCCTTCACTACGTTTCCTCAGTCCCTCCATCTATCCCTCACTCTTTCACCCCCCTCCTGTTCCCTCTAGTAACTGTCTGAGTCTCACAATCTGCATCCTCCTCCTCCTCCGTGTGTGACACACACACACATACACACACACACACACATACACACAGAGCAAAAGTCCTTTCTACACATGCTATTAATAGCAACTTTGCTCACACATCACTTCCTGTTCATCATTAGGTGAGTACACACAGGTTGTCCTCGGCAACCGTCCATCTACATTGTGATAGAGAGAGGAGGAGAGGAAGAGCGAGACAGAAGGAACCCTTAGAATCCTCTCAGTGTATGGCTTCTCCATCAGCTCTACCTGCTTTATTATTTTATTTTTACGTTTCTAACCCTGTGCTCAGTGGTGTAGTTTACGTGATTACGCAGGTATACGCAGTATACCCACAAAGAAAGCTCCAGGATTTCCATATACCCACTTAAAAATGCCCAATGACACGCAGCAACATACTTTCCATTATATCTTTGATATATTTTGAATTGTCATCTGTGTTTTCTTTCTTTGCATAGGCTAAATAAAGATATTTCCACTGTAAATTGGTGCATAAAAGTGTGTCAGAATGCAGGAAATGAAGTCGTTGGCGCTCAAAATTTTCCTGGGGGAGGACACCCAGACCCCCCACTATGATATGGCCACCCCATCCTGGCCCATACATATACAGTACAGTATACCCACTACAATACATTAGACTACACCACTGCCTGTGCTTCAGCTCTGCAGGAAGTCAGCCAAAGTGACAACTGTGGCCTCAGTAAGGCATGCAAAGGCCTCACAGGACACAGTGCACGTGTTCACTCTCATACTCTCACCTTCTGTGTTTCAGAAAAGCCAGAAAGAGTCTACAGTCATGCGACTGTCTGAGGCTATACTTAGGCACAGCAGTGTTTTAAATATATGCTAACATGTGGATGTTTATCAGGTATAATTCTTTACGATAATCATAATAGTTTGTGTATTAGCTTGCTAACATTTGCTAATTTGCACTAAAAACAAAGTAACCCTAACCCCTAACCCAGAGCTAAGGCTGAGTTTCGCAGATTAACATAAACCACAGTATTGGACACATTTTGACCTGATGATGGCCCCAGATGAAAAGTCAGTCAAGACAGAACGAAACTGCCATCCCTCCAGCCATTCTGCTAGCATGGCTAAAAATCAATCAATAAACAACTACACTTCATCCTCTCTAATCTTGAATTCAACCACTAAATAACTAACCTAAAGCAAAGTTTTTAAAATGAGCTTTGATAAAAAAAAAAACATTGGGATTGCCAAAATGATTGCCATTGCTCCTTTAAAACTTTATTTATTGCATTTCCAAGCAGATATAGATAACAAAGAATGGCAGAAAGAAACAAAATACATGCACAATGATAAATAAAAGGTCACAAAGTTGCATGGCAAATGTAATAGTGAAGTGCATTTAAAATATTTTCGGAAGTTTTATTGTTTTACAACATTGAATCAAATCTCCTTTAACGGCACACCTGCGTCATGACAGCTGCAGACAGTTGGTTTTCAGAAGTCACATGATTAGTTGGTGATCACCTGTTTGTATGTTCACACAACACAATGGTCGTCTGGCAGATGGACCTTTCAGTGTTTTAGTTTTTTATTCCAGTTTAAGAAAGAAGAAAATGTCACCTATCCAGGTAACACTTTACTTTAGCGTTCATAAGCAATATTTAAAGGGGCTTAATTAATTATTTATCTCTCCCATGGTCTGTCCCATGGTGATCCACCGGAAGGGGAGGGGGTCTTTAAATTGTTATAGAGTCACGCTCCTTCTATGTGTGTTGTAAATAGTTTCTCTGTTCTTTGTTTTGATAGCCGGTCCGGCCGCGCATGCGAAAAAAACGTAGGTATTTTACCTATTGCATAATTGCAATCCCAGCCTGCTGTTTTTATTCAGTATTTCGAGGACAGCCCCTTTAAACAGTCACTAAACATTTTATTACACACTATAATGTAGTTATATGCCCATATGAGGACAACACAAGTGTTTATCAATTTGCATTACATATTTTATGTTATGTTATATTGTCATTCAATATCTGTTTATGCACCAGCAGTGAGGACAGTTAACACATCTGCTTATAGTTAAATGTGTATGTATTAAATGAAATGCTCAACAGGGGAGTTAAAAGCTATTTAATTAATCAAATTAATTCTTCCATATCATATCATAGAGGTGCTGCGGGAGTATGGGGTGAGGGGGTGCCTTCTCAGGGCCATCCAATCTCTGTATGACCAAAGCGAGAGCTGTGTCCGGGTTCTCGGCAGTAAGTCGGACACGTTCCAGGTGAGGGTCGGCCTCCGCCAGGGCTGCGCTTTGTCACCAATCCTGTTCGTACTATTTACGGACAGGATATCGAGGCGTAGTCGTGGTGGGGAGGGGTTGCAGTTCGGTGGGCTGGGGATCTCATCGCTGCTCTTTGCAGATGATGTGGTCCTGATGGCATCATCGGCCTGTGACCTTCAGCACTCACTGGATCGGTTTGCAGCCGAGTGTGAAGCAGCTGGGATGAGGATCAGCACCTCTAAATCTGAGGCCATGGTTCTCAGCAGGAAACCGATGGAGTGCCTTCTCCAGGTAGGGAATGAGTCCTTACCCCAAGTGAAGGAGTCTAAATACCCGGGGGTCTTGTTTGTGAGTGAGGGGACAATGGAGCGGGAGATTGGTCGGAGAATCGGTGCAGCGGGGGCGGTATTACATTCAGTTTATCGCACCGTTGTGACAAAAAGAGAGCTGAGCCAGAAGGCAAAGCTCTCGATCTACCGGTCAGCTGCTCCTTTGCGTCGAAAGGAGCCAATTGAGGTGGTTCGGGCATCTGGTAAGGATGTCCCCTGGGCGCCTCCCTAGGGAGGTGTTCCAGCCACGTCCAGCTGGGAGGAGACCTTGGGGAAGACCCAGGACTAGGTGGAGGGATTATATCTCCAACCTGGCCTGGGAACGCCTCAAGATCCCCCAGTCAGAGCTGGTTAATGTTAGCCTCGTGAGACAATCCTGATCTTGCGAGCTCCAGTTTTCTGCTCGCAGATCAGTCTGGCATCTTGAGGCAGAGAAAATTTGGAACCGTTCGCCAAACGAACGGGCCAATCAGCGTTGGTTTTGAGGTGGGTTTAGGTGTGATGCAACTAGGAGCTCGCGAGATCAGGATGGTCTCACGAGGCTCAGCAAGCGGAAGCAACGCATGCAAATCTGACCAGATCTAGACACATTTTCAGACAGCGGTAGCCCTGATTCTGTTAGCCGCTCGCTAATGCTTTTTTCTCTTGGATCCTTCTTTGGGAATATGGACCGGGAACCTGAAATGGGGCCTTTTATTCCTAAATTCTCGTTACACAAACGGCAAATATCCTTTACCGACATGTTGCTTGCTTGCTGAGCTAACGAGCTATGTTTTGCCTGCAGCAGCAGGGGGAGCCTGGCTTCGTCGTTGCTCTGTTGGTACGTCATACACTTCGTTGATCTGATTGGTTGATTTGGTCCGTCTATCACCAACATAGGTGGTGATAGACAGATGGTTTATCCAATCAGCTAACCAGTATTTTTGCCCCTTCCCAAACGTTCTCCAACGGAAAGTTCCCAGATGGATATGCTGAGCAAATGCGAAGCAATCCATCTGGCGGAGTCAGGTTAGGTTAATGTGGCTCGGGAAAGGGAAGTTTGGGGTCCCCTGCTGGAGCTGCTCCCCCCGCGACCTGACAACGGATAAGCGGAAGACGATGGATGTTATATTGTCATTCAATATCTGTTTATGCACCAGCAGTGAGGACAGTTAACACAACTGCTTACAACTATGTGTTATAGTTAAATGTGTATGTACTAAATGAAATGCTCAACATGGGAGTTAAAATCTATTTAATTAATCAAATTAATTCTTCCATATAATTTTTTTTTTACATGTGTGAGGGTGACTCCAAACAAAGCAGTAATTATAATCCTATTTCCTCAGAAATGTTGTAATATAACAACACACAGAAGAGCACCAGCTCAGTCAGATCAAAAGAAAGAGAAGCAGTTTGTGTCTGATCTACCAGGATATACTGTAAACTGTGTCCTCTCCCTCATAGACAGACTGTTGATTTTCTCTTTTCGCTCTCTGTTGATTATTTTCTCTCAACAGTGGCGGTGCTCATCCTTCCAACTGCTCTCCCCCCCCCCCCACACACACACACACACACACACACACACACACACAGCTGTCCTGTGGGATGTGATGATGCTCTGACAGGCTTGGTGTCTGTTCTTGGAGGTGCTGGTATTTTTGTGCCACAGCGGCGGGGGCTGGTACAGGAATAGGGCCGGAGTTGTAGTGTGTAGTGTGGGAGTGGGATCTGGGGAGGGCTGGGATGGTTTAAGATAGTACTGAGAGATGTTAAGCCATTGTATAGACACAGGAGGGAGACCAGGGAGGATTGCGTAAGTCGGCTCCCTGGCTGCAAATTTAGCCTGGGCCTGCTCACGCAATAATTTGATGAGCAGTACTATCTCAGTCGTCAGAGCCGGTGTATTTAAAGATGTGAGTGTGTGTTGGCATGGGATGTGGGGTGTATTTATTATGCGTGTTTATTTACAAGTCATGAAGATAGCTGATCGTTTGTGATGAAAGAGCGGCATTTGCATCTACAGTACAGCACCTCTCCCCTTCACTCTGCTCTCTGTTCCTCATCCTGCTGTTGCTATTTATTTTCTAAATTTGTCATAGGTGTTTTGTAGTCTGTGCCACAGAAATATTACGGTGATATAACATCTCACTGAAACTCCTTTTTATTTCTCCTCCAACTTCATGACAGGAATAAACTTGGACAGCAACAAGAGATCTTTCAGGTTAATGATATAAATAGCAACCACGGTGCTGCAGCAAAATAGCCTCAGGAAGGAACTTGGTAGAACGTGTACGTTCAAAGGTTCAAAGCTTGTTTTAGTCGTGCAACAGAAAACTCTGATTCGACATATAGTCTAGCTAGCTGTCTGGATTTACCCTGCAGAGATGAGTCCTCATAAATCCACCAGAGTTTAAAGTTCCAACACAAAGAAAGCGGAAGGTCACGGAACTGAAAACGGACATCCGAAAAGAGTGACATCCGGTGGAATTTCCGGCAGAACGAGAGCAATCCCGGAAGAGGAACGTCGTGGATATAGACTACGTCATGGCCAACGCCCAATCAGCTTAACAAGGTCAGTGCGCCAATATCGGTAGGGTCTATCGGATCAGTGTATTCCTTCTATAAACTACTGTATGTATTTGAGAAACTTTGGCCTGCAATACCTAAAGTTTGTCCAAACTGTTTAATCAACCATCATACAAAGCACTCATAGGTTCATATTTAATTAAAATAACATAAAATACCTGAAAACGACATCAATGTTGTTTTGTTCGCATCCTGAATTGCACACAGGAGAAAACTGCTTCAGTGGAAATCACCGACTCCACCTGCAGGTAACTCCTGGCTTTGTGAACTGCTTTGTGAATCTTCTTTGTCCTCCTGTACTGATTTGTGTGCTCACCTACTCTTCTGCTTGCTTGTCTCCTATACTGTATATTTATATGCTCTGAATGTACATGGTTTTTGACCAGGAATGGAAGGGGGTAAGTGCTGTCATGTCTTTTTTTTTGGATACTCTACTAACTGAATTGCATTTTTTTTTTTTTTTCGTCTCAGCAGTGTGTTATGTTTCCGGACTCTCTGCCAGTCTGCAGAATGAAGATCACAGCCGGCACTCTAAACTAATGTCAGCAGCAGTCAATGACACTTTATCATACAGGTGTGTTTTTGTGCATGAAATAAATGTCAAATTTAGTTAAGTCAGAAAAAGAATGTGGTAAATGGTACCTTCAATTGAAACCATAAAAATAATTTTATTTTGTATGATTAGAACTCACAAGTGTGTGTCTATAGACACTGTCATAAACACGGTTAACACGACCTCAACTGAAGGCCCCAGAAAAATACTCCTAACCTGTAAATCGCCTACTGATCAATTTACTCCTTAACCACAGGGCCAAATCTAAACAAGTTTAAGGTTTTATTCAATTTTTATTTTTCATTTTCTTGTTTCTGGCTATTTACTTTTTTTCTTCCTTTTCCCCTTTAATGCGTGTGGTTGTTGGGCGGTGTTAATCTGGCAATGTGTTTGTTGTTTGCTAATGTTTTGCATCAATAAAATCTATTTACTGTATAAAAAATGCCCCACAGCAAAAATTTGAAGACAAAAAAAGTTTGAAATTCCCCTCATGACTTGAATACCATCGTCACTGTGTGTCACACGCTCAACTTGTTTGTATACTTATTGTACACAAATGTAGTTTCAAGCACATCATAATTGTTTTTAAACAATTTACATTAAAACTGTTGGCTGGCTGGCTTATAGATTTGTTAAAACATAGTTCAGATAGATGGATAGATAGATAGATAGATAGATAGATAGATAGATAGATAGATAGATAGATAGATAGATAGATAGATAGATAGATAGATAGATAGATAGATAGATAGATAGATAGATAGATAGATAGATAGATAGAACTGGTCGACATGTACTGTAACATGGGTGGTTGGAGGAGGGAGGCAGGGGGGGAATGAATCTACTGTATCTGAGGGAAGATGATCTCAAAGATTGTCAACAGCTGATTTAGATAAGAAAAGAGAAGAAAGGAGAGATAAAATGAGAAGAGGAGAGAATGAGCACTATGTGGGCAGAGAAGGCCATCGAGGAGAGGGGGATGTTGGGGACACATGCAGGTCTTCCTGACGTGTGCAATCCTCTCCTCTACCCCCATATCTTTTCTCTCCCTCTCTCTCGTCATTGGATCCCACCCTCGATCAGTCCCTCTTCCTCACCCACTCACTCCATTTATTACTACCTCTTACTGGTCCCTGAAAATAAATAGGGCGGTCCTTATGTAAGGAAGAGAGAAGAAGTGGGGAGGAGGGGGGTTCTGTGAGCAGAGGGAAAAAAGATAGAAACAAAGCCTTCTGGATAGAAACAAGCTGAGAGAGACTGAGTGGGGGGGAATAATGAAGTTGGCATCCACATTCCTCATCCAGGTAGAAGAAGGAGTAGTCAAGTCTACTTGCCAGTGTTAAATTATTAATTTGTGGGGTCTAATTACCTCATTCTGTTTCATTGTTAAAATGCACTGCATGTTATAGTCTTTTTGTGAAGTACAGATTTTATGCATTATAACAATGATATATATTTAACTGCTGTGGCTGTACTCCAGCAAATTGGATTACAAATGTAACACTGGCTATGATGTTTAAATGCAGATATGTTTGGCTTCAATGGTGTTTTGGGGTATTTGTAGCCCTTTTACCCTTGGTAGTTAGTACAAAAATGGCTGCAATTTCTAAATCGGATTTGGACGTAAAAACTCTGAAATTAAAGCTGAAAATCTGCACTTGAACCTCAGTGACTGTTTCATTTCAAATTGAATGCGCTGAAGTAAAGCATGAAAAGAAAAGTGTCCGAATACATGTATAGACGTGTGCTGCAAAGTAATGGAGTACATTTCCTCAAGCACTATACTGAACTCCAGTACAATTTGAAGGTACTCATTCATTAAATGAGTATTTCATTTCATGTTTTTTCATACTTCTTCTTCACTGCATTTCAAGGGAAAATATTGTACATTATATTCCAATTTCTTTTTAACAGGTACTACTTACTTTGCTGGTTCCAAGTTTACTTACAAAACATGTCAGCTTGCTTTTGATACTTACATACTTTTACCAAAATGACATTTTCAATGCAGGACTTTTACTTGAAATGGAGTGTCTTCATACTTTAGCATTGGCACTTTTACTTGTAAAACATCTAAATACTTCGGTCACTTTACTTTGTTAGAGTAAAAAGCCCAAAACAAAACTGTCCTTAAAAAAAAATTAAAATCACAATCTACCAGCTACTTCAGCTGTCATGTGACAGGTGGCAAAGGTCTTAATAATAAAATGAATGATGGCAAAATTCCATTTAGCTGCTTCAGTATCAAGGTCCTGGTATTGTGCATGCTGAATCACTGTCACACTGACCGTCACACTGCATGACTTACTGGGACCCTTAAACAGAGCAGAGCCATCGTTAATGTGACGAGCAACACTTTTCCTACTATATGATAACTCAGTGTCTGCTGTGATAAAGGATTTTTCCTTTGCAAGGAAAAGTTTTTTTTTGCAAGGAAAAGTTGCTGCAATAAGTGAGGGAGTTCAGATGTCTCGAGTTGTGTTCACAAAGTGCATTAGTAAGATGGAAGTGGCCCTGCTGCATTTGAAGTCTGGCATATGTTGTACGTATGTGGACAATCATGGTGAAGAGGAAACTCCATTTACCAATTTATGTATGTTACAATCCTAACTTATGGTCACAAGGTCTGGGCAGTGACTAAAATGAGAGGCTGATGGATTCAAGAGGCTAATAGCTTTTGTTATAGCTTTCTTTCATATTTTTCTTATGTTTGTAACTTGTAACTAGAGTACACAATCCAATAACTTAGATATTCCACATGTGCACGCTAACCTTGGCAGAACTGATTTCAGGTACTATGCACCTTTTGCCATATATGGCATTATGAGATCTATAAGATGAATCTTGTAATTGTTTGGATTAACTCTACTTGTGGCTTGAATAATAAACAGAATCAGTCATCCTTTGTGACTGGATGAGGACCTTATATATCCAAAAGAAACTCAAGAGTGGACCCTCTGCACTTTTGTATCAAAAAGGAGACAACTTAAATGATGTGGGCATCTGGTCTGGATGCCTCACAAACACACTGCCTGTGAAAGTACTATGCTGAGTATACTGCCAGTTGTTGAATGTGGCCAGATATGCACCAGAAAATGAATGGATAGAATAACTCCTATTCCCTGCAACTAATAAACATGTTACATGTAATAATTCTCAAAATTAAATAATAGCAAATTGTAACTAAGACAAAACTAATGCACCCGACAAATGTAAGTATCACAAATCTGATACTACCAGATTCTGTCTGTCTGAACAACACTATAAACACTACAGGGAATCAGGAGAAGGTGGAGGTTAATATCAATATATGCTTCTTATTTGGCTCTCACAAAAAGCTGTCAGCTGTGAGACAGAAAGTTGGAGAAACTGCAGTCTTTGCCCGTAATGAAAGGTAGTGCACAATTGTTTGCATTTTTTCATTTATCGCTCATAAGATGAAGCATGTTTAATTTTTTTCATCACTCAAAGACACGGGGAGGCACAACATAACATAATTACCTGTAGGTGACACAGTTCCACAGTAATTCATTGTAAAGGTGATGTATACAGTATATTTAGACATCAAATGTCTGTTTGACTTGTAATTCAAAGTCACCTTCATGACTTGGATAGATTGGATCACAATAATGACTAAATATCTAACAACATATACGTGACAGAAGAAAGGCATATGCTGCTATGTTGAAATAAAAAAAGAGTCCCAAGTTCAAAAGTTTATGGTTCAATTTGAACTGAAATATCAAGAAATTCAGAGCTCTTTTTAATTTCAACTCAAGCTTTTCAGTTAATACAGTATACACAAGACATGTTTACATAGGCATGCAGGAACGCCTTCGACTTTGCCAAGAAAGAATTACTGGATTTAGAGAAGAATAGATTAAACAGTTATGGGGGAAGACCCCAACCCCCTCCTGACAGATAATGTAATAAAAAGCTTCAGGCCAGCATGGCTTCTTGGTAAACAATCTTAGCCTAAGTTTCGGTTTTGTTGCTCAGAACGGCTGAGTAAGAATACAGCAGACAAAGACTAATGGAAACTGAGAAAAACTATGGTATGAGCGGAGAGACATTTCGGTTGGCCAGAGAGAAAAGACAGATCAAATTTCTCTCAGTGAGGTGGGGAAAGCCTGTGAGACTTATGCAATGTTGTTGGGATACAGAGCCAGAAGGGGTGTAAACAACACCACTCTGAAGTGGGACAGGCCTAACAGTTGCCTGGCAACAAATATTTTGGGCAGGAAGACCGGGCAAACACGGCCCGCCTTCCAAAAGGAAACAGGGGCTGGCCTCATGAGCACAGTGCAAGTTAGTGGCTTCCCGAAAATACACTAAGAGACAGGGGAAGCAAAACAAAGCACATCAGGGGCATTAGACTACACTGAGTCTATTTTTTTTTTTTAAACCTGGCTTGGCCGGAGTCTAGACAATCAAACTCTCAAGGGGAAAAAAAGAGTTTAGAGAGAGGATTGCATTCTCAGTTAAACTCCATAATGTAGGTTACACCACACTCTAAATATAGCCATGGCTAGTACAGTGATAGGATGAGATATAAAAACTGCAACACGCTGTAACACTGTTTCATGGTTATCTGTATGATGTTGCAATACCTACAACTTAACTTTACAAGCTTTTGAATGTGAACTGAAACCTGGACATGAGTGCACTTGATTGACAAACTGCTACTATATTCTTTGATACATTTTAAGTGTGTTGTTTGTTTTAATTAACTATATGATGAGGATTACATAAAGCAGTATTGATAGTGGATTATCTTTACTGAATTGAATTGAATGCAACAGAAAATCTGCTGAATTCATTTAAAAGATAATGGCTGCCCATCTTTTTCACAAAATATTACATTACATGTCATTTAGCATGTCAATATCAGCTGCTGTAGCCACTTGTCCATTAAAACATGCTCATTACTCGCGTTGTTTAACTCTAGTAACACGGTAGTCAGTTTGTCTTTGGGTCCGCTTGTTACCTACACACACACACACACAATACAAAGAGTAACAACAAGATACATAAATGTGTGTGTTGTGCGTTGGCGTTGCTAAGCGTGTGCATATTTGCATTTTACAGGTTACGACTATAGGACACGGGACAAATACGAGTTTAGCCAACGCTAACAACGTCAACTTAACTTCCCTAGTAGGTGCCTGACGTTACAACGCGAAAAACAACAGCCGCTGACGGTTTAAACTGTGCTAAACAACGAAAACAACAAACGCTGCAAGTATCAGAGTTGCTGCTGTTCCCTGCACAGAAAGAATCCGGAAGCCACTTCGTGTGCTGCTTCTGTCTGTCACTCAGAGCCGGTTACCACGGAAACCGGTTGCTAGGCGGCATAACAAAAAAGACCACATTTATACGTCCTTGCGTCAGAGGCAACGGCATATCCATGGCAACAGAACGCTACACACACACATGCAGCACATCCGCACATGGTACCGGTTACTTGTTTTAGCCTAATATGTGATATATTTTTTAACAGTATTAAAAGAGGAAACATGTTTTGTTTTGTCACTGTTAAGTATATTTGTATATTTATCAGCAAACGTAGCTAAGTCAGTAGTTATCTCCTTTTGCCTTTATCACCCCGTCATGTCCTGCTCTTTTATTTTTCCGTCAATGTGGGCTGTTCGCCTGCGTTATCCAGCACAACAATTCCCCATCACGAACAACCTAGCTACATCGAAGGAGTTAGTCATCCCGGATCAGCAGCACAGGGCCGGTAACGGCAGCACGAATGGGACACAACGTCCTCCGTGGATCCTCGTCTCTGACGTTATAGCGCTGACTAATAACTTGTTATCCCCAACTCTTCCCTTTTTGCTCACGCCTTTTCTCACAGCGCTGTTAGCTGTAGCCTTTTACACAGCAGCATGCCCGCCCCGTGACATTGTTTGACATCACATCCAAAAACGTAAGCCTTGTATTTTAGATTTCCATTCATGATTTGCCACCCAGTCTTCCCGCAAGCCTGCGAAGCAACCCCTTCAACCAAAGCCAACCTCCCACCTGCCACATTCCCACTGGTGTCCTCGTGTAGGCTATAATAATGATTCATTTTCTGCTCGGTCGGGTGATGTTTGCAATGACAGGGGCCGACCGTCATTGCTGCCCACTGTCAATGACTTTCACTGCTGTTTACCAATTTATGTATTTTTATTGGGTTGAATGAGGCGCGTTGCTGCTGTGTGACACAGAGTCTTGCCTACACTAAAATCCATAACTGTGTTCATCTAGGATTGGGTGCATTACAGTACAGTTTTAGGGTAGCCTATCAATGCGTTAAATCCATAGGCCTACTTGGTAGCGTGGTTTAGGGAGTGTTCAGACAAAGATGAAAAGGAGTCTTTCCTCCCATTAGAAGTTATAAGCTCTCAAAGAGGACTCCCGAAGGGCGTGTCCTGAGAAACTTTACAGCAGGATTTCCCTTCACATGCCTGGCGGGATTCCCTGTCTACATAGATTTCTGAGTGTGATTGTAGATAGTCTATCTTCTGATGTGTTACAGGTAGGCAATAACCTTCTCGAGCGAGCCCTGTGGCTATATGGCATTATTTAGCCTAATCACCATGTCTTTGTTTTTTGTATTGCTTGTATGCTAAATAAAACGCATGTAGAAGTTCATAGAATAGCCCAGGCCTAGTGCCGTTGATTTCAACTGGAATAAAGATCCGCATCGACACTCTCCAAATGCAGCCTATAGCCTAGCCTACCGCAGTCATTAAGGGAAAAAGTATAGCCGATAATGTCTTTCTTTTGACGTAGCCTAGCCATGACCTAAAAAATGTTCCAATCTAGATGGTCCTATACAGATACTTTCCATATTTATCTCACTCTAAAATTTCCTCTCAAAAATTGTCAGACACAGTGAGAAATATCTCGTGCCTGTGATAGTATAAAAAAAAAACATCTATTATTATCCGTCGGCGAGGTAAGCTTCTGGTCCATTTCAGTGGGAGAGGGATTCCCTCAACGTCACCAAGGATACCAAACACAACACCAAAGCACAAATATGGGCATGTACGTCAGCGGAACTCCGAGGCGGGACTTAGACGCTAGAAATGCCTTGGTTGTACTAGAGGCGAATGGATTCATTCATAGGACAAGATCTGCTGCTGTGCACCGTGATACTAGCTAACGTCCTCCAGCGTACATTGAGCGGACTTTATGGATCTATAATCGCATATTTGACGAGCGGATAAAGGAGAGCGCTCCGAGGATTTTAAGATAAACGAGAGGACTTCTCAGCAGATTGAATTGGGACGCTTTCCCCGTAAACGCGGGGAACTGGATTAAGCTTCTTCATGCAACTTTTTTGGAAAGAAACCAAGAGCAATTCACCGGGAAATAGCAAAAAGATAAGCAACGGTAAATCAATAGCCTATATGTAGCCTAGGCCTATGCGTGTTTGAAATTCATGTTTGCTTAAAAATCACCGTTTAAAAGTAGGAGGCTAGGTCAGCAACATCTGTCCATCGCTGCCCGTCAGGCTGCTTAATAAGAGACGCTTAAAGACATATTTCCCTGTTGATATTGCTTTCGCAAAATAACTCAACAACTCAACTCAGGCATGAAACACTCTGCTGGACTTGTTATTGTAGAAGTTTTCTTCAATGATCAATGAATCTATGCAGACAAAAGTAGCCTCGATCGCTAGTGGTGGGATTAACCAACTGTTTTCAAAACCATTACCAGTGTAGGCTATTGCTGGGTTGGTTCACTGCCTATACTGCCTATACCCATATCACCCATTCTCTCCTTACATTAGCTCTTCTTCAGTAATCGTCTTGTGTGCCGCTGACCTGCAATTGTAGGTGACATCGCGCTCTCTCTGGTAACTGCAGGTGTCGCGTTCTCTCTCGGTCGCTCCGGGGAGATGTACCAAGGGTTCCCCGGCGACCCAGACAGCGGATCCCCTGGAAGCTCCTCTCCATCTATAGAGTCCCAGTACCTTTCTTCCGTGGACTCCTTCGGAAGCCCGCCGACCACCAGTGCTCCGCAGGTAGGATAAATTAGAAACTAAACAAAATAATGCATGCAGTTTATGTTAGAATCATAACATAGACTACCTAAGAGTGACATTCTTAAGACAAAAAAAATCTGCAAATGTTACAGCTTTTGTTTAATTATTCATAAATACAACAGGTCTGCACATGGGCATGGTTCCATATAAAGAAAATAAACTCTGCATCTTGTGAAATTTACGATAGGCTACATGACACCATGAACGTTTTTGTAATGAAATGTGATACTAGCCTATGTGTTTATTTTTATATTCAATTTCAGAGCTATTAATGGGGCTTATTCTAACACTACCGTACCCATATGTTTTGTAGGTAGGTGTTTTTGTGGTAGTTTAGCAACATATGTGTTTTGTAGGCTATATGACACTATGACAGGCTATGTCATAACAGGCAAATCAGCGTATAGCCTAAAATGTGCTATTAGGCTACAATATAAAGGCATAATCCTATAGCATATAATGTGCATGAAAGTAGCCTAGCTATACTTATATAAAAGAAAATAACAGGCATATACAAGGCATTGAAATTGTAGTCTTTACATTTTACATATGACTCTTTTTAACTGTGTAGTAACGGCGCGTGTAGGAAGCCATTCGGCTACGTTTTTACTACTGTGTTCAGATATAAATAGACTTGCTAAGTAGCCTATATCAACGGTTCAATATAAATGCCCCTCTATCTGTTGCTAGTAGCCCCGGTAGCAGCTCTGAGGCTCTTTGACAACGTGCTCGGTTTACAGCACGCCGCAGAACGGATGACAGAGCGCAGGAACTCTCCTACGAAAGCGCCGAAGCCCCGCCCTCCGCGCTTCTCTCCTTCCACCTTCCACGCGCTCCTCTCACAGGCCTCGCCGTGACGTAAATGCTTGGTCTATTTTGGAGTGCTACGTCGCGTTGCCAAGGGGATCACCGGGGGTGTGACGGGGGAGGAGGAAGAAGGAGGGGGAGACGCTCTTTGAGAGAAACGATTGGTCGATGCGGTCGCTTTCAGAGCCGCCCGTACCAATGTCTTCTCACGCTTTTATGAATAGTAATGAAAGTCGATGTCCTCCTCGGGTCTGAAATGAAACAAAAAAGACAAGCGACAGATTCGAGATCTCTCTGTGTATTCATATAGGCCTGCATAGAAAAAGGTGTGACAAACACATAGCCTATTCAAAACCAATAATTCAAGATTTAGGCGCACTTAGCTTATAGTTTACTGCATTCTTTCCTTTGCTCTTACACCTCTAATTGTAATGTTTCCGATATTTTCTTCTTCTTAGATGATTAGATATGCATTTTTCCACACTTTTTGAAAGCATAGTCTATATCTAGGCTACTTGTTCCATTATAGGCCTAATACAATGCAATTTTTATAGGCTACATTAACCATTATGTGCATCAAATTTAAATTTCTAAGGTTATTGTTCATAGTTTTTAAAAACTAATTAACAAAGGCCAATTTGTTGTCATGATATGTAGCCTATTATTACTAGAATCTGAACTATTAAGGCAAGACAAGGTACAGTGCATTTTTAATAATTGATTGCTTGTTTGATTGATTGATGGCATCACTTGGTTGTAGAGGTTTAGTCTATAATATCAGATGGCTACAATAGGTTTTATTAAATAGGCTATGACAGACACTTTGAGAAAGTAGCTGATACAAGCTTGTTCCTGCCTGTATTTCTGCCTCTGTTTGTCTAAATGTGTTTACTGACCTGGCTTTACATGGTGTGTATCCTGCTCAGGAGTGTGTGTCAGCGGGAGCTGGCTTGAGCATTGTGGGCAGCGGGCCAGGGCCCAGTGTAGGAGGGGAGATGCCTGGTTCATTCGTGCCCACCGTCACCGCCATCACCTCCAGTCAGGATCTGCAGTGGATGGTACAGCCGACCCTCGTCTCCTCCCAGGCCTCTGGACTAAGTGGGTCCACTGGGTCCACAACCATGACCCAGCCAGTGTCACTGCCTGACCCATATGACATGCCAGGCCCCAGTTATTCCTCTGGGTCTACATTTACCCCTCCAAGTTCGGACACTCCGGGCCCAGCTCTGGGCCCCATCCGCCAGTCCAGAACCCGCAGTCGCCGCACACGAGAGGAGTCTGTGAGTGAGGATGGAGATGTTGGTGTGTTAGTAAGTGTGTGTGCTTGAACCGTTTGTTTGTTGACATGTTACAATTGCAGTGTATGTTGTTTACATGGGCTCCAAAAAAATCTGATCAAACTACTGTGTACTGTGCTGGCACAAATACTTTCAGGGACATGGGTAATAAACAAAAAAAGGGCACCTTATGGTTTTTCCATCCCAATTGGGGGTCAAAGCACAGAGGGTGTTCTATGATGTACAGATTGTAAAAGCCCCTTGAGGCAAATTTGTGATATTGGGCTATAAATAAAATTGACTTGACGTGACACCTTCCTGTCTACTGTAGGCCCTTTCATATACACAAACCTACTAAACAGGGAAATAGGGGCAGAGGAGGTCAGGTATATGTAGGGGTCTGTGTGGGAGGAGGATAAATGATAACGCCAAAGTGTGTGAAACTTTTTTTAATTTTTCCCAAGAAAAAAGCAAATTTGCTGTCAAGATAACCATAGCTGGTATGGTCACCTTGACTGCTTGTATAGTCTGCCCACCACTTGGACAATATGACCACAGTTCAAGATCAAAGACAAAACTTTTAATCCTAAACTGTTTTCCCCTTCATCCTAGCTAACACCTGAGGAGGAGGAGAAGAGGCGCGTTCGGCGAGAGAGAAACAAGTTGGCTGCCGCCAAATGTAGAAACCGCAGACGAGAACTCACAGACAGACTGCAGTCGGTGAGATTGGCCTTGTTATATCTGCCAGAATGAGTAATGATCATAATTACATGTAACCTCCCACCGCATTGGGGAGTGAATAAATGTGTACACGGGTGTATAAGATTATGGTTTATTGTAATGGGGTGTTTAGCTGGGATGAAGACAAGTATAGTCCTTAAAACAGACTACAGTACCTACAGTGTTTATGGCCTAATTAATGGGCTCTCACATAAACTACCTTAATCAACTGCAGGTGAGAAAGGTATTTCTGCTGGGATGGATACATCCACTTCCACAAACTAAAGTAGAGTTGTAGCTAACACTCCTATTCTCTCTCTTTCTGCTGCACATCTTCTCCCCTCCTCTACCCATTTCACCCACCTTTGTCTTGTCCCCCTGTCCCTCTGCCCCCGTTTCTCTCATTCTCTGTACCTGCCTACAGGAGACGGATGTACTGGAGGAGAAGAAGGCAGAGCTGGAGGCTGAGATCTCTGAGCTGCAGAAGGAGAAGGAGCGTCTGGAGTTCGTCCTGGTGGCCCACCAGCCGAACTGTAAGGTATCATACCAGGACCAATCTCAGCAGAGCTCAGCGCAGCTCCCTCCAATCCAGCCCCAGCTCCCTCCAATCCAGCCCCAGCATCCTCCCCAGACCTTAGAACCTCCTGTCTCCATTTTGGGCTTGGCTGTGAAGGAAGACTCTTTCTACCTGCCTCCTGCCTACACAGCCCATCCGGCCTCTACACAGTCCCAGCCTTCGGTTCAGCAGCAACTCCAGCAGCAGCCTCAGCCAGGGTCAATGCAGGAGGTAGAGTTTATTAGTTCTTTCTATGGCTCAAGTGAGCCGGCATCAGGCGGGCCGTGCCTCATGGCCTGCGACAGTGGTGGTGGTGGTGGTAACCATGACGATGCGGCCATTGGCAGCTACAACACCTCATACACATCTTCATTTGTGTTCACCTACCCAGAGGGAGCCTGCGGGGTCAGTGCCAACCAGCGGAACAGCAGTAGCGAGCAGTCTTCTGATTCCCTGAACTCGCCTTCGCTGCTGGCGCTCTGACTAACCGACAGACAGCCGCACACACATATCAACAAGCACATACATAATGCTTGCTGGAAGTAGAGGCTGAGGCATGTAGAATACCTATTAGTCTCACAAATTGAGGAAAAACAACCAATCCTTTGTTCCTGATTGGTTTAAAGTTGACACATTTGTGCATTCCAATCAAGAGCCATACAAATAGTTGCACACAAATTACATTAGATCTAACCTTTAACAACAATATTTATCATTTGTTGTTTTGTCTTTACAGAATACCTGCAACTGGATAAGATAAGTGACTAAAAACTGAGTCACAAAATCATGTCCAAGTTGCAAATCTTAAATGCTCTGAATTGACAGATTTATTTACAATAAATATTCTCAATCTTCAGCCTGTACAGTACGTTGAGTAAGATACCACAAGCTCAGTTTACACTCCAATAAGCACCAGAGCCCCCACCTTGTTCCCTCTGTCGGTTGCGTTTTACAGTGCTCTTGCTCTCATCCTTTTCCATCCTTTTCTCCCTTCTTCCTCTCGCTGAATGTATTTGTGCATATCTGAAATAGGGACGAAGGACACTTTGTTCAGAGTCTTTTCTTGAGGGAAACAGACTGATTTCTCGCTCACCTCTAACCCTTTATCTGCTCGACTTCCCTCTGCTTCTTCATTTGCTGCTTGGACTTTGCAAGTTGGGGATCTCAATATCCCAGCCTTCACTAAATCTTGTGCTTTCTTCTCTGTTTAAAAAAAGAAAAAAGATCTTTTGCCGTCTGCCTACCTGCCATGAGACCCATCTCTGCCCATCTGTTTCTCTCCTGTCTCTATGTTTTTCACTCTCTCTAAAGTCTTCAACCCCAGAGAGCCCGAAGACCCCCTCCAGCCCTTGGGACCTTGAGTGAATGACGGCCCAAAAGCACGCCCTTTTGCACCCTCTCATACTGGGACATGGACGCAACCCCCATCCCCCGCCCCCTTTGGAACGCATTGCTCAAAGCAAATCCTTACAGCGAACAGCAGCTAAATATACTTTCACACACGCACATAGATGCATATTTGGTGAACGCAAAATGAAAGACGGATGCCACTGTCTTTTGCTGAGCCATTTTTCGATGTTCACACAATGAAGATTAGACACATCTTAAGTTGTGAGGCTGCTTAAAAGTGTGGATGGAGACAGGTTCGACCGGAAGGGAGGAAGGAAGTGCAACCAAGCTGGACAGACTCAAATAAAGAGGTGATGAACATGGAGGATGACTCCCGTCCTAACCATCCATTTTTGGAACCAAATGTTGAAAACGCAGAACGAGCCAAATGTTAAAAGCAAAGCAAAGAAAGAAAGAAAAAAACTGCTCTTGCCAACTGTGTGGAAGGGGGGCCTCAGCAAAAACACCCCCATACCAGAGAGCCTGTGGGCCTACATGCAAATGTTCACATCATCGCTTTCAAGTCCCTGAACTGAAGATAGAGACGCTTTGTTGCAGTGCACCAGCTCTCTCTGTGTAATCAATCAGATGTGAACAGATATTTTTGGAGTGAATTAGACAACCTCTAAACATTTGGGCTCAGTGGTCTCTGTACCTCTCCTGTTCTCTCAGCGGAGACGAGGTGGGGGTGCGTTTATTGTGAGTGCATCTACTCTGAGGCACCTGGCCCGTTTATTTCTTTCTTTATTGAGGTTGAAGTGGGGAGTGAGCACAAATACAGACCTGGAAACAAAAGGGGAGAACGTGTGTGCTGATGTCGTGGAGTCAGCGTCCTTTCTTTGCCTGTGAATTTTAACAATTTATTTTTCCTGTATGTTTGAGTGAGAATTGTTATATATTTTAATGTTTATGTTTGTTTGTGTGTTTGACTGTTTTGCATTGACCTCTGCTTCCCCTTGTACTGTTGCCGTTTTTTGTTGTTTTGTTTTTAATCTGGTGATTTTCTCCTAAACTGTTACTATTATTGTTGCATCGTATCTATTGTTTCATTATTTTATTGTTTTTTCAGTTGGCAACTTTGGAGGCATGGTGTGCATTACAACCACAACTAATCTAATTATAAATCTATATGCATATACATATATACTGGTAACATGTATATATAAGTGTATGTACCATGATTGTAAAGTATGAATGTCTGCAGATCTAAATGGGATATTTTTGTCAATGAAGAACAAGATAAAATGTTACTGAGGTTTAGTTTTAAAATGAATATTTTTCTAGAGGAGCAAAAAAGCTATAAGAAATTTAAAGTACTGCCCTGTCCCACAACATGAAGTGCATGATGTCACTGCATTTATCAATGGGTATTTATGTTTTATAAACAATATAAAGCACTATCCAAGTTACATTAAATGTATGTTAGTTATGATGTTACAAGGTTGTGGTAACGCCTTTGTTTTGTTTCTTTGTTTTTTCTCTGTGAGGTCTGTCCCAAAGCTACTGACACCTTAATGCCACTTGATCCTTAGCAGATGCAAAAGGTTGAAAAAAAAAACTGGTGTGATTGAATGTAATTACACGTATTAAAAGTGTTCAGACTACAACATATAATGACTAAACTCCTTCATTCAAGGACAAAGTATTTCTTATGCATTCCTGTCCAGTATAAACATATCACTCAATAACATTGTTATTTCCTAACTGAAACCTGCGTTTGAAGGATAACCGCAGTTTTGGCCTCGATATGAACATTATCATGTTAACCCATTCTCGTACTTAAACAAATCTGTTGTCTAATTGAGATGAACATTTCTTGTGATTGTATTTGCTGGATAAGAAGCTTTATTTTCAATAAATAAACATGTTTATTCAAAAACAATGGCTAGATTAATGGTATAAATGTGTGTTCAAATGTGGCTCTTGGTGGTCAGAAAAAGGGCAGACCTTATTTTTTAAATGTTGAACAACGACTGTGTTTGTACAGTATGTTGGAGATGCCTTTTGATTTCTCTCCAAATGCAAATGTGATGAGAATATGTTATGGTGTCAGAAAAAAAGCATAAAACATATTCAATAGTTCTCATGTATATAGGTTTTTGTGGTGCTACTTACACTGTAATGGTGAGGCAGTTTCACTTTGTATGGTGGAAGGTTACACATTGCTGTCGCTGAGGCTCCAGACAAATGAACGCACTGCTTTTCTCACTGGGACGTTTAATTCAGAATGGAAGCCAATAACACAATGAATTCCCAGCAGCTAAAGCTCTGAGAGCCCAGTAGTCACTCTGTGATTTCATTATGGTTTAATATCAATTGCCTGCTACATCTTTAAGTATGATAAATAGATCTCAGAGGGCCCTTGTACAGTACCTGCACTCCACACTTACGCCCCAGATCACAAAACAACATATTGTAACTCATTCTTTCATCTACTTCCTTTGCCTTGGATTTCATTGAATTTGCTTTAAATCATGTTTTCTCTGTAAGGTTACAATCACAAATTGGTTGCTGATGAATTGGAAAAGGTGACATAGAAGAAAAAGGAGAAATGTTTAGCTAGCAGTTCTAAGACAACGACAAAGAAACTGCCTGCACTTAATTGTACTGTATATGGCTACATTAGCATTAACTGAACAAGAGCTTTCCTATTTTTCTATAATGGGGTGAATGTTGCTATGTATTTCTATTTTTCCACAAGTCCCATATATGCTCTAATTTCATATTTTCCCTGGTATGAAATGCAATACTTATTATCTTCTTGGATAAACATAATGTAGCAAATCATGCAGTGCTCAAACTGACTGCTACTATATGTCAAGTGTGATGATATATTGCTTCAATTATCAATTGTTGTTACAATATTAAAACTTATCATCAATACTTATCGTAACATATATGGGTTTGAGACAATCTTCATGAAGATGTGTGTTACAATTTATCTAAAAAAAGTATGTTTTTTTTCCATTCATTAATGGTGTGCAGAGACACTAGCAAGGTTCATCCATTTCAAAAAGCCAATGCTTCTCTTCTAATCCATTCCTTTTACCAAAGTTTCATCATTTTTTCTAACTATTTACTCTGTATTCCTTTTTCTGGGAGAAAAGGTTGCAATTTTGTCAAATTTGGAAACAGAGTGTGATTTTACACATTTTGAGGTTACAGCAGCAAAGGCCCCAAAGAAACTTTGTTCTAGATGTAACATTGTCAGACTTAAAAGACAGATATCATTTAGAGCACAAGTATTATTTACGTAACTAGCGCATGAAGTTGCTCTGATATCAAAATTGTCTATTTTTTCATTCCATATTATTAACATAACTTTAATTTTCTGCACATCCCTACAAAGTACTGTTTCCTTATTTTTATAACTTCATTTTCATTTGCTTTTAATCTTGAAAGGGACCAAAGTGTATAACAAATTTGCTATGTCGCTTTTTGTGGTCACTGCTCTCTGATCTTCTGCGCACATTTCAGCTTCTGGTGCTTTTGCTGTCTTATAAAAGACATTATAAAGGTTTTTTCTTGATTTCTAGACTGCAAAAGCTGGGTCTCCTTTAATGATGGTTTGACCAAATGCCATTCATTTCCAATTTGTGAAGAAATTACATAAATAAACACCATATTATAAGGTCCATGTCTCTCACTTTTAAATGCTTGACCATCATTACATTATTTGACCTATGAACAAAAGATTTGTTTCTCTTTAAAGGTATAGTGGAGGATTTTCCCGAATTTTAGAGAAGAACCGCCCTCTCCACTTTTTGAAAAAATGCACATGCACAACACTCTACCTGCTCCCAAGAGGGAACGCCTATTAAACGTGTGCACGAGAGAACATGCACACGCCTAGTTCTCCTCGTGCACGCTCTGTTTACATGTTTCCAAAAGAAGATTTGCACTTTTTCCACTATATGTCAGACTTGTCTTGAAATCAAAGTGTCACTTCAGTAAAAGTACAGAAGTATTAGCAACAAAATGTTGACTTATTATGCAGAAGGGCTCCTTTCACAGATTATATATTATTATATCATTCTGCTTTTATCACTAATGAATACACATAAGAGCATTTTAATGTTGCAGTTGGTCAATGTGGGGCCACTTTTACATAGGCTACTTTGTATTAATAATAATTAATCATTTATACTTTGTATTGATCCCAGTGGGGACACTCTGTTAGAAAACACTACACACACGCCAAATACACACACACACACACACACACACACACACACACACACACACACACACACACACACACACACACACACACACACACACACATTCGTAGCCTACTAATGAGTAAGTATTATAGTAGAATACTGCATCATATCATATAGGCTAATGTTTCTCATGTTAGAAGTAGCCGAACTGTAGGCCTAAGTGTCAAATAAAGTAAAACAATTTGGAAATGGTGATGATGAGTGTGAGCTCGTGGTGTTGTGTGAGTTTTTATGGTCTCTGTTGCACTCTAGCGTGCATAAATAAAACCTTGCTGGTTCGGGCGGAAGTTGCGTCATGGGAGTGGAGCGAGCTTTCCGGATGTAGCTGACGTCCCACACATTTGTAAACATGGCGTCCGTGACAACAGGTGAGAGCATAAAGGCCCGGCAAGCCAGCGTTACCTCTTGGCAATATTTAAAATATTTCGGTATTTCACACTAGACACGGCTGCCGCATCACTTCTGAATTCTGTCCAGAGCGTTTACAGCCGGTTGTATTCGCAGTGGAAGTCGCAGATGGCCGGTAGCGCCTTTTGATTCATAGCTAATAGTTACCGCTAAGACAATGCTAAAGCCGAATGCTAACACAAATGGTTCCGAGCGCGGACTTGCGTTGTTCCGAGTGAATTTTAATTTATTATAACACGTCGAGGGAGAATTGTGCGCTGAATTCTTGGCTAGCTTAATCTTTGAGTGGCTTAAGTTAACGTTAGCTAGATCGTCGTCTTATGTAACATGAACTAACCAGCACTGATTACAGTGTTCCCTAAACCTATCTTCATAATGTTGCACTCATTCTAATAGAAAGTGTTTGTTTATGGTTCTGTTTTGTTCAGGCGCCTATGCGCTAAATGTTTAACGTTAGCCACCGTGTGAGTTTCGCCTCTGTGTGGCTGTGAGTTCATCAGTCAAAGCATGTGTTGGACAGAACCATTGTTCTGGCAGCTGTTGTGCACCCTTCACCCAGTATCTGTTACACCAACCACAAGACGCTTCATAATTGGTGTTATAAATATCTTCCAGCTGGCCATGGCCAGCATGGGTTAGACCTCAGCATGCTGCTGTCTGCTGAGGTCTACGTCTCCTACTGTAGTCTGTAGGTTATCATCAGAACGACGAGCAGTCAATCATCGGAAAATCAATCAACAATTTTGATCATCGCTCAGTTGGTTACGTTGGCCTGACCTATACTGGTTTCAGTTTCTTACATGTGTAGATTGTCTGCTTTTCACGGTTTTATATTATTATGAAATAAATTCTCGGATTTTGGACTGTTTGTCAGACTAAATAAGTACTTTGAAGATGTAAACTCGTTGCGGCCCTCTTCATAAGACTTTTATATTTAGTGAGCTTGTGTCAGTGTTGGAGTGTTCTACAAATCCTTTCTGTTGTACGATTGCTAACGGTCTTTTTTTTTTTTTTCTTCCTTAAGCCACCTCAGAGTGGATTCAGTTTTTTAAGGATGCTGGGATCCCAGCCGGCCTCGCAGTCACTTATGCAGTCTCCTTCGTGGACAACAGGTAATCTAATGTCCCTTTTTCATAGGCTTTGTATAGCACACTTTAGCCACACTGTGTTGTGCCACGATCATGTGAATTTCCTTTGCACCCTCACATCATACCACAACTGGGCTGAAATGCATTTCATTTGTCGTCGTTAGGAGCAGGGCAGTGACAGTCTCTTTCATGTCTCTCTTTATCAACTGCGTTGTGTCATTGCATTAAACCGATTGGTTAAGACGTTAATTATTAAGACAAAAATATATGATGATTACCGTAATCATAGTCTCGCATTGCCAGACTTCCTCCACAACGCTGTGGAGGAAGCGCGGATATAGACCGTAATCATGATCTACACGTGAAAGTGAAAACCTGACACCAGAAACATGAAGGATGAGTTAAGTTTAATAATAGCTTGCATTTCTATAGCGCCTTTTGGGGGGTGATAAGATACAGAAACCAAATCCAGTAGGCACCATAGTGGTGTCTAAGAACCCACAAACTAAAGTACATTCATCAGTCATGGTCAAAATTACAGGGGATGAATAGTTCAGGAAAAAAGAAATGCGATTGTCTTTATTTAAGCTCTTTCTCTCTTGTTTTTCTCTATTTTTCATGATTTTTAGCTGTTCCGTTATATTTTGGTTTCTTCAGTCGAGACTTAAGAAGGGGAAAAGTTCCATTCATTCATTTAGGGTTCCAACTTTTTACAAATAAAACAAATTTGTAATCATGAAGACAAAAGTCTTACATCCATATCACATAATCCTGTGGTGGCTTGTGAGAACGGTGCTGATCAAACAACCTCATGGACCAAACAACCACATCGCCACTGCTTCCAAGTAAGCTTGGTTCGTTTTGTTTGTGGTGAGAATACAAAGCAGTCCAGCAACGGCGTTCTGTGATATTTTTTTTTTGGGACATTTTATGAATTAAATGTAATTATAACGGCTGTCTTGGAAATTAAAGCGGTGCAGTGAATAATGTAGCTGTTAGTCCATGGGACAGGTGAACCAAGAGTTTCCAACTCGCTGTCGGTGTGAACTAATGGGCAGCAATGTACGTTGTTTTACTTTGATCCATACTATGGGAACAGACATAAATACATTATTTTGATAATTATTCATGTCACTGCAGAATTCACAAGAACATGCTGATGGACCTCAGTAAAGACATCATGATGGACCTCGGCATCACTGTCATTGGCGACATCATTGCTATTCTTAAACATGCCAAGCAGGTCTACAGGCAGGTGAGATCCGACTTAACCGTATTGTGTTCTGAAGTATTGAAATATTGAAAATGGATAGTGCATTGTCATTGGTGCAGGCATGTAAAGACAAAACCCACTGGGATATCTCCACTATTGTTGTGAATGCAGTCATGGAGAATGGATGTCTTTCAAAGCTACTGCAGTAGACTGTGAGTTTACATAACCTCTGTAACGTGTATCCCCTGTTCAGGACATGTGCAAAATGGCCACTGAAGCCATCTCCTCAGGACAGACCAGTGTTAAAGCTGAGCTCAGAAGAACTGCCAATACTCGTGAGTACCTACATTTTAAGTTTCTACATCAACCATCATTAAAACAGACTTTCATTGCCATAAATTATAGGGATTTATTTTCATTTCAGTTTAGGGTCACAACAGAATGAGTGACAAATTATGCATTTTCTTTCATTCAAACTTTTTTGGAAAACCTCTTTTATTTCTACTCATTTCACCCAACGTACTACATTGCTTAATTGCAGCGAGACAACCACGACGACGTGACCTAGGCTATATATCAGCCCAGTCAGAAGACACAGGCACACAGTTGTTACATCAAGGAAGCCAACATTTTACATGTGTCATAGGAAGTTAACCATAGGGTTGGGTAAAAAAGTCAATATGTCAGTATCATAAGGCTTCCTCTTGCTACTACACTGGTGCAAATCATTGATGTTTTCTAAAATTTAAACTAGTGGATTTCACACCTTTTACTGAACCGCACTGTCTCTGAACTGACCATTTGAAGAGTAGGATGCTCTGAAGGAGAAAAACTGGACAGACATCAGGTTGTTAAGTCACATTGTTGATTTGAAGAAGGCCTGAGGGCCGAAACCTCGTCAGAATAAATATATACATATGGAGTCAGAGTGTGCAACACTTTTCTTACTTTCAAGTCTACCTCCAGTGATCAGCACCTATATGTTTTTAAAAACATACATTTGCAGCTATACAAAACCCTGCAATTCACAGCTTTTGCCATTTTGACTAGGCTCAGATTCTGTACAATTTTCTACTATTCATTAGCTGCGGCTGGCAGTAGCTAAATACATTACAAAAAAGGAAACATTTACTTAATGTTTAGGATTAAAAGTCACTCCCCCCACCTCCCCAAAAAAGATATCTACTGCCATTCAAGCTGTTATAAACAATGGTATTAATACATAGAATTATTCGTTGGCAAGTTGGACTTGCATCAGCAAAGTAATCGTTGTTGTAGTCAATTAGCCAAAGTGTGTTGAATATGAAACCAACTGGTATACAGTATTTGTAGTTGTCATTTCAACATCAGCGTCTAAACAAACGCAACGTAATTTGATAAAAATGTTGTAAATATGTAATATATCTTACATGTAGAGTGAATTGCGTTATTGTTCATGTGCACTCAACGTTCACTAGTTTTAACCAGCACAATGTAAAATTGATTTGGATTGGCACAAGTATGTATGACCTAATTTCTCAATAGCATTTTATTTTTGAAGGATAGCCTACAAGGGGCTAAACTGTACAGAACATTTTTGACTAGCTGTAAGTGTCATTGTTATAGGGTAATAGGGAATATTTAAGGGTATTTGTTTCCGTTAGGAGAGAGTAAAGTAAGTTAATTAGCCAAATCTAATGTTACCAGAACAAACTGCAACACTTAGTTTGTTGGCCGTGAAGTACCAGGTTTTACAAGACCTACTTTTTTCCACAGTTTTCACAACATTTTCTTTTATACACACTTTTAATTTTGGTGTGTCTAGAACTGTGAAGCCCAGCTGTCCTCCGATCTTGTCTTGGTAACAGAACACAAAGAGCTCCTACAGGAAACAAGCTAATCCACAACTACTTAAAAATATCTCTGGTTTTTCCTCAGCTGCCACTCGTATGATTGCCAATGCTTTGAGCAGTGACTCCCCGCCGGCCACTCCAGCCCGTCGACCTGACAACCGCCTCTCGGTCACAGTGTCCAACGTGCAAGCAAACAAGAGTGGCAAAGCAGGTAGATATCATGGAAAAGTTCCTTTTACCCCATAAATACCTAATCTCCTTTCCCTCTGGAGCCATGAGTCCTGTCCTTATTTTTACCTCTGTTTAATCCTCGTGTACCCACCACTTTGTTTGTCAGTCGTAAGTCAGCCAGCTGACGAGGGAAACGGTTTGCCAGCAGTGAAGCGCCGCCGTGTGACAGCTGAGATGGAAGGCAAGTACATCATCAACATGCCCAAAGGCTCCACGTCTCGTACACGCCGCATCCTGGCCCAGCAGGCCAAGAAAGGTAGGCCTGACCCAGTGGTCTCGCCGACAACTCGCTGATGCTGATGCTCCCCACAGCTAATCAAAACTAATGGTTTTCGTGAATGACTTCTTCATACTAAAATTCATTTCTGTCATAATTTAATCCCTTGTCTTTACTTATACTAATCACTGCACCAACAACTATTCCCTCTGCCAAATGGCTTTTTTTCTCCTTTGTCTCACATCACCTACATTTAACTCATTCATAAAGTCTTTGACTATGGTCTTTTTTTCCATGACATGAATTCTCCGATGGGTTCTATCTCTGAAAAGAGCTGCAACGCTGTAAACTGCTCATATTTATTTCATGAAATAAATAAATATGAATACATTTATAGATAAAGATCTATCTAATAAATGATACAGGGTACGTTTTCATGATATTACCATATTTACTGGTCAAATGTTGGCACAATCTTTAGCTTGTGGAAATAAATAATTTCTTTTGACTTAAATCTTGTGAGCTAGTACACCACAAGAGCTAATTACTAATAGTAATAACTTTTGCTCTGCTCCTTGAAAAGGTTTGAAACGCACCTCTGTGTTTTCAAGACTCGGGGCTGAATCAAAGGCAGACACAACAACCAGCAATAACAAGGTGAGGCCTGTCAGTATATCTTAATAGCTCCCTTTGTATTGGATGAAGGCGTGAAGATAAGTTCTGTGCTCATGATGCTCGTGTTTGGCAGCCCACCGGTGTGTTCAGTCGTCTTGGCAGAGGGGATGAGGAGCAAGACGGGCCGATGCCGGGCAAAACAGCTGCGAACATGGATGTAGATGACGAGGAGGACAGTGATGGAGAAGGCTCCGTCCTCCAGTATGCCGGCGTCCTCAAGAGAAGCCTTCCCTCCCAGAAGAAAGAGCCAGCCCCGAAACCAGCCCCGAAACCAGCCCCGAAACCAGCCCCGACCACCCTGCGGCGCCTGGGAGGCAAATTCAAACTACCTCCTTCTGACACTCCCACCTCCTCCTCTTCTTCCTCCCCTAATGGCATCCCCCCTGCCAAGGTTAGTGTGCTTCAGAGACTGGGGAGGCTCCCTGCCACGCACCTGAGTGCCGCTGTGTCGCCAACACCTGCTGACACACAGGACAACAGGGTGACCAGCACCAGGCCCAAAGCCCAGGAGGGGCCGACCATAGCAAGCTCCAAGGTCAGCAGCAGCACTGGGACCGGAGGAGGAGGGGGAGGAGGGGGAGGAGAGTCTCTGGGTGCCCAGATGGACGTTAGGGCTATCAGTGTTTTTAAAAGACTGGGCAGTAAGAGAACCTAACACATAAATCCCTCAAAAAAGTATTCAGACTCTTTCTATGCTTCCTTTATAGAATTTGTATCACTCCCTTTTCTGCATTTATCCTGGCAACATGTAGGACAGCAAGTTGGAGTTTCTTTTGTTCAGCATGAGTCTATTGATGGTTAAATGTTGCTTTGTGGCTTTAGGGTTATTTCTTAAATAAAACCAAGATGATTTTTGTTTACACTTTAGTCATGTTGCCATTGGAAAACCACCTTTTGTTTAGTGTCTGAAGATTTTTAATTTGAGGACTCAAAATTATCTCTGTATTATGTTGCTCAACCAGATAGCTAACAATATTAATTATATCTGCCATTTCAACCAAGCTGCCATTAATGGTGGTTTACATTTTACCCCGTAACTCCACATATAAGGATGCTGCTGCCTAAACTTCCCTTTTTTGAGAGTCCTCCTGAGTAGATGAAAGTTGTTCTCCAAGGTGAATTATGTGGTCATTTTGTTGATATTTGCCTGAAAGTGAATTATTTCTGATGAAAAAGTTACAGATAAAACTTTCTTTTTCACACCTCAGGCAAGTTAGGTTTATTCTTCAAGCTAACGCACAGGACAGCAGTCGGACATAAGACTAGCCGTGAAGTGATGGTTTAATCTTCTGATACCTTTACCACCTCAGTACCTCCTCTTTCATGTTTGGAAAGTATAAATAATGTTGATGAAAGGCTTCTTAACTTTAAGCCCCGGACTTGTTAAGTGAGAAGGTAAATTCACATGGTTACACAGAACAACCTTTTGAACTAAGATGGCGTATTAGGGCCATTGTAGGAAGAAGAAAAAATATTACAGATATCTGTTCCCTCTGCATCTCTAACTGGAGAATTAAAATGGGATGTGTGGTACAGCAGGACAAAATATGACAGGTCACCACTGCCGGCATAAGTAGCAAGCAACGGCAACTGTGGTGCGATGCAGTTGATCCAACCTTGCAAAGTGAAGCAATGTGGTACCTTGACAAAAAACTTTTTTGAGTTATTTTCTCGCAAATGTATTGTCAGAGACTATCCAAGATTTTGTTTAGTAAATTTACCACTTAAATGTCCAAAATTTTTGGAATCTCGGAATATTATTACCCCCATTCCGCCGGCTCTGTAATATGTATTATGATATATTGTATATTTTTCCGTACAGTGGCCCTAATACGGCATCATACTGAACACTTGAATCAAGGGGGAAAGCGCCGCACCTCCTCTTCTTCTGCGCTTTTATGAAGTAGAAGTTCTCACCTCTGAACTAAAGATGCCCATGACTTTCTACCATAGGACTGAACGATTTCTATAACCACCTACTTAAAGACTGGGTCAGTAGAATATTGTTTATTTTAAAATGCAATGTATAGATTTGTTAGACTTGGTTTCAAACCGCACAGGACCAGTTCTGCTGCATATTTTTCTACGTGGACATTGTTGTCTCATGTATCCATGTAAAGAAACTCAGAGATGCCATCAGGCCTGGTGTTGGGGCCACTGTAGTTCTCAGTAGGTAGTTCACCTTTACCCAGTATGGGCCATTAACACCTGTGTACTATTTTGGTCTTTCTTCACACCAGAATGTTGTTACATTGTAAATATTTGAATTGTTTAAAATCACTTTACGCAATTTGTATTGTTTTAAAAAACAAAGTTGAGCTAAATACACCATGAACTGTTGTGATTTCTAAAAAAGATATTGAGGGGGAAAAAGTTCTTAAGTTAAAGTGTGCTTGGAAAACAATTAAAAGAGAAAAAGGGTCCAAACATCTTTCCTCTTTAGTTTCTTTCTTTTAAAGGAGACATTTACAATGCATGTCAATGTCACATTCTGTACTTTTCAACTTTAAACTATCAACATGGCAGCTAAGTCAATATTAATATTCCCCTGAGAACATTTAGCTGATCGTTTATCAATAAACCCGTTTAACTCCCACTCCTTTGACAATGAGGTTGCTCCTGCATAATTTCGGCTGAACTGTCAGTGTTATGTTAATGATGTTTCAACAGGGGATGCCTCTTTACGCTCTACAGCTGTAGCTGGGAGCACACATTTGGCATCCAGGGGCCACAGGGGTGGTAGAGTGTGTCTTCAATGCCAAGTGAGAATGCATACTGGTGTTTGGGATGATTGGATGGGATTGTATAGTGTTTGTGTGTTGTGTATGCTCATTTACTGTTAATGTAATTTGTTTTTCCCCGTAGGGACAATTAAATTTTTCAGAATCAGAAAACGTTTCAAGCAGGAAAACTAAGAACGTCTTATCTCTACACCATGCATGTGCCAGTAATTGGTTCTCCATCCACACTGAAGAACCAGGATATGGACACAGCTCTCGTCACCGGTCATGACGGCATTGAGAGAATGCACTGACACTGCTTTTGTCAGTGCAGTGTTTAGTTGTACTCTTAACACCTGCATGTATCTTAAGTTTTGCTGTAGGCTAATGAATTCCTCATGTTTATCTGCTCGTGAAGTCAAAATGACAGTTTAATCAGGAGTAGCTGAGAGACTGTGGGTCCCCTGGAGCAAATGGCGAAGATGTTTGAGTCACTGAGAGGATACAGCCTGCTCCTGGACTGAGTTAACCTCGTGTGAGGCTTTCCTCTTCCTGAACCAGTTGAGTCACACCTCAAAGATGCGAGGAAACAAGGTAACAACCCTGCAACGATCACACAATTTAGCAGAGAAGAATGTGTAATTTGTACTGAGATGTGATTGGCTGGTGGGCTGAAGGTTGGCCACATATCCTATCAAAATAAGTGTAATTGAGACTATGACCCCTTGGGGTCGCTCTCTCCTTGCTCCTCTGGTCCCTGCAGCCTCCTGCTGTCCATCTCCTTGAAAACCTTATCAGCTGAAGTCATCAGGCGCTCCTGTTTGGCCATAATCGAATGTTAGAGGGGATATACATTAAAGTACAAGCTGAATTAGCCTGTATCGGCCTGTTTTTTTTATTATGAAGACTGGCCTCTTCCAAACAATAGGAGTGACGTAATGTGCAATATTTTGTAAGGCTATTAATTAGGCTAATCGTTTAAATAGCTATAGTAAATATGGGAGGGCTGTGAAAGCTCAATGAATATGTAAACAATCGATTATTTATGGGCAGAATATGCTAAAAGTATTGTTTTTATAATCCATAGGCTACACCTGTTTTTAAGTGCAGTGTCGTTTGATAAATAGTCGATCGCATCAGTTTATTTGTGTACGTTTCCTCGGTTTTGCCATGTCAAATCTGGACTGCAGCAACGCCTCACGACTTGTCTTTTTTTTTTTTTTCTCCCACGATGCCGTGCGGCAGGGGTTGTCTTGTGTGTGCGCTGTTTGTGGTGCTGAAGCTGCGCGTGCCTCGGAGGTTGCTACCATAGAAATCCACTAGAGCATCCTTCCGCGAGAGGACCAGAACGAGGAATCATTTGTTTTCGACGATTGGGAAATACGATGTTTCTGCCAGCTGTTTAAGCCTTATTTATCTTTTAATAACATCCTTTAGACTACATTTATTCTTTAAGCACAAGTTAACAAAGCGTTGCCTGTTTTCTTGTCGGTTTTTCGAGGCTCTCCTCTCCGGTGCCGCCGCCTGCCCAGCAGTCTTTGCCGCTTCATCCCACATCCTTTATGCACAGCACGCTGCTCCGGTCCTCCCCAGCAAAACACACATTCGTGTCCGAGCACCATGGCCCGCTCCCGGCGCTTTCACTAAGAGAGATGGAAGCCAAACAGCACCCGATAAAGAGCCTCAAAAGCTACCCGGAAACCGGCGGCCGGAGCCTGGCAGCGGCCGCCGGAGGAGACGGCGGGTATAAAGCCAGCTCGGCTGAAATGGAGATGGAGGCGAATATCAAGAAAGCCATCGACTTCAAGGTGGAGGGTCACCGCTGCTACAAAGAGAAGAAGTTTCGGGAAGCAATCGGCAAGTACCACCGGGCGCTGCTGCAACTCAAAGGGGTTCATGTTGTCGACGGGACGACGGGCTCCGAGGTCAACCTGCTGAACCAACCCTCGACCAAGATGACCGAGGAACAGCGGAGAGCCGTGGAGAGCACCGAGATCGAGTGCTACGACAGCCTGACAGGTGAGCAGCACTGGTACACCCCCACGAAAACACCCCGACTTCTGTAGCCTTGAAGTAACCTATAGCCTATACTGCTGACACCATTGTTCGTTCCGGTTGATCGGGTCCACACAATCTTGTAGGTTATTTCTGCAGGTGCTGGGTTTGTGCAGAGGCAGGTGAAATAACACTAAGTGGGAACACTGGAATAGATCATGTTGTGTTGGTGCTGATTAAATAGAGAATATTAGATTATATTATGAGGGGATGTGTACACTGTCTGACCAAATTAGTAGGCTACAGTGTCCTAATTAAGTCATTGACATGGCTCTTCTACAGCCTTTCAAATAATATGTAGGCTAATCTTTTTTCCTTTTAGAAACATAAAATAAAAATGTCAATTTATAAATAAAGCCACATGGCCAAAAGCCTTAATACTAGAAGAAATATAGGCATGTTTTCATTATGTAGGCTATGAGACAAGTTCACCACGCTGTTGTGTTGTAACATCAACATTTCACAAGGGGGTCTGAGGTGACCATCAACCATCCAAAGGGTGATGTAAGGCTGTGGCACCACTTTGCAGTGGCTTTACTACAGGGTTAACTGACCTCCTTGAGCACAGAAAATATTTAGTCGTACTGCTCTATCACTCTAGTATTTTCCACTGTTACTGCACTCAGTTGCCTATATATAAAAAATAGGGCTATTAAACTCATCAAACTTGAGTCACAATTCATGACTATTTTTATTATTGGACAGGATCTATGCTCAATATAGAGATATTGAAAAAAGATGTGGTTCTATCAATCAATCATCTATCAGTTACTGTTCATCATCACCATGCTAGATTTTCAATAAATCTGAGAGTATTCTTTTTTTTGTGGTATTAATTTGAACAACAAAATAGTGTATTATGATTGACTGTATATATTAGATTGCCTGTAGCTTTGCTGTAAAAACATAATTATGGCTAGAGTATGTGCTCAGTATGCAAAATGAGCAGCAGATCATGATTATTGTTGACCTCCAGGAGTGAGATGAAGATGGCGTTATATCACATAATTTATAAGACATCACTACCCGTATAAATGTTGTGATTTTGGGTCATGACGGTGACAGTGGTGACGTTGTGTCTCGTTGCTCGTGTCCAGGTGCTGCTCTGTCAGCCTGCCATGATGCAATGAAGGTCTCCTTGTTCTGCGCAGCGTTCAGGGCCCTGTCGTGAGCCTGTAGGGAGGCCACTGTGGCGTGAAGGAAAGGATGGGGGAGGGAGTGCAAAACAAGGAGAATTGGGGAAGGAACAGGAAGGAAGAAGTAGTAGATATGTGCGGAAATTACAAAGAAGTCAGAGTGGTATAAGAGAGGAATAGTAGAGAGCTGTGGGAGAAGAGGGGGAGGAAAGGACTGCTAGCACGCAACATGGGACCATATCTACCATGGCAACCATCACCAGGCCTTTTCCCTGTTGTTGTATTATTACAGCTCATACTGTCCCCTCACTGCTGCTTCAAACAGGAGCATGTGCACACACACACACACACACACACACACACACACACACAAAGAAACCTCACTTTGCTATCAATGTAGTGTTTGCATGGACTACATTAATGTATGTGCTTTACTGTGAATGGGATGTTTACATGGGTGGTTTATACAATCTTTATATTGATATTCCTGTTGATATGCATAGACATTTTAAAGAGTGAAGAAGTCTGCTCCACATTATGCCATGTCCTTAACCTTAAACCTCCATAAACCCTATATTTATGTCATGTTATGGTTTTACCTTTTATGGGTATCTTCATTCAAAATGCCACACGTCCCATGAAAAAAACTAAACCAACAACGTGTTTGTCTGTTTCTCAGTACTTTCCAACCTTCCTCCCCTATGTGTCTCACACCCAACCCAAATGGTTTCTACTGAGAATGGAAATATTTTAAAGAAAACTGCTCACAAGCAAATAGTTATTTTTTTTAAATAAAGTAATTTCCCAAAACAGCTGGGCAATGTGGTTTTTATTAAACACTGCTTCAACAAGAGTACTGTAAATAGTGCATTTATTGGCGACTATGTTAAGCTGTGGATAAATAGGCCTACACATTTGGTGCTCTAGTGTGTATTTACAGCAGCAGGACGGTGTGACTCATTGGAACTGTGTTGCTCATTGGTGTGTTTTGGTACGTTTTGATAGTTTTTGTACAGCAATGGAGCTCTGTGGCGCAGAGGAGTCAGATATATCAGTATTTAGCTACACACGCAAAACTTGCTAGTAGGATCAATTGACTGTTGGTTTTGGTCTTTTCATAGCATTCGTTTACAAAAAAAGATAAATGTAAAACAGTACAGCTTTACCTTTTTAATAATGCACCTAAAACTGGAATATTCCACATTGGTCTGAATTCAACATCATCTCATCACTATCGTCGTCATCTTTCCATTACTCTCATATTGAGATTTCTTGGTTCTCATGTCCAAATCATACACCATAATGTTTTTACTTTCAGATTATGTTCTCCCACCCAACTCTGAATATCTTTGCGCAATTTTTTTTAAATCCTCAGAAAATGTTATAGATTTCATATTCAAGGTTACTAATGAGCTATTGCGGTCCACGTTGGCCTTATCTGTGATTATATGACAAACGTACAAATGGCAGTTAATTTAATAAGAGAGATGTCTCTTTTAAGAACAAAATGGGACAGAAAAATCAGAACTAACTCTCACAATGACTGAAATTAAGCAGTGACTCATTGGGTGCATAGTAATCCTGCTGAAGGTGTTTGTTGTGCGGCTCCACCTGGTTACCCAGATTTCTTCTTCCTTTCGCTCTGACTCATGATAAGAGAGCAACAATCAAGTCCCTTTCCATTGGTGTGTATTTGTGAGGTGATGTGTGTGTTTTTTTTCTTGACTTTGTTGTAATGAGGGCAAGCCTTTATGGGGATTTTGAGGTAGTTGTACTTTACTTGAGTATTTCCATTGTGTTCAACTTTATGCTTCTACTTCACTACATTTCCGAGAAACATTTTCAAATATACAGCCTGCATTAAATTCACAGCTATAGTGAATAGTTTACAAATCAAGATATGACATCCATAACATATGAGCTCATGAAATGTGATGCATTGTAATAACTTAAATTACCCAACAGTATATAAAGTAGTTTAACGACTACAGTAAAATACTGCTTTTATAATAATCCAGTAATATTATGTACAGTAATAACACTGACCGTGGCCATTTTTCTGCATTAAGTAAAATATGTGTTTATCAATCTATTAGCTAATCAACAAAAACTATTTTGATTAACATACAAGTAATTGTTCAATCAAAAATGACTAATATTCTTTGGTTGTAGCATCTCAGTTTTGAGGATTTGCTGCTTTCCCTTGTGTTATGTGATAGTAAACTGAACATTTTAGGGTTTTGGACTGTTGGTCAGACAAAACAAGCAATTTAAAGTCATCAACTTAAGTAAAGGAATCAGTGATGGGTATTTTTCAGCTACTGAATGAATGCTGAGTGACTCAACCACCAGCTCAGCTCACTGATCCAAATAGGTCCAAATAGATCCAGATAGGAAGATGTATAAAAAGGAGGATTAGAGAAGAGCAGATAGAGACTAAATGTGTTCTCAAAAAAAGGAAATAATTCAGGAATGAACGAGATGATTATTTTGGTCAATGTTGAAATCATGATTATTTACCACGATTACTCGTTGAATTTCGGAAAGATGTTGCAATTATTGAACTTAAAAAAACAATGAAAAAGTTAAACAAATCAACTGTAAATTTCCCGATTTTCCTCTTATTCTTTTTTTTTTGTGATCGTTAGGAGCCGAAATCGAGTTTTTAGCATTATATATGGGAGTGAATGTGGTTAAAGAGAAGATACGCAGAGAAATTAGTCTCAGCACCGACAGTTATGTTACCTGATTCTGTCAAACCGAAAGACGATGGATGATGAATGTCCTATTTGCTGGCCTTGTTAAGGAGACACCCTGAGTCTGTTTATCCCTGAAGGGCTGTATCTAAATAGGTTACACCACCACCACCGTCTGTGTCTATCGCAGTTCACAGTGGTGCAAAATGTTGGCCAGAGGCAGACTGCCTGTCAGCCCACCTCAGCCATCCATCCACCCAACACAAACACACTAATAAGAGGTGTGACTGCAGTTTGTTTGTTCTTTTTTACTGATATTGATCACGAAGAAGCACTTTCACAGCATCTAGTCTCTTACATCATCTTTACATAAACAGCTCAACCAGTTTAGAAGCTATAACTTTTAATCTGTTCAAATGTACGTTAAAAAGTATGAAAGTCTGAGTGAGAGCGATAACTCACTTTTCATTAACTCCTGCTTGCTCTGATCTCTGCCTAAATCTCCTTTTGTTCCTTCTGACTGGCTCAATCTGTGAATGAGTGAGTCATAAGTCACAGCCTTAGGAGAGACACAGCAGGAGGGGATGAGTGAAATTGTTCGTTTCGTAACACCAGCCACCTTTTTATTTAACTGCTGCAGCTCACTGCTAGCATAAAAACGTGATCTGTATCTGGATGCGTTATCTCGTTAAAGAAAACCCATTGTGATCAGAATTTGGAGATGGTCAGGCTAGCAATGTGGTCAAACCTCAGCCTGGTGTAAATGCAATGCGTACCTCAAGACCATGTTCTTAAGAAATAAATCCACCCAACAAGTTGAAAGGTCTAGCCTCTTCCTGCTAGCTTAAGGAAGCCTGGCAAACGCTACAAGAAGTAGCAGTAACATCTTGACTTGGCTGCATCTGGGACGGCTACCCCATGTTTGTTGACGCCTAACTAAGTTGCATATCGAGATTCAATCCCAATTCGGGTACAATCAACATAACTAGAGCACATTTTAATACCAGATGAAAATGTGTTTTCCATTATGTGTCCTATATATTCTGAGCCTCGGGCCATCAATGAACTTTTAAACCATGACGTGCAATTATAGGCCTTAAACTAAAGATTTAATGAGCCTGTGTTGTGGAATTTACATCGGTGTACTTGCTGGACTAGAAATACAAGCACTATCTTCGTCATAAATCAAAAGAGTTGTAGTGCTTTAGCTGCACTTCCTCAACAGCCTTGAAAACTCATCACATCACAGCCTCTTAGCCCAATCTTGCTTCAGATGGGGGTTGTATTAAAATTGTGTCAGTGATGTATAACACCACAGACGGGTTGATTTCACCAGTTCACTCTAACCGACTGCTGATGAACTGTCGAGGCTTGCTTACAAAAGCAGAACAGAACATAAAACCCCTCCCTTTCATGTCCTGCCAGCTCCGTCACCAGGGGACGTGGTGGAGTGCATGAGATAAAGGCAGAAGAGGAGAGTGAGAATGAAATTAGATGGGGAGAAGAAATGTGAGATGGAGGGGTTAAGATGAGGAGAAAGCATGGTTTTATACAAGCAGTTGGCAGATGAAAAGGATATGCCTGGTGCTTTGGAGAGAAGAAATGCACTATGCAATGTGCTCGTAGGAGGATGGAGGAGGAAGAGGAGGGATAGAAATGCCATGTGAGGGTGAGAAGGGGGATGGGGGGTGCTTTGTTTGGTGTTTTTCCTCCCTCTGTGCCTATATGTCTGCCATTGGAGGGTTGGCCAGAGCCAAACGAGAGCCGTCATGTGCCAGGGCTGCAGATGGCATTGCTGTCAGGAGTGAGACTGGCATGCCCTCTACTGTAACACTCACACTGTACTGTTCTCTCTGTACCAACCCTTCAAATTACCTCATAGCTGAGAAAGAGAGATTTGGTGGATGGGGGAAGGGGTGAGTCAATAGAAAAGATGAAGTAGCTAAAATGGGGGAGGAAGAGAAAACAAGGGAGCGGGAGAAACTGGACAGAACTCTTAAATATGATGGGATTATATGACAGTAAAGGGAGGGTACAACCATAAAGGAGGGTGACAAGAAGGGAAGGAGAGGAGGAAAATGCTTGCCTTTGTGATCTCTGAGTAGAGATGGGAGGATTTTTAGAGCTGCATTTTAATTTATTTTCGTATTGTGAGGAGGATAATGAGAAATCCAATCCAGACCAAACTGATTTATACCAGTGCCCAGATGACTCCTGTCACAAGAGTAAATAAGATTCAGTCATCTGTCAGGAAGAAAATGAAAGAAGACAGGCAAGGACTCAGAGCGAGAGGGAAACAGAAGAAGAGAACATGAGGGCAACAAGCAAATATTTTTAATATGATTTTTGTCCCATCTATTTTTAATTGAGGAAAACAGAACATACTGTGCGTTTTTTTGTGGACCAAACAGTTCTGGGGACTTCCTTGAGAACTACATACCTTCAAGGGCCTTTTTTTGTTTGCATTTGCACCGGCAATAGAAACGCTGAAGTCACGTAAGCTGGCCGCTCCGTCCGCCTCACTACCCGCCGCTGGCAGACTACATTTCGCAAGCTAGGTTGTCTGTCTTCGGAGCTGGCTAGTTAGCTAGCTACCATCTGCTGTCCTCCCGGCATGAGGTGGAAGGACCGGCCGTATGACTCATTTTCTGGAAGCAGTGTAGCATGAAAGTATGGTGGAATTAGCAGGCTAGATAACTAGCCAGCCGCCCGCTAGTTAACTAGCTATCTTGCTAATTCCGTCATGTTTTTATGCTACACTTGTTACAGAAAATAAGCCAACCAAAATTGTCACTCATCCGGCGATAGTAATTCTTTCTATGCTGTGAAAGGGTTTGTGGATGAAGCTTTAAAGCAACACCAAAGATTATTTTGTACCTTAAAAAAAAAAAAAAAAAGATAAAAATGGTAGTTGCCGGTGCTGCATTGGCTCATGTGATCGATCAATCATTGACGTAACGACTATGGTCTGGAGACCAAACACTTGAAGAGTACCTTCTCTGAAGTAGGAGCTACAAATAAGTCCCTGAAAACGGCATTCTGAGAACTACGATCGTTCGTAGTGGCGTGGACAGATTTACATAGTGAACAACAAACACAAAAGAGAAGCAAATGCTAACATGCTGATGCTTAGCTGGAGTAAAGTTAACCATGTGTACATCTAGCATGGTTCAGCTCAACTCACTTGGAACTGTTCTTTTTTTCGTTTTCCATTGGCAAAAGTTGTTGATAGTACCTTTTCTTTTGGTACCACCTTGATTGAGGTTCCAAGCGAGCTGAGCGGATATTGGAGTTAAAGCACTGTTGACTACTGATTGGTCAGAAAGAACCATCACCGGAATTGTCACTTTGCGACACAGGCCATCCTGCACAAACCTGCCTTTTTTTTACAAAAAACATTTTACAAAATGGCAGCCCACAAAACTATGCTATGTTCAATTTACGAACTACAGACATTCCTTTGGTCCAGCGAGGGAACACACTGTGTTTGTGTTGCGTTGAATATGATGTCACTGCAGTTTCAGGCGGCAGCACTATTATGATCAGCTAAGAATCCTACCTACATTGATGGGGTGGTACTATCTGCAGTGGAAAGTACCTGGTACCAAAAGGGAGTCAAGCCGATCCATACCAATGCAGTGGAAATTCGGAATTAGTTGTATGTGTTGTGTGTAATTAGTACCAAACACAAACACACAGCTATCGGCGATAGTTTTGCTGATATTTGGTCATATTAATTGGCAAAATAATATTTTGACCTGATGATGATGTAACTTGAAAAGTTAAGGGATCATCAATGCTATTGCAATTAATTCTGAGTGGAACATGAATGTCTGTAACCAAAATTAATGGTAACCCTGGCAATAGTTGTTGAAACATTTCACTAAAAAGATTTTGACACTAGAATCTATTGTAGTTGTTGATAAATAATTTAGCCAATACTGTACTGAAGGTGGTTTAGATGTTTTCCATGTTGCAGTAAAACCTTATTTGCTGTATGAATGTATTTTAAGGCTTGTGCCTAAAATGATCAGCATGGGGTCTGGTTGCACTACAGTGCGTAACACTGAAAATATCCTCGCAGTAGAACTTTGACCAGCTTGGAACAAATTATAAAACATTTGCATAAGTACCTTAGGCAAAATTACATTTCTCACATTTTGCTGACACCTCAGGGATTTACTATAATGCTTTTGTTGTGCCCATGTGTTTGTGCTATGTGTTGTATGTGTGTGATTTCGATTTTTGGACTGTAATCATTTTCTGAAATGGACTGACAGTTGGAAGTTATGAATAAATTGAAAGTGTCTGTCAAAGGTTTTTTTTTTAGTCCGTAGTTAAAGGTCATGGCATCAGCTGAGAGAAAACCGAAAAAGATTCCCTTTTCATGACCCAGAGAGAGAGAGAGAGAGAGAGATGCAAAATATTCATCCTCTGTAAGCCATCAGTAATGAGAGTTTGCTAAAGCTATTTGCTCATATCTAACACCCTGTGCTCCAGTGGACGGTGCAGAGTAAACAAACTGGTTGTTTATGTTTATCCCCATAGCTCCATGCTGATAAAAAGCCCATGTTGGTTGCTATCTGGGCTTTCCCTACTTCGTTACATGCACTGCCGGGGGTTGACATTGAAAACACGACCTTGTTACACCCTGTTTATGATGGCAGTGAAATGTAAAGGTTGTGTTAAGCCTGATTTGCTGATCCAGCACTAACCATGATCCTCAGTGGAGCAGGTTTACCAGCACTTTCACATCAGTGCTGTCAAATAAATAAAGATAAATTGTAATGCAAAATTTGGAGTTCAAATGTGAAATTTAGATATACATTTAAATAATAATCAATGAATGAATGTATATTATTATTATTATTATTATTATTATTATTATTATTATTATTATTATTATTATTATTATTATTATCAAATTGCTACTTGTATGCAAAAGGTTTTTATAGATACACCAACTTTCCTACCTCAGCCAAAACTTTTTTCGGATTTTCTGAAATGAAGAAAACTAAGTGTTGTTCTGATTGTTTTGGTTCATTCCAAATGCTCTCGTCAACGTAGGTCAAGGCCGCAGCAGGCAGCACAAAAAGCTCCAAAAACCACGCTGTACGCTACCTTTCCAGCCCCAAACAGCAGACAGACACACTGAGCGACTAGCTGGTGAACATAGAGGAGCATTTACCTGCGAAAAAGCCACATATTTCCATCAGGAGCTGGTAACGACCTAAAGCAGAGCTAAAAGAGAGTAAATATTGGACTTGCATTCATCAGGTGGGTACAAAAATGACTCCAAATGAATCTTGATGTTGCTCCGTGTCTGCTGTATGTGTAAATATGCAGTAAGCACTGATCCATGTTGGAAGAAAACAGGCTGCCAACACATGGCTGTTTTTTTGTGTGGAAATTATGGAAGCTCATGCTTTAGCCATTCATTTACTTCAGGTACTTAGTGAAAAAGGCTTTACTACCTCGCAGATTAAGGCTGACTCCATGAAATTCTGAGCCAAACCATTTGGCAGTTATTTCTGTTGACCTTTCCAAAGACTCTCTCATCTATCTTGTTGCCAGTATAATGCAGAGAGCATGTTTCTCACAGCTACCATACATAGACTATCTGAACAAAAATGGATCAAAATTAGCAAGCTTTCATTTTACTTTACAATGTTTGACTTGTGCATGTTCAGAGAGGTAGGAAGCAGTTTGACAGCAGCAGAAAACAGTAGCCAAAGATCTGTTGAGCTGAAGGCAAGAGTCTGCCCAGTGTCCATAGATGACATCCCTAATCAGATAATGGCATAGCTAAGGGCCACAACAAAGTTATGTCTCTGTCAGAGAGTTCAACTACAGATTTAACATCAATAAAAGTCTCTGTTATGCTTTATTAAATTGCACTTATCTACTTTTTAAATCTCTGGTTTTACTCATGAGAGTAAAAGTAATATAGAAAGTCCTGGCTCCTCCTTTTGGCGCTCGAACACTTAAGGAAAAAAATAATATCAGTTGTAATGAGTTGAGAAATCATGACTACATGCTACTGTTCTTCATTTTCTTTCAAGGTCTAAAGAAACCCCACAAAGACCCACCTTGAGTACCATGGGCTCACAGTACAGACCAGAAGAAATTGCTCATCTTAAATTCTGGAAACTGCGATGTGCAATGGAGAGCATTTAATGGTTTCATCTTCATCAAGTCATAGAGAAGATAGTTTCCTCACTTGTATAAATATTTAAGTAGAAGAGCATTAATCCTGACTCAGCGACTATTTTGGGAGTATGAAACAATGCAGGAGGGTGTTTGATGGAGTAAGGTAGAAGATGGGGAAGCATGTGTTGGGGTTTGAGGATTAGGATGATGGTAAAGGGGGGGGGGGGGGGACCTGAGGTTTCAGTGTTGCTAGCTACCAAAGATTGGAGGCAACCTGCCGCAAACTATGTTAAGTTAAAGTTGTATCATTTAGTAAAAGCGAAAAATTATTTAAGCATAATATCAGAGCAATTTACATTCTGTTATTAAACCAGTCAGTTTTTGATCTATTTTTCTCCCTACCTTTTATTGTGCAATTAAAACGTTTTCTAAGTTGCATGAATTGGATTCAAGGCAAGGCAACTTCATTTACATAACACATAATTACAAAGTAAATTCACTGACAAAGCAGAGGGATATGGCACCACCTTGTGTAATGTTTATAATGCTGATCCTTGACATTAGGTTTGGCAATATGAGTAATTTGGTGCTCCTAAACCTAGTTCACACATGGGAAATGAAATTACATTGGTGGTATGTCTAGTTTTGAATCTGATCCAAATCTTTCCTTTATCATTGTGGAGGATTATTTCGCAGATTAACCCCCGCCCCCTAAGAGAAAAAGAACAATGTCGGAAAGCTTTAAGATCCAGCTCTCTCCAAAGAGCCGTAATTCCCGTCACTATAGCAGAATAATCTGGCTACTTTACTTCACTTTCCTCCCAGGATCAATGTTGCTCTGTGGGTAATCCGTGCTAATATGTTTGATGTACCAGCAGTTTACTAGCAAGACGTACGGTGTCAGTGTTATGAGGGGATCAACATGCCGGGGCCTGGCTTTGTCCAAAGGTAACAATATATGGCTACCAACATCTCTGAAGCTCACCACACTTATGGAGGTGTCCTGTCTTCATTTAGCTGTCCCCCAAAAGCTACAACTTCAGGATGCATGCATACTTCTCAGCCTTCACTGTATCACTTTATACATTTTCACTGTGCACTCCTCAGAATAGTCAAGCTCTTTCAACAAAGCTCTGACTCATTTGTAAGGCACTCTACATTTCCAACTACTCCAGAGGGACCTGGAGAGGCCTCTGAGAAACACAGTCAGACAAGAGCAATAAGAGAGTAATTATGAGGGTTTTTTAATACCGTTAGGAGCTGCATTAGTCTTTTGCTACAGTGACACACCATCAGAGAGATCATCTGCACCACTTGTTTTAGGTGAAATGGTATTTGATGACAAGATGAGTTTTTATCATCGCTGTGTAATGATAAATCACAGCATTCATTATGTATATTTCCTCTAAGCTAAATAGCCTTTTATAGGCCTACATTGTTGGGGAGTAACGGAATACATGTACCGGCGTTACGTATTCAGAATACAAATTATGAGTTCTGTATTCTGTTTCAATTTAAATAGTCGGTATTTAGAATACAGTTACATTGTTGAAATCAATGGATTACATGACGATACTTCTGTTTCACGAGTTTACTCACTCTCTAAATAAATTAAGGCAACTCCATGAATTTCCCAGAAGCCCCAATATGAAAACGAAAAAATTAGCTATTTGCGTGATCACTGATAGAGGTAGAGATGGAGCCGGAACCCGCACAACAGAGCCAGGGCAGGAATGCGTTTCTATCTTGGAAATTCAAACAGCATTTCACATTAAAGAAAGAGAAGGGAGAACGAAATATAACTGTGCATTGCAGCCTCTGCTTGCCAACAACCAACCTCCTTTCAGCGTCCAAATAACTCCACCTCCAACCTGAAGAAGCATTCTTAAAGTAAATTATTTTTTAATTAGCCAAGGATAGTCGTCTGCTGTAGTTTTACTGGTCACCTTGCTATTTTATAGTTGTATCAGGTAGCTACCTGCTTAGTTGACGAGCGACTTTACATTCTCCTATGTGCTGATTTACTAGCCCGAGAGCCATTGAAAGACTTACTAGCCCCGTTTGACATGCTAGCTAACGTTAGCTAAAATTAGCTCGTGGTAGCTTAGACTGCGGTTATATTTTTGTAGTATGCAGTTCGGGACTACAAATACAAAAATCTATCTGCTTGTTTAGGTACACAGTTGGAACAGAAGAACACACCAGAATAGGCCTGTTTAGTAAACAGGATTTGATGGCCGCATTCCTACACTTATAAAATGCAATTCAATGTGGAAGTAATCCAAGTATTCAGAATATGTTACTCAGATTGAGTAACGTAACGGAATACGTTACAAATTACATTTTTGGGCATGTATTCTGTAACGGAATACGTTTTGAAAGTATCCTTCCCAACACTGTAGGCCTAATCCTTATGTCAAGTTTTAAGTGATATAAAAGATACTAAAAACACTCAACTGCTGCATTATGGGAGCATCCTTTAAAGGAACACGCCGACTTATTGGGACATTAGCTTATTCACCGTAACCCCGACAGTTAGACAAGTCGATACATACCCTTCTCATCTCCGTGCGTGTCGTAACTCTGTCTGACGGCTCCACCATTAGCTTAGCCTAGCACAGATCCTAGAGGTAACTGGCTCCAACTAGCCTACTGCTCCGAGTAAGTGACAAAATAACAGCGTGTACAAATAACAATGTCACATGAGACACAGCCATCTTCTAACTGTATATAAACTGGGAACTATATTCTCAGAAAGGGAAGCAGTGCTACTTGGAGCTCTGAGCAGAGCTGCAAGCGTATCACTCCGCCTAAGTAGCACTGCTTCCCTTTCTGAGAATATAGTTCCCAGTTTATATACGGTTAGAAGATGGCTGTGTCTCAAATGACGTTGTTATTTGTACAAGCTGTGACTATACAAATCACAACATGTAAATAGGAACATGTTGCCGTTATTTTGTCACTTACTCGGAGCAGTAGGCTAGTTGGAGCCAGTTACCTCCAGGATCTGTGCTAGGCTAAGCTAACGGTGGAGCCGTCAGACAGAGTTACGACACGCACGGAGATGAGAAGGGTATGTATCGACTTGTCTAACTCTCGGGGTTACGGTGAATAAGCTAATGTCCCAATAAGTCGGCGTGTTCCTTTAAATAGCATTGGGTGAAAAAAATCCCCACACAAGCTATGAAATGACAGGTTCCACATTAAAAGCAGAAACAACTTCTCGGAAATTGAAGAAAGATGATAGTGCAGGCAGTGTCTGTTGAAGGTGGAGTATATGCTGTGTCATGTCAGTGCTGACAAGCCTTTGTGATAAAGCAAGCTGAGAACTGTAGCCCTGTCCTTCTCAATAACAGAGAAAGCCCTTCGCAAAAAGGCTTTGGGTGGAGCTATTCTTAGTGGGCCTGGCGAGATCGGCTACACTGTCTGAGAGCTGTGATGTCAGCATGTTGGATCGGATTTTGGTCTGAGATTGTACGTATGAGGCGATTTCATAATGACTATGCACAGTTAATTTGGGTCTTTAAATATGTCAGTTGCAGGACTGTGACATTTTGTAAAAAAAAGAGATGGCACAGATGCACAGTGACACTGCCAGGAAAAATGGAGGAGTGAAGGACGAGGGTGTGGAAATGCGGATTGTGTGTCTGTGTGAGAGTGATGGGTCACTCCATCTGCCATTATCTTCCCGCAGAACTAATTACAAGGTGATGGACAGCAGACTAATCAGCAAGTGGCTTTAAATTAGCCTGATCGTGGTGGCGCGCCTGGTGTGATGGAGAGGAGCTGGGGGTTACATGGGTCCTGAGGGAAGATGGTGATGTAGAGAAAGAGAAGGAACATTTATCATAGGAGCTTCCACCCCTTTGTTTATCTTCCTCCTCTTGTCCTCTGTAATTCTTTCCTTTGGCTGTGTCTGGATTTAGTTTTGTCAGTGCTGTCTCTGTCCTCCCTCGCCCCCTGTCTCTCTTGTCTTATTTCAGCTTCCTGCCTCTCTCTCTCTCTCTCTCTCTTTCATTTCTCCCAGGCTTTGGCTCTAAATGAAAGCGAGTCTCTATGCAGGCTCTGTTTTTTCAGACATGATGCCTCAGGCAAACCAGTGGGGTTCCTGAGCATGTGTTAACCACTCCCACTCACTGCACCTCATCATTCGCCATTCAAGCAACAGAAACGCACATTCACACACTCACACTCGACAGCTGCTTTGCACCTGTTGGCTTTTTTTTTTGCTTTATATTATAATTTATAAATTCAAATGCAATTTTTTTTGTTCCATTTATTTCTAATTTCCTGTGTTTTATCTATTTTTTTGCTTCTTCTTAAATCTGGCAGTGAGAGAGAGCTACTGACACTCATGACGCTGACACTGAATGTACGCAGACAAATCCAGTGTCGCAGCCTCAGCTCATTCGTCCCTGTCCTCACATCAAGTCCCTCATTAAGACAAATCTATCTTGTCTGCACCACTGATTTCCTGTGTGCAGTCACACCTCATTATTCCGCTTCTCTCATCTCACATGTGCTCATAAAATACTGCTTGAAAGCTGCATTTTTAACCAAAACCAAAATCAGCAAGCCATATCTGATATGCTGTTGATGTCAGATGGGGAATTGCCTTTCTAAGAGAGATCAAAGTTCAGGATCAGCTAAGCAGCCGTGGAGCTGGTGTGGTTTCAGGACTGACACTTGAGCACCATGGATGGGATGGACTGTGTCCCCAATCACAGTGGTACCCAATCTATTTTGCTTGTGACCAGGTCTGCAACTAATGATTACTCACTTAGTCAGAAGATGGTAAAAAGATGACCACAACTACACCACCAATTTTGATTAAATCTCCTCGTCTTTAACAGTGGTTAACTGCTCCTCAGATCTCTGCAGGGCAAATCCAGACAGCTAGCTAGACTATCTGTCCAATCTGAGTTTTCTGTTGCACGACTAAAACAACTTTTGACCGTACACATGTTCCACCAAAACAAGTTCCTTCCCAAGGCTATTTTGGAGCGGCACCGTTGCACCGTAGCCAGACCCTCCTCTGCAGCGCTGTGTAGGAAGGTCTGGCAAAGCGAGACTACATTGGATGTAAATCGTGAGGATCAGAATAGTTCAGCATGGAACAACACTGAGAGAGTGTAATTTAGACTGTAATTTATAAAATAAAAAAGATTAGAGGTAAGTTTAAATCAATAAGCATACTGTTGTATCAGCTATATGTTTTTCTTTCTGTCTTCCTCTCTTGTTAATACACATCCTCTCTGAATTACCTTGCAATCCCAAGGGGGGCTCTCTATTTTTATTAGATTATATTCAACTTTATTGTACTTTATTATTGAGTACAGGTACTGAGACAACAAAATAGCACCTAACCACAAGTGTAAAAGCGGTAAAGGGCAGAATAATGTACAGAATGAACAGTAGTATATAGAATAAATATAGAATGTAGATGAGATGATAATACGGGACACAAACAGGAACCCTCTGACTCACATGTCTCTGTCTCTCAGTGACTGGGACACCTTGGCTCCAGTGATATTGTTCTGCTGTCTTTTATGGGGCTTCTGTCTGTGTCCCTGCCCAGCCTGCTCCGATGATCCTGTCATTATCACGCCCTTAATGCATCTCACCACACTCTACATTTCTTCTGGCATGCCATCCGTCTGCTTAATGGGCCAACAGGGTGTGGCCAGCCAGTCATCACTTGTGCACACTGTCTTTGTGTTTGTGTGTGTTTGTGTATATCTGTACAGTTATGTATCTTTTAAACCATTTTTTTGTTGTTTCATCAAACAGTTCATTTAAAGTCATCGTTGTGTGTCTCTGTGCGTGGTTGTGTCATCATATATTATATCAACCCTTGTTTACGCCCAGTTCGCAGTCACGTGTGTGTGTGTGTGTGTGTGTGCGTGTGCGTGTGTGCGTGTGTGTCTTATGTTTGTGTGTAAGTGCCAGTGAACTCTCTAACTGCGTCAGCAATTAGGCCATTATGGACTGTAACTGAATCCTCTGAAAGCCGTCCACTAATGCAGGGCGATAAAGGATGGGTGTGCGGAGGGATGAGAGAATAGTCATGTCATAGCCGGACGGTTGTAAAAACAAATAAAGGAGTGGAGTCTGTAGAGAGGTGTGCAGGACAGGTAGAGGGTAGCCTACCTGAGGTGATTCCCACTGTACAGACCTGACTTATGATGGCTGAAGACGGGGAACAGCTCCGACCTTTGCTGCTTTGCTCTGAGTCATGAGCTTTACTTAAAAATGAGAAGATCGTCAAGCTTGTTTTTGTTCTTTCTGTGATGGTGTGTGTGTGTGTGTGTGTGTACATCCATCTAATGATGATGGCATTAATAGATTTGAAATACTCTATATACCAACTTTCATACAAGAAAGGCAAGTCATAAGTGGAAACAAACAAAAACATGTATTTGTAAGTCTGCAAAAGCCAGCTAACCTAAATAGGTACAAATGTTGAAATGCATCAAGTTATTATTTTAGTGCATCAGTTCAGCAAATACAGCTCATCAGGGTCTTATAAAGGTTGGTGGGATTGTGGAGATTATGATGCCACTCTTTGGTAGATGCTTTTCACTGAAGAAAACTTACTATGACAAATCAAAATGTCTGCTATGAAAAGACCTACACCCAGAGACGTTATACATCAAGAAATGGATCATATCTTTCCATTTTTATTCTGTATTAAGCAGCAGGATAATAATTGATTCCCCCCCCCCCTTTTTAATTGCATGCGATAGAGCAAAGTTCATGTGTACAGCTTCAGGCAGTGACTTAACACACACACACAAACACACAGCACACACAATGTTCCGCGTGCATCTACCAGACATGTGCAACTTCAACCACTAAATACCAGAACACATTGATTGTTATTGAATTGGTCAGTCCGCTGATGTCCGTGATGAATTATTTAGTGTTTTGCACTTATATTGTTGACGGGCAGACCTTCTACAGTATCTCTCTGAGGTTCACGGGGGAGATGACAGGTAGTGGACCACTAACTGCTTTTAACGCACCCCCCCTTTTTCCCTCACCCTATAGTCTCCCACAGGTCTCACCTATTCTCCTCTACTTTAGCCTCCCACATATAAACCTCCTCCTCCTCCTAGGGCAGCCATGACCCTCACCCTGCCTCCCCTCCCCTCACTCACCCTGCCTCCCAGCTAATAGTGCCTGACTCATGTTATTCACGGAGCTGTTTGTGTGTCAAGGGCAGACTCAGGGGAAAGAGGGAGGGAGGGAGGGAGGGTTAAATAGGAGTCAGATCAGGGTGGGAAAGGAGTACATCGAGGGACTTTATTTTTGATGTATCATCAGATAGATTTAGACAGTGGCAGAGAGGGAAGGAGCGAAAGAAAAAGAAAGAGCAAGTAAGTGCGTGTGGTCACCAGAGGAAAAGTGATATCTGAGCCATCAGCAGGCATTTAAAGGCTTCGGTGGACCGTTTGTGGACTGTTATTCCAATTTAAGCTGATCTCAGAGCTGCTGAGAATCGCTACAGCGCAGTGCTGCTGCAACACACATTTGTAGGATTGATGACTACAATAAAATACAAGTCTTATTCCCGAGAACTCCACTTTACACTTCATGGTGTTTTTCAACAAATGTCAGTCGTTTCAGGTTTAGATCTCCTGGCCTCAGATCTTTACTTCACCGCTCAAATCTCATCCCAAAGGACTTCTGCAGTATCTGTCGCTCACTTGATCTCTGAATCCTGCTCTTCTTTTCCCATTCTCTCCGGCTGCCCCTGCTGCTCACAACACATCTGCTAAATCAGGAGGATAAGACTTAGTCACAGTATTCAATCCATCATTCTCAAGATGCATTTTTTTTCCTCCTATTCTTGTTTTTTTGCATGTCGAGCTCAACAGCAGCATATAGAGACATTACTCTCCTGTCCCAGGGTTCAAAGTGCTTGCAGGACTTTTGGTGTCTTCTCTACGCTGTGAGACATTTAGTATTTAGCTATTTATAGTCAGCTCACTGCCATCCTGAGAAGGAACTGTGGAGGCTAAATTTCACTGTGGCTCTATTAAAAGGCACAGAGTGAGATGTCAGCTAAATCTCCTCGTCTTTGTTTTACACTCATGGGACGCACTTGTCCTGTAAACTTCACTAAATGTGACGCCAGGCAACTGTTTTAAATTAATCATTATTACAATGAAGTTTTAAGCATTTTCAACATACAAACGACTAACTTGTGCCCTCTCTTTGTTCCTGCAGCGTGTCTGTTGCAGTCAGAGCTGGTAAACTACGAGAGGGTGAAGGAGTACTGTCTGAAGGTGCTCAGCCACCAGAGAGACCACTTCAAGGCCATGTACCGAGCCGGCATCGCCTTCTATCACCTGGGCGACTACGAATGTGCTCTACGCTACCTGCGTGACGCCAAGAACCGCGAACCCACAGGTGAGGATAAACTGTGCTTTCAGTTACAGTCGCATGACAAGTGACAGAGGTGGATTATATACAAGATTATAGCATTTTAAGTGTATATTTTTAATTACAGTTAAGTGAACTCATAGAACACAAGCTTAATGTTTAGAACGTAAAAACACTCTTTTATAATGTTGGTAGGGAATGTGATAATTAGCCATAATGTATTATTGACTGTACATAGCAGACTTTGTGACAATGGTACCAGGGGCGGGGCTAGAAGGGGGGCACGGGGTGGCCAGGACGTACCGGTCAAAGGAAGCCACTCTACCAAAGTGAAGGCAGTAGTGAGGACACTTAAGAAGATAACCCCGAAATACTTAATGTTTAATGAAATACGAAATATGTTATGTTTGTTTGATACCTAATAAACGCATTGAATGCTTTCCCATCCTCATAAAAAGAGCCGAGTATTGGAATAGCTTGAAACCCACATTATTGTTTACATCCATATGTGCTTGCTAACATTATTCTTCTTCCCCGCCTTTGACACATTGTTGCTACATTATTTCTTCAACAGTGGAATAGCATGGTACAATTGGCAGGACTGTGTAACATACTGTCACATACTGTAGAGTTTTTCATCTGTTCTCTGATGAGCCATGTGCATCGGTCCGAGTCAACCAGCTTGGCTGTTTAGATAGACGCAATAGAGCTGTGTTAACTGCAAGTTCTGTTTTTAATATCAGAGAGTATGTGTGTACATGTTTCTGCAGAGCTTTATGGGATTAGTAGTTGATTCCCAGTTAAAACATTAGGTTTTAGTCTATTGCCGTTGGTGGTTGAAAACAAATTAAACTTTTACATTTGGAAACCTGGGGCACATTTTAACTCTGTCATAACCAAACTCACTGCTGTGCTGTTATTTTTCTGACATGAAAGAAATGTAAATGTAACTGATTTAATAAATGAGATTGCATTGGTTGAAGCAAATATGTGACACTTTTTCATTTCAACCCTTCTGCCTGACATTCACTACATTGTTTCTCTCCATCGCAGACACCAACGTGCTGCGGTACATCCAGCTGACAGAGATGAAGATAAGCAAGAGCGGTCAGCGGGAACGAGAGAGCGGCAAAGAGACCCAGGGCTGACCCTCGACCTTTTCACCCTCCTAAACCTTTTAACCTTTGACCCCACATCGATCCTCCCTCTCTCCTCCTCTATCGACTCCTGACAGCAGCACAGCCCACAGACAGAAGAGACAGACCCAATCACCCGCCAGCGAAAAAACGGGAGACATGTCAAGCTCTGTCTGCAACCCGACCTCCTTTTCCTTCTCTCCCCTCTTCTTCTCCCTCTTTTCTCCCCTGCTGTGTTTCCTCTCCCTAGACGCAGACAGTCAAGCAAACATAAACAAGACAAGAAATGCATTTGCATCGTGGTGGAATGAAAAAGGAGCTTCAAAACATACTTATGAATAATGGACATTTGCGTGATTTAGTAAATGTTTTAAAGACATAAAATGCATTTTGTTTCTGCTCTCTTGCTCTCTCTTTTTCTATCTGCCTTCTCTCTCTCCGTCTTATTTCAAATTCTTGAGGAACATATCGGGGTTGGGAAGCTCGACCACACCGGGAGGAGGGCAGGACTGTGTGTGGACATAAGAGGTGGATAGTGAGGGGTGTGTGTGACACATATCAAGACCATAGCCCAATTTGATTGTACATCCTACCCCAATAGGGCGCACTCAGGCCCCTTACGCAGACTATGGGACAGACCAGCCCGGGAACTCTTTCATCAAGTAAAGAAAACGCCTGCCTTTGTGCTTAATCTATCGCTCTACTGTCTTACTTTTCTTTCCTGGATGCCATGTATCTCAGTTTCTGGACTGTTTTTTTTTTTAATTCAAGGGCTAATTACTTCGTTACTAGGGTTTTTAATTTGCTTTAGGCGTTCATCATACTCGTAGTAATTCATCTGTTGTTAACAGCATCTGTGTCTCCAGCAGTTCCTGCTGGCATCAGGTGTGCTATTGTGGAAACTGGTGTGTCTTGAATCTGTTGTCCAAAGCCCCTTCTGGGCTGTGTGTTGTCGTAGAGACTGTCGAAAACCCCTCCCTCCCCTCCCTGTTCTCCCATTAATGATGTCACAATGGAAAATAGCCAATGGGATCAGAGTTCCATCAACCGCCGTTGGCTAGATGGAAATCCACTTTAAAGTTTCACAGCGAGAAACACTTTAAAGTTTCTAAACGGAGGTCCAACCTTTTATCTCTAATGCTGAAGCTTCGCAGACATCGATAACATGCCGAGGAGGAGGAGCCGAGTTAGTGCAGGGAAAACAATCACAGACATACTGTCCTGACAGTCCAGATTGCCATCTTGGAGCACTCAGATTTAGGGCACTTCAACCATTTGAGATTTCCTCCTTTAGTTTGCTGATAGATAAAACATCTGTGTTTGAAAACGGTTCCAAACATAGAGCTGTAAGGACAGATAACACACAGCATTAGCATTAGACAACACTAAATGGATATGTGTGTGGATATCCATGGCTAGCTGTCAAAAGATACATAAATAATTTGCTTCTCTTGTGACTTGTGAAGCTGAATCATTGACAATGCAAATATTGCTTTTATGATAGCTTTACCACACGTTTAAATCTGCCTGCGCTGTTCTGCAGAAGGTTGGATTGATGATTTGTGAAAGCATGACCTGAATTTCCCTTCTCTCTGATGCCATGAAACTCAGTTTCCTCTTTCCCGTGTGCAAGCCCACCTCCTGCATGTAACGTGTGGCTCCAGAGAGTTACTTCAGATGTTTGGGATAAGGATTATGTCTGCTCTATTGCTTTCTGTCATGGCATGCTGCCACACTTTTCTCTCATACCTCTATTTTATCCGTCCTGCCCTTTATAAACACAGAAGGTGGCGACAGACTGTGATCACAGCAGTAGAATAGGTGTCAAAAAAATCTTGAAAGAAAACAGGTCTTTAATGAATCAGGGTCACCTTCTGCCTCGGCAAAGGTGAGAGATAAGAGATAATTCCACCGCTTAAGATATTCAAAAGGAAATCAAATCAAAGAAAGATGCTGTAAAAGATTCCCCCTCCCTATTTTTTCAGTGACCTGCTGGAGGTAAATAGGGATCTAAGTGTGTCAATGGGGCTCTGGAGAGACGGCACCATGCGTTGAGGGGACCGGTATGATACAGAGAGGCTCCAGTGGAGGGACAAGTAGGCCATAGTCAGCTGCAGCTCCAAGTCACTCCTGCAGCAGAGACACAGCATTACAAAAAGTTCAGAGCTGGGACGATTATCATCATACATTAAAGGAACACGCCACCATTTTTTGAAATAGGGTTATTCACCGTCCCCCCTAGATGTAGATAGGTGGGCAAACGCATTTGTCTCGGTGCATGCATTGTCTCAGTCCGGCAGCACCACCGCTAGCTTAGCTTAGTGTAGTAAGTGGAATCCTTTGTTGCCGGTTAGCATGTCGTGAGTAAAAGTGAGCCAAAAAAAAAACAAATTACTTCTTGTGGCCTGCGTATTCACAATGAGTACCATGAGCAATGCACATTAAGACTAGACGATTTCCTAGGCAGATATTGACTTGGGACTAAAGCACAGCCGAGACAAAAATGCGTTTGCCCACCTATCTAAATCTAGGGGAGACGGTGAATAACCCTATTTCAACAAACGGTGGCGTGTTCCTTTAAATGGCTGAAAGTATGTGTGCATCTGAGCGTTAAACCCATATACGATTACTGAACATCTCATACACAAACTTCAGCTGCTGCTATAACAATCTCCGCTGTTCTGAGTCACAATAAAGTGCAGTAATTTCACACTCTGATTTTGGACACTCAAATTAAATGGCAGACAGTAAATATAGTGCCCTATATAAATTGATTTAAGACTTAACAGGTGTTACTTTATTGTTGCATTAAGATTAGGGCCAAACCAAAAGAACATTAAAGTGTGGAGCCAGGGGTGTCCACTTAGTTGTATTAGCCATATAGTGTACATGAGAGGAGATATATCTCAATATAATTAAATAACTAGTGATGGCTGTGTTGAAGTCTGACATTTTGGGAAATATGCTAATATGAAGTTACATCCACCAGCAGGTTAGCTTAGCTTAGCACAAAGACTGGAAACAGGGGGAAACAGCTAGCCTGGCTTTGTCCAAAGGTAACAAAATCCACCTACCAGCACCTCTAAAGCTCACTAATTAACACGTTATATTTTGTTTATGTAATCTGTACTAAAACAGACGGAAAGTGAATAAACATATTTCCCAAAATGTTAAAAAAAAAACAACTTTAAGTTATCTTACTGAAATAAATTGGATTGTCATTCATTTCTCAGAGAACACATCACCGGTATATAGCACTAATTATCGTAAATAAATAAAAAAACATCACATTCGCTGCAAAACTGAGTCCAAACTAATTGATCTCCAAGCTCTGGGGTTGAGGCTCTGGTATCTCAGAGGAAATAAAACAACAAACAACAGCCAGAAATGGCACCTACAGGCTGGGTCTCCATGGCTGCCTGAGCTGAGTCTACTCACCCTCGGGCCCCTCGGGGATAGGTCTCCTCCCGTGGTCCTCTCTCCATGACACCAGTCCGCCATCTTGTTTTTGTCTAGCTGTGCTAAGTCATTCTAGCTCAACATGTACTACAACCATCTAGGGACAACTAGCTGCACGGAAAACAGGCTTATCTCTAGCTGATCAGTTCTTGATTAATGGCAGAGCTGACTCCGGGGCTGTTATTGTGAGCCTAACCTGTGCAAATAGAGATAGAAACACCTGATCTCTGCATCAGTGTAGCTTTGAAAACAAACTAGAAAAAGCACAACAAAAAAAGAGACGGAAAAAGTCAAACTACCGGCTGTGTTATTTTTGCTCTTTTGCTTTGATGTCATTTGAGGTAAATGTTTGTCAAATGTCAGAGTAGTTTTTTGTGAATATATGATACAAATGTACAAAAAAACAACAAAAATGGAAGGTTTATGGTTGTGAAGAGCTTTACTTTACTGAATTACTTTATCAACAAAAAAGACAAGCAAGAGATAAAAAAGAGAATTTTACTGAAGCTCCATCACACCGAGCTGCTTTGTGACGGTGTCTGTATTTGTTGGTATTTCTGTTGACGTCCCTTTTCATCAAGGGATCCAGAACCGGCTCAGAGTATGTGCAAAGCCCTTTGACACCCCCGTCTGAATGCCCTTTGACCCGACTCTTCTGTCTCTGCACAGTAAGACGGATCGTAAGAGTGAACTCTGAGGAACTTCTATCGGAGCTGCTCCTCACAGACACAGATCTCCGTCCTGTTTGTTTCAGTGGGGGAAGAAAGAAAGGGACATGAAGCTGGGGAAGTCAAGGCTATGACTGTGTCTTTGTCCCGCCTCCAAAGAGGCGTTTTTCCATGCGACATCCAAACATCACAGGCCTCCATCACTGGTTTTACTGAACTGCTAGCCCGGGAATGCACTATTGATTGGTTATGAATAAAGTTTCAAACAAAGAGGAATGATGCTGTTGTTGTTGTTTTTGAACAAAGTCTGTTTACAGGTAGTCTACAGTATATCAATGACGTTTTTACTTCTGGGAAAGTTCAGGTGCCGCCAGAAATTCCGCCGGATGTCCCTCATTTCGGCCAGATGTCCGTCACCTTCTGCTTTCTTTGTGTTGGCGTTCTAACCTCTGGTGGATTTCTGGAGGACTATGGTTAACTGCTCCTCAGATCTCTGCAGGGTAAATCCAGACAGCTAGCTAGACTATCTGTCCAATCTGAGTTTTCTCTCCCACGACTAAAACAACCTTTGAACGTACACACGTTCCACCAAAACAAGTTCCTTCTCAAGGTTATTTTGCAGCGGCACTGTTGCTCCGTCCAGCGATTGCCCATGATGATTGTGATTGGTTCAAAGAAATGCTAATAAACTAGATCACGTTTTTCTCCCATCCCGGAATGCTGTGTGGACTAGTCAGACCCTCCTCCACAGCGCTGTGGAGGGAGGTCTGGCAATGCAAGACTAGTTTACAGGTGTCGTGGGAGTAGTACCCCTAACCTTATATCTGGAAAAAGTTGGATAAGTTCTGATAAACTGCCTCAAGTGATGTCACTTGAGTCAGCGTCATTCACAGCTGAAAAAGTTCAATTATAAAAGCCCACTCCTCATCTCTGCTTGAAGATAGTACCTCAAGGCTACATTAGCTGCTCCTAGCATAATGAGTGGAGTTGCATTGTGGGCAATGTAGGCACCGGGTTTTGAGAAGAGGATAAGATAAGCCTTTATTGCCTCCTATAGGAGAAATTTGTCTTGGGCATTCGAGAGAAACAAACGGCAACACATCGCACATAAACATACACAATAAACATACAGTTAACCTACATAGAACATAATCATACATTATCTCAATGCTTCAATGAACATCTAATAACAACACACAATACCCCCCTCCCCCCCCCCATCTTTCCTCACATTCACAGAAGAACAGAAGAGAACCCAAACACATCCTCCCCCTCGTATTGCACTTCATTTTGATAATGATTGCACATTTCCTGTTAACTCATGCTGTGGTCAATAACTTCTGTATTGCACAATGCCCAATTGCATAATACCATATCATTCAATTGGGCATTGTGCAATACAGAAGTTATTGACCACAGCATTGTGGGTGGAATAGGTTTTGCTGCATACATGTTAATGCATTTTTAATAGTATTATAGGAGTACAATGCTTAATCTGTGGTGTACTATTTAAAGGGACATTCCTCCAGTTTTACACATGAAGAGCTGTCTAAAGTCAAACAAAACAGATCTGATGATGTTCATTCTTGACCTTGGAAATAGCAAATAGTAGCTGTTCTGGAGCTTTCGATCATATCACACGATCTTCATCAGCAGATATAAGTCTCTCAGTGCCCTTTTTTCTGAACACTGATGGCTTTGATTATGTGACATGATTAGCGCAAATACTAGATAGTCAAAATCGAACAGATATCCCATAATGCAACCAATAACATGTTCTTTGTTACACTTTTCCTTTCGCCTGGTAAACACTGACGTCTTTCAAATTTCATCGGTTTAGGTATTATTTATAATGAGTGAGCTGACTCCAACGTGTAGAATTGAGTTCCCCTTTAAACATCCTACATTTTCCTTTTCAGTTTCTAAGAGGTTCAGTCTGGGATCTGATAGATCATGAATGCATCATAAAAAAATAACCTGGACCTTCGTTATTCCACATCTTAGTCAACATGTTCTCCAGCGTGGGTTCAAGTTATTCTATCCTTAAAATACTTTATTTGGTTTAAAGATTTAGTTAAAGACAAAGAGAGTCCTTATGCAGATCTGAGGATACACCAACTGGCAGGCAATCTGGTTAGTTGTTCACTTCAAAATAGAACACAAAACAACCTCTTACTGTCTCACTTCTTGCATCTCTTCTCATCCTCCTCTTTGAAGTGACGCCAACCTTATCACCACCTGAATCTTTTCATATTCAGAATCTATATAGAATATACTGTATATCTCCATAACGTGATTGCTCCCTGTAACAAAGGAAAAACAGGGTAAGAAAGCAGGATACATGGTGCAAAACTGTTGAGGAAACCATGAAGGGGAAGAGAGAGAAGGTGATAAACATGTGAGAGTCTCTGCTGTTATGGCAGATACAGAATGTCTTTCTACCTCTGTGAGTGTGTGTGAGTGTGAGTGTGAGTGTGAGTGTGAGTGTGAGTGTGAGTGTGAGTGTGTGTGTGTGTGTGTGTGTGTGTGTGTGTGTGTGTGTGTGTGTGTGTGTGAGTGTGAACCCCCGGCGATGCTCAGCCTGCTGAATCCTTTTCTACTGGCTCTTTAACAATCTCTCTCTCTCTCTCTCTCTCTCTCTCTCTCTCTCTCTCTCTCTCTCTCTATCTTCCTCACTTCATTTTCAGGCCCATCATCCCTTTTTTCTGCCTCTTTTCCTTTGTTGTTGCTTTTAATAGCATCACCATGGAAGTGAAGAGGTGTTGCTAGGTAACTGGCTGGCGTCTGGAAGTGCGTTTGATTGGCGGTCACACTGACAGACACAACGGTGGAGTGTGTGAGGACTTGTGTACCTGTGAGTGTGTTTGCATTGTACGCTGGATTCGTCTTTAACATTGTTGTCACGTCAGTGTGAAATATCACCTTTTGTTTTGGCATTCAGAAGATTTCTTTCCACTCTCACATTTCACATCTCAGAATTGAATCATACAATCTTTGTTTACTGCGATGGACGCATGAGAGCACCTTCATCTGCCTTTCATGGTAACTGCAGAGTCAGAGAGTGACTATAGGAATTTATTACATGGAGAAAAACAGCCGGCTGGGAAATGATATGACATCATAGGCCACAGTGGTGACACCTAGAGGATTCTGCCTGTTACTGCAGTCTCCTTTGTCTCTGCTGGTACATGCAGGTAACCAGCAAACCATGTTCAACTGCACAACCATCAGTACTCAGAGTACTTTTACTTTACTTGAGTATTTTCATTTTATGCTACTTCACTATTTCAGAGGGTAATGTTGTCCTTTTTCACTCACTACTACATTTACATGACAGTACCGGATACTTTTCCAATTATGACTTTACATTAAAAAAAAAACACATACTGCAAGCTCATGAAATAAAACTTGAATTGTTGAGGTAACCTTTTTGACTTGTGATCTCTTATAACAAAGCAGTGTTACGTTTCAGATGTCTGTGAGATGTCAGCAGAGTGATTTCCTGTCTAAACTTTAATTAAAATAAATGTTTGAGGCTCGAAGAAGGAATAATGACATTAAACATTAGAAAAAACAATTAGAAAAATGTCACCAAATTTGTATAGCTAAAATGTTTGAATTTTTCTTTCCTTCCATTAATCATCATCCCCCAGGTTCTGACTGTGAGCCTTGGACAGGCCTGACCCTTAGGTTGGAAACCACTGGGCTAAACTATCAAACTGTATGTATAGTAATTAACCCTAGATCCACTTTGACCTGCTACAACAGTAAAATACTAAAATATGAATGCATGATGTATTTCTTCCATCACTGCTCAGATATTAAATGATACTGAATCATTTTTCTTAGTTTTTTTATTCGCCTCTCATTCATCACATGTCACACTTATTCCTCATTGAACCCAGAAATGTTGAGACTGCAGACAACATGGACGTTTCAGTACGCAGTTTCCTAGGTTGTTTCCTGTTATATTAACAAATATATACACATATTCCAGGAAGAGCATCGTAATAACAATTAATCCTTTCCTATAATAACAATAAATTTAATAAATACTCAGTGTTCTTAACCACACAAGGAGAATGAGTTTGGACTCACTCTTCTACCAACGGGATTGTCATCATCCCATACAAATAATAACACACATATTCACACTCACACGCACTCACTTAGAGAAAATTGCACTGTCAAGTACCTGCAGCCAAGACGAACTGTGCGAAAACAACTCCGCAGATAAAAGTTGATTTGTCAGCCGTGAGTAGAGTCCACTGGTCCAGATAGGCTGACCAGTTGCACAACATGATTCCTTAAAGTACCACTGATGTTGAAGACAACCGGTCAGAGGAGAATGTCAAGCTTCCAAATGGTCCAACATGAGGTTGACATTGAAATCAAGTAGCATTTTCCGTCAGTTTCCTTCTTTTGTGTCCATTTGAGTGGCATGAACGGGATCCATACAGAGTGCTGCTGACTGCTAGTGAGGAATGTAAGATGCGTAAAAGACAAACATCTTATTGTGAAGAAGTGCCGCAAGTGTCATACAAGCAAACCATTCACACGTAAAACAACACGCACTGAAAAAGCACCAGCACGCAAAAAAAAAGTACCCTTTTTGTTCTTCCACACATGTACAGTAATATATACACATTCACACAAAGAGAAACACAGCTGGTCTGCCAAACCAATAGAAAAACATTTTTGCTAACAGGTTGGGGTTGGGATGGTGCAAGAACTGAGAAAATATTTGTACTTATTTTATTTTTTTTACTGTAAGAGGCTGAGGATATAACCAGTCCACACAGTGCTGTGAGGAAAAATGCTTTTTTCTGTCTAGGACTCGGAGGTTAGAGGACGATGACCCCCATGCAGAGCGATGACACATGTCAGGATGAAGGCAGAGTTTATGGGAGATGTTTGTGCACTGGCAGAACAAACAGCGTGCAAAATAAGAACAAAGACACTCTATTACGAATTTTAAACAGTCCAGCTCCTGTGTTTGTCAATGAAACACTCCTGAAACTAAGAATGTTTAGGTGAAAAGTGAATGCACATTTGTTTCTTTGGAGTGAGAGATACAGGCAGAAAGTGGGAAGCTACACAGACAAGCAAAAGCACAGGCAGATGAATCGGAATGAACAGTTAGCAAAGTCAACAAAAGTGGCTTTTTAAGTACTTGAATGGCTTGCTTTTGTAGGTTGTGAGTGTGTCTTGGTCAGGGGGCACTAAGAAGCAGGTAGAGATGGCTTCCAAGGAGGGAAAGAAGTAATGGGTAAGGTAGGTGGGTGAGCACACTACAAGGCTTTTAAAAGGCCTCTAGGACCCTCAGTGTCGTGCAGATTAGAGCACAATCAGGGAAAGGCTTGCTTTAAGGGTTTCACACCTTATCACGACACTAAAAGGACACATGATAGGAATGGCTTCCAGTAAATGCCTAAACCGTGACAAGAAGTGTGGTGTTTCTTGCCAACTTCAGTGAGTGCAATTTGCTCGGCTCAGACATCAGTAGGCATTCAGCCCAAGCGCCAATGTCCTGGAACAGGTTCCAATGCAGAAAAGACTTGGCTGTTTTTCACTATGAGTACTGCTGTCCACACAGAGTGGCAGGCTGCTGTTTTCCACACAGAGGGACAGTGTTGTCCAAATTCTGGCCCTCCACGTCCATGTCCATCAGGTTGGGTCGCGCGTTGCTGGCGCTGCTGTCCCCCGAGCCTAAGGGGCTGTCGCAGCTGCTGCCTGGCGACGAGCTGAGGGTCCGGGAGAGAGAGCCCAGTTTCCAGGGGTCAGCTCTCATCCTGGCCGGGGTGGGCCGCGGCCGGGGGGCAAACTCCAGCGTCTTGGGTCTCTCCAGGGGGCTGATGAGGCAGAGGGGAACCGGGTCGGGAATCGGTGGAGCAGGGGCTTTACGCCGCTGGGGGACTGGGAAGATGGCAGAGGGGTCGGGGAGGCGGGGAATGTCCGGGGTGTCCTGTGGACCTGAATGATGAAAGATTACAAAAAAAAAGTCTCATTGCCGTTGTTCAAGAAAAAATACCAAATATTCTCTGACTCTAGCTTCTTGCTTTTCTTGGACATATATGAAAGTATCCTTAATAACTTTTGGTTTCTGACTGTTGGTTGATGAAGATGTCACTTTTTTTTTGACATTATACGGACATTTTGCAGACTTATGGATAATAAAACCGCAGCTTTATATCAGATAATGAAGCATCAGAGGATATATCAGTGTTGTTGCTGGTGTTACAGCAGCCAACTGTGTCCACCTAACAACTGTAAGATGAATGTGTTTGCATACATTAAAGGCTGGTGTTGTGAGTTGAGGGACAGTCTGAGTCAAACTAAAATGAGTATCATTGTTATAATAAATGGTTCAAACCTGGTGGAGTGTTTGTGCAAAGGTTTTTAATATTAACAATCCAGGACGGCAGGGTTTCCCACAAGCCATGAATGCACCAATAGGGAGATTATAAAGCAGTCCCTGCTCTCTCAGCAGCAATACCATACGAGAGAGTGTGTGTGTCCTTCATATTAACCATTTAACGCTGCCATTTTGTCTAGCTTGCTCCTGTAATAGAGATAATGGCTCTAAAAGAGACTTCCTGGTTAAATAAAATATACAACTGTGATATATCTCAACAGATATTGGATGAACTGCTATTAAACTTTGATCATATGTTCCTTTAACGTTGTAAAAAGCATATTCTACATCATCAGTCCCTTACCTTTGTTAGTGGCGGTGTGTGGTGCCCCCGGTGGAGGAGGCATGGGCATGCTTCCATCTGATGGCGTCCTGTAGTGTCCCAGAGTTTGAGCTCTGGGTCGTATCGTCCCCTCCGAAGGGGTCCGTCTGTGTCCTCTGTTCAGGGCCATGGCTGCGGACACATGGGTGGGCGTGAGCGACTGGTTGGGCTCCTTCTTGAAGCTCTCCGCCCGCAGGTCCAAGAGAGGGTTTAGGGCAGGAGCTGGTGGCGCCATCGGTGTTTTGACCCCCGTCATCGGGGTCAGGGGGTACTCGTCTGGGTCGGAGGGAAGAAGGGACTTGGTGGAGTTGCAGTCAGACAGAGAGGACAAAGACAGGAGTGTAACAGAGGGAGATGGGTCCATGCAGGGGAGCGTAGAGTCCTGATGTCTGGAGAGGGAGAGGGAGAGGTTTCTGCTGGGTGGAGAGGTGCTGCGACGGAAACGTCCCGTCCGCTGGAAGAGACCCTCCTTCTTCTTACGCTGCTCCTCTCTGAGGTCCTGCTCATCCTGGAGCACCTGACGACAACATCAGGTCACATTAAAAAAGCTGTCATGCCAATATGCAAATACAATCAGCTGAAAAAAGCATTGCAACACTGAAACAACTGAACAGCTGGGCTAATTTAACTTGCTGTGTTAAGCTTCTTTTCAAAATATGTTACTGGATTTCTTGGAAATTCACTTCCCCGCCGTATAAACGCAACTACAGCAAAAGATTACATCCAAATCATTATTTTCATTGATCTTCTCACTGTACACTCTGTATCGACCTTTGTTTGCTTCGACAACAGACAGTAATAACTGTAACCCTCTAAACACAAAATCAACAAGGTGCTGGAAACCGTCCATGCAGACCTCAGTTCATGCTGACTCGACAGCGTCGCACACATAATTTGGCAGTTGTTCATCCTATTTTATCTCATCCCAAGGTGATCTATTAGTTTAGGATGAGGAGACTGTACAATCATGAGACGACGCATGCTCTACAACATGGTGTCTTATCCTGTCTGAGAAATCATTGACTGTGTATACAGTAAGTGTCTCTGCCTGCAAGTGGAAGCTGTTTGTTTTAACAGGGCAGGTACCTAATAAAAGAAATAAGGAACGTGTGAAAGGGATATTTTGTTTGCAGACAGGCATATATAAAATAAAACTATAAAAATCCATAAAACCAAAAAACAAACAGAGATCTCACGCAATAAGCAGAGAGAGTTAAGTAGAAATAACGACTGCTCCCAAGAAAACTGAAACCATGCAACAATTATGACCTGAAATATCAGCTACTAGTACTTAAATATTGCAACAAAATACCAAAACTAGATATTTGCATTTAATAGAACATGGTTACATATGAAGTAGTGGATTGTTTTGTGCTTACTCATTCTAGATATACTGTAATTTCTTGTTATCAGCAGTAGTAGGATGTGTGGGTAGATTATAACAGTAATATGTTTACTCTAAAATGCTTGTTGTTAAATTTGAGGTAAGTAAAGTTTAAAGGGGAGTTCCGGTAAACCTTTACATGAATAATTTTAAACATTAAACCTATGTAACTTTCAGAAAACACTTTCAGTGAAACTTACTTCCTCTCCACTTTTATTCTTCTCATTTTTATTCAAAAGACCACACTTTCCTACGTTTGTACACAACTACTACTACTTCCACTTTATTGCATTTATTTAACATAGATATAACTTGTTGACCTGAATGAACGATGATTCTTTCTGGACATTATCAACCCAACAACAAGGTATCTCATTTGCTGATTTGACTGCTGCAAAATAAATACTTGACCATATTCAATGGTTGTGTTGAAGACTTCTTCTTCTGCATAACAACTGTTTTTCTCCTTTTAATTGCATTACTTTTTTTTTTTAGAAGTGTATGTATCTTTATTAGGCAATGATACAAAATAGCTTCTTAGCTGTGTTACGGTATGTTCATGTATTTATTATATAAGAGGTCTCAAGTTGCAGAGTGCAACACCGGCAGCACCGCCGCTAGTTAGCTTAGCATAGTGAATGAAATCCTATCTTGCCGGTTAGCATGTTGTGAGTAAAAGTGAGCCAACAAAAGAAGAAAAAAACAACCTAATTACATGCACGGAGACAGAAAATGCGTTGGCCCACCTATCTACAGCTAGGGGAGGCCGTGATAAGCCCTATTTCAACAAACGGTGGCGTATCCCTTTAAGGTACACTGTGTGTACTGTGGCCTGTCAAAAGCATTATGTGTTAACTTCTGTTGAGGTTTTATAAATGAAGGATGTTTGATGACATTTCTCTCTCTCTGTCCTTTGTGCTCACCTGCAGTTTTCCCAGCTGCAGCAGATCTTGTCCGAGGGCAACAGACGCGAGCAGAGAGGCACAACCCAACAGCAACATATCACTCTTCTTCCTCTGGCTGCTGCGACGGAGCGAGTCCTGGTAGTTCACCCCCGTGCCCGCGCCGCCGGGTCCCTGACAGGAGCTCGTATTAACAGTAGGCAATGTGTTTGGCCCCAGGCCTCCCCACAGGGACCCCGAGTCCTCCGCAGCCCCGTTACTGCTGGTCTCTGAGGGCAGCAGGGAACCTGGTGACTCCTCAAACTCACAGCCCTCCTCTGTTTAGGAGAGGGGAAAAAAGGAAATATAAAAAGGTTGAGATGATTGATTCTTGTGACTAACTTACAATGAAAGGCAAAGACTCACCCATTTCATTGAGGCTGGAGAAGCCGGCGGTCATGGGTGCATGTTTGGGGGACTTTCCTAGATTTGGTGCACTTGAGGACCAAACTTTGCATCCCTCACCGAGTGCCTTCAGTCTGCAAACAGATACCATGATGTCAAGACACCACCAACCAGAACTAACCTCTAAAACAACAACAAAGTAAGTGCAACAATACTGTTTTCAGATAGAATAAAATAAGAAACAAAAAGGTTGATGTCAGATGAGGACAGCCATCATACACAACATAGATTTTTTCTTAATCAAATTTCCAGAGATAATTGCTCTGCTTCTGGCCCGTCCACACACTGTAATGACATATTGATTGAAAGGTTTTGTTTCTCTGTGTTAGGAGAAAAAATCCGTCTAGAAAAATATGAGAAAAGGCAATTTATTCTCGCCTGTGAAATCTGTAACAGAAAACGATCATCACGATCCTGAGGATCCAATTTTTGTCACTGCAGTTTCATCAGGTACTAACCCTAGAAAACGCTGCCCTACTGTTAGAAATTACTGATTACAATCTAGAGTTTCTGACTTTTAATCAATATCTGTGTAAATGTGTGGGAAAATGTTGGCTGCATTAATTAGAATAGGTCAAGTGCCAAACATGTTTTTATTTCAAATCACATCAATTTTTTCAAACAAATTGTAAATTGAAAAATGAAAAAAAATTGTGTTCACTTCACTTTTACAGTAATGCAGCTATATGTATTTATCGTGTCATCATTTAACATGAATCACTTCTGAAACTTTCCCCAAAATAATCTGTTCTGCACACCATAAATTGACTTCATCAGGTAAAACTGCTCTAAAGCTTTAGTGAGTAACGTTTTTATTTTAATAAACGTCCTACATTCAAGCCATTGCCAAATGAGTTGCTACAAAGCTAATTAAGACTATCAGCTCCACACAACTCTCTCTGTGTTTCTCAGTATGGCTATGTTAAGAAGATTGTGTCGTCCCGTAACTTTCCCGCACAGAAACTCGAGTGGAAATAATAACCTCTTCTGAAGAGTCCATCAGCCATCATGTTTTTTTAATCCTCCGTGTCCTCCTTGGCTATTAGCAACTGCGTATAGGGGGGCGTGGGGGCGGTGCACGGTCACGTAAGGCAGAAACTACGCACTCTAGCTTTAAAGGTGCTCTAAGCGATGTTGGGAGTCTGGGCTGTCTACAGAGACCGTGTTTTTTTACTGTGTGTTCAAGGGACAGGTAGCTAGCGGATAGTGAGGAGATGTTTGCTGTATGTGACAAAAAAATGTTGTAGCCAAAAAAACGCGTGACATCGCTTAGAGCACCTTTAACATTCATCACTGGTATGTAAATGAATTGTGCACATACTTCTCCTCCCCGCCGACCCTCTCTTTCTGGAGGGTGGAGCTCGGTCCCCAGGTGCGTCCTTTCTTCTTGCTGGTCGACAGGTCCTCCTTCTTACAAACAGCACTGCGACCCCACGTCTTACTGCCATCGCTCGGTGTCACTGAGAGACAGTCAGATAACTCACATTACACTTCTACCTCACATTCTCTTTCTCTTCCACAGGATGCTTTCTGACTTGCAGGTGTTTGCACTCACATCTTATGGCTCTGAGTCGGGGTATGACCCCCGGGCTGGCAGGCGGGGTGGTGCTCTCGCTCCCCTGAGTCTTCCTCTTGTCCACACTGGGAGACGCCTGAACGGTGATCTTATGCTCAAAGCCTACAGGTGAGCGAGAAGAGAGAAGTTTTTTTCATTTTTCATTTGTCAGACATTTCCTAACTTTGGAAACACACACACAGCGAGGTGCTGACTTGTATGAGCTTCAATACAAATCGCGTCAAAACATGTCACACAGAGGCACCCTGGTGTCCTCCGGGGTAACAGTGCTGACCATCATCATCACTAGTATGCATCCGGCCCAGACCTTTTCCTGCACGTCACTCCCCATCCCCCCCCCCTGGTTTTCTGTCAGCTTGCTACTGTGTCTCAGCTTGTACAATTCCCAAAAGAATATAATTCAAGCCATGCAAGTCTTCTTTGATTTTACCATGCATGATATATTGGAGAAACATTTCCATAAAACAGAGATACGGCCACAATGTCTGTCCTAGTTGTTTTCATTTTACTCAGTCTGCCCCTCCGTCTCTGTCTCCAGCCACTTCTTACTTTCCTAGACCCCAGCATTGCCATTCTCCATCCATCCACTAGATGCCCTCAGACTCTCCCACCTGTCCCAGTCACCTGACTCTCACTTCCACCTGCTCACCTGTCTCTACTTCCCCTCATCAGCCCCTGCAGTATATAACCATCCCTTTTTTCACTCCTTCCCTGCCAGATAGTCAATGTTTGTTATGCTATGCTGTCTGGCTGGACTGTAACATATACTGTGGACTTCCTACACTATAATTCTAAAAACAAAACATTCTGCAGTGCTCTAATACTAAATAAATTGGATAAATAAAACTACAGCACTGAGCACATGTAACTTCCTGAAAGTACAAAACATAACAGAATATGTAAACGGAAATGTTGTTAGGCCTATGTTAAATTGTAAACAGAAATAATCGATTACGGCCCGGTCGGTTATCGATGCAGCATCGTCCATGTCCACGATTCGATGCATCGATTATTTGATTAATTTCAACACTTCTAATGATGATACATGGAAATCATTGGATTTTAGTGTGGTTTTCCTCTTTTCATAATAAAAGAGGTTGAAGTGACATTTACTTGGCAGTGTGTCAGTGTAGATGAACTTTATTACTCTTATCCAATATCTTAGAGCCATCTACGTCCTAAGTTTCCAACCTGTACAAAAAACACTGTGTAACTGGGAGCTCTGCCAGTTTAGTGCCCCTGATTCATCAGATTAAAGCAAATTGAACAATCTGCCTGCAGATCCCTCTTCCACCCACCAGAGGGCAGACTGATACAGTTGCTGTCTCGGCCCAGCTTCAGTAATCTGCTCTTCTTGAAGTGTCCTTTTCTCTTCTTCACACTGGGTTTCTCCTGGTACATCTGGTGAATGATGATGTTCAGCTCTCGCTCCACAATGTCGATCTCCCTCTCGGCCAGCTCCTGCTCTCTCCTCCTCAGCTGCTCCTCCTGCTCCCTCTGCTCCTCGGCTGCTCGGGCCAACGCCTCCTCCCAGGACCTCAGCTCCTGAGGAGAGGAGAGGAGAGGAGAGGAGAGGAGAGGAGAGGAGAGGAGAGGAGAGGAGAGGAGAGGAGAGGAGAGGAGAGGAGAGGAGAGGAGAGGAGAGGAGAGGAGAGGAGAGGAGAGGAGAGGGTGAGAAGGATGCAAAAGAGGATGAGAATGAGGAGGTGAGGTAAGGGGAAAGAGAACAGAAGAGGGAGTGGAACAGCATGGAGAGGATGAGGAAAGGAGGAAGAGTAAATCATTCTGGACACTTAATACTGAATGCAGGATCTTCTAAATATTGTCCACTTGAGCTTTATATATTATATATTGTATTATAGTGTAAATTTGTTTTTGCTATATATGTTATCTGTATAATATATGTTTGTACATCTGGAGCCTTAACAAAACTAATTTCCCCCTGGGATTATTAAAGTATTTCTGATTCTGATTCTGAGGAGGAGAGCGAGAAGAATTGGAATAGCGGGTGAGGAGAGGTTATCAGCACAGCAGCACCTCCTCTAACACCTCTTTTGGCAATCGGCTTGCCACAGACAGATAGTGATGTGGTGAGATTCCTCCCACCCTAAATAAGAAAAGTGATTGTCTCCTGAAATCTCTCTTCTGTTAAATAAACTCTAATGAAACACGAGTCCTCAAAATGTAAGTCTACTGAGCTGTACATTTCTCTAAAATTACAGCCGTATTTAGCTAATGATAAATTCACCTGTGATAAGACCTGACTCGTGATCTGTGTTTTCAGATTTCTCACCTTCTCTTTGGCCCGGAGCTCGTCAAACATCTGCTGGATCTCCAGCCTCCAGTCTTCTTGTAAGGAGTGAAAGGACTCCAGAGGCATCTGAAACATGGCCGACTGCTCAATGGCCTGCAGTCTCTTCAGGATGCTGGTGAAGGAGGGCCTGCTGCGGGGGTTTGGGCTCCAGCACTCTGCAAGATAAGAGACAAAAGGAAGCGTTATTACTGAGGTTAGTGTCATGTATGATGTGTTTTATTGCCCTAATTGGATGCTTGTAACCCAAGTGATTTACAATAAGTGCATTTAGTCCATAGGAACAAAGGCTAGGTGGTATTGATGTTTTATCTGAAACATCTGACTTGGCTGAAGCAATGTTTTTATTTATATGGCAGTTTTTATTTATGGGGCAGCTAACATTACATTAAAAGGTGTTTTCAAGTACAGAGGTAGTTTCTGCTGACACTCTGGTGTTTGTTTAATGTCAAATAAATCGTATGGAAATATATACATATATATATATATATATATATATATATATATATATATATATATATATATATATATATATATATATATATATATATATACATACACAAAATCTAGAACCATGATTTTTCTTTTTTTGGTCTGGATGTCACTTTTTTCCATTTCTGGCAGTAAAGACGGCAATAACAGAAGTGGAAGAGAGCAAGATGGGACAGCATATGGCAACCATACTGAGCCAAACCCTGACTGACAGTGTTGCAGAAACATGGTGCACACCTACAGTGATCAGTACTGCCTCTCACTAAACACTAAACTACAGCCATAACCATCTAAAAAGACAAACTAAAAGATACAGTTCATGTTAAAAAAACTTTTTTAAAAATGCATCAACACACCAAGTAAAATGTTATTTAAGAGCGGGCTAAAAAATATGGTTTACAGCAGGTAACATTTATTTAATAGGTAAAATAAATTAGCATAAAGAGTATGTGGATAAAAGATGGAGAGGGAGGAGATGAAAGTGAAATGATGACAGGAGTAAACAGGGAGCAGCGAGGGATGACAAAGGAGAGATTAACGGATGAACATGGATAAGATGAAGTGGCGTGAGAGGGGAAATGAGGAGCGGAGTGGGAGAGAAGTGGAGGGAGGTGACTGAAGTTGGCTGACAGTTTAGAGAAACCTCTTTTTAAAACCTGGCCCGCAGCGTACCCATCCGCATTAAAAAATGAAGAAAAAAAGCTTGGGAATAAGCACATTAAGGCAGTTTGGATATATAAGGCAGGTGTGTGTTTAAACAGAGAATACCTGAACTGTGAAATAAGAGCTGGTTAATACTCCACCACTGTTAACAGAGTTGCTGCCTGGATTGCTTGCAAGGTGAAAAGCAGAAATCTGGCCATGGGGAGCTCAGGCGCAGGACTACACAAGGATGCTTAAAAAGCAACTTAATGAAACTGTTAAAGACGGTCTCCATCCATTTTAACTCTTTGTGTTCATCTCAGCTCCCAGAATATCATATAATAATAATAATAATAATAATAATAATAAGGTTTCACCACTTTCAGTGACATGTTTAAGGTCATATTTGATGACTGGTGTACAGTTCAATCCCAAAACACAGAGCACAATAAAGCTTCTGAAAGTTAACTCAACCATTAATGAATGGGATAAGTGAAATAAGTATGAGGAAGTTGTACCAATAAAAAATGAAACTGTCAAGCTGTTTGTCTCGACTTAAGACAACTTGAAAATCACTTTCTCAACAAGGAAAGCAGTACTGACTCCGAATTATGGATATAATAATCAGTCAGAGTTTCCAGGCTGCTTACCTCCCAGCAGCTGAGCGAAAGGTTCGGGGCATGTTGAGGGGATGGGAAGTGTTAGCTTGTTCATGGCGACACCATAAGCGACCGCCAGCGCGTCTATCTCCCGGTAGGGAACCTCACCGGTCAGCAGCTCCCACAGTAACACACCGAAACTGTGACGAGAGACAAACAAGGATGTTTTTATTCATTTCTATGTTTTTAATGTCCACAGTTCCCTACTTGAGTCACTAAATATTTAATCCTCTTCCTCCCAATTTGATAGTAATTGAAACTTGTACTACGATTTAAAAAAATATATATTTTAAAGATTTTTTGGGGGGCATTTTAGGTCTTTATTTGGATAGGACAGCTTAGACTTGAAAGAGGAGAGAGCGAATGACATGCGACAAAGGGCCGCAGGTCGGAGTCAAACCCGCGGCCGCTGCATCAAGGAGTAAACCTCGATATATGGGCGCCCACTCTACCAGGTGAGCTACCCAGGCACCCTGTACTGTGATTTTTGAATGTGAAGTATGAAATAGTCAAAAGTGCACAGTACTACACTACACTTATGACAGGAAGTGATTCAGTTACAGGCAGTACTCTTACTTAAATGACATTTGTATTATTAGTATTACATTTTTGATTGTAAAGGATTTACAGTTATTCGTTCAACTACTGATACATACATAAAATGACATACAATTACTAACATCTTTCAAATTGTGACATTTAAATCATATGATTTAAATCTGTAGTGGTTAGAATGCAAAAATAAAAACGGCAGCTATCCCTCTTCCTTCTTTGTCACACTGGCAATGGATGCTTAGAACAGCCAATAGCAACGCTCTCTATCTCTGAAATGACCTGTGATTGGCTAAAGTCTCTTGTCAAGGGCTAGATTATCTAAAGCCTAAAAACAGAGCCAAGAGTAGGTGCAGAAGTCTAGTGTTCTCTAAGACCACTTATTATGCTGAAAGATTGTTACGGAATTTTTGCCCAGCGATGCCAAAAATAAAGTGCCTACCACAGCTTTAAGCTGACTTTACTGGACTGAAATTGAGTCATAAAAAAACATAACTGTCTTGACCAATCATTGACAAAAAATTAACCAATATTCTTATTTTTAGCCAGGTTTCTTATTACTATTACTCTTAACTAAATACATACGTACGTATACGTAAAACATCTGGAGTTCACATTGTGACATGTTAGCCCCTCTTCGACAGCCCGCCTGAAGACGTTTTGTATAAATCGGGAGAATAAGGTGACACACAGACACGAGTGCAGTACCTCCACACATCACTGCTCTTGGAGAAAAGTGAGAGCTTGATGACCTCTGGGGCCATCCAGGCGTAAGTCCCCGCTGCACTCATCTTAGTGGTCTGGTGCCACTCTCTGGCCAGACCGAAGTCTGTGATCTTCAGGGTTCTCCCGCCCAAGTCGTCATGCTCCACCGGCTCCAGGATGAGGACTGAGGAGGAGGAGCAGAATCTTGTGTTAAAATATGACAGCCCTGTACCACAGTATATTGTGTTTTAGACAAAAAATACAAACACAAACTGCTTTAGTAATGGAAATGCTCCCTGACAAGAGGTCAAACAGCAAAGAGAGCTCAACAAGTCAGGAATTATTACAGTAAAAATCCTGTTCACTAACATACAAGAAATATACTGGATTAAAGTTCTTAAATGTGAATTTGATGTGTGTTTTAACTTAAAATATTTGGGTTTGGGACTTTTAGTCAAACAAAACCGTTTGAAGGCCTCAGCTTAGCCTTTGAATATTGTGATGGACTTTTTCAGTTTTCTGATATTTTATAAAACCAAATAATTGATTTATGTGAAAACAAATTGTCAAACAAATCTGTATAATGAATAGGATGGACTGGTAAATCATCAACATTTGACCACATAGTCTTGTTGATTTAAAAAATTGAAGTTGCTTTGACGAGTTTCCGAGAGCAAAAACACCCTGAAAACCAAAACATGAAGTCCATTTTAATACTCTAAATATGTAACTGAACTGTGTCACATTCAAAAAAAAAAATGTAAAAGGTGTGCATGTTCAATAACACCAGTCGTGTTTACAGTACAGGTGTGGTCGGACCAGTGTCCTAGTCAGGTTTCTGCTAGAGGCCACAACTGGCCCCTCTGGTCCAGCAGTGTGTGATGACGAGTGTATACTGCCCATACGGTGACGGTCATTTTAATGTATCCTTGTTAATGTTACCATTTACTTCCTCCATTTCTGTGTGAAGGCTGGTTATGGAAATATTTGGAGTGTTCACAGTTCACGGGCACTGGGAGGCAGGTGGGGGTTGCTTTCTCGCTCTCTCACTTATCTACAGGCGTATGCAAAGGGTGGTGGAGAGAGACTACACACACAGCAGTGTCTTTGTTTACACACACACACACACACACACACACACACACGCACACACACACACACACACACACACACACACACACACACACACACACACACACACACACACACACACACACACACAACCTTTCACGTGATAAAGGTGTGCCTCTCTGTGCTCTGCTCTGTCCACAAGCTTGCCAGGAGACCAGTTTCAGTGATAAAGAATTGATCTCAGACCAGTCTGTACATATTTCCATAGTTGGAGAGAAGTATTCACATCCTTTCCTTTTAGTAAAAGTGGCAATACCACACAGTAAAAATACTCCATTACAAGTAAAAGTCCTGCATTTAAAAGTTCTCTTGCAGAAGCTCCCCTTCAGAGTGTTATATTATAATATACTGTATATTCTTACTGATGCATTAATGTGTGAGCAGTAGTTAAACGTAACTTTATATTACAGCTGAAACAATCTGTCCATTAATCAATTAGTCGACTGGCAAGCATTTTGATAATCAATTACTCGTTTCAGTCATTTTTTTCAGTAAAAATTGCCAAATTCTCCGTTTCTCAGATGTGAGGATTTGATGCTTTTCTCTCTTAGATATGATAGTGAACTGCATGTCTTTGTCTTTTGGACTGTTGGTTAAATAAAACAATCAGTGATAGAACATTTACTCAAGTACTGTACTTAAGTACAGCTTTGAAGTACATGTATTTGAGTATTTCCAAGATAATTTTTCTATTATTCTTCTACCCCACTATACTTGAGAAGGAAATTATTGTAATTTTCCTTCCACTACATTTATTTGACAGCTGTAGTTACTGATAACCTTTCAGATTAAGATTTAACATTCAAACAAGATCAACACATTGTTTAAGGTGAACATTGTTGGTCTGTGAACAGTTACAAAACTTTCACGTGTGTGTGAGACATTTCCCCTCTAAACCTCTCAAATGGCTTTCATTAAACTAATTGTTCAAGGCCCAAAGAGGTCACATGATTAATATTTCACAAGTAACAGCAAAGATTAGAAAAACGCCCAAAATATTAACACACATTTGTTTAACAGTACTTTTGATTTTTTTTTTCTCTCTTCCTAACCCAGTTGGGAATCACTGGACTAAACTACCAAACAGTGTAACAGTTAAACTTAGCTCCACCTCAAACAGCTACAGGAAGTAAAAGCTGCTTACACACTGTTGCATCAGTATTAAATAATGAATGTCATATATAATAATGTATCCGTCACAGTGGCATTTTTTCTGCAGGATGAGTACTTTTACTTTAGATACTTTCAGTACATTTGCTGATACTTCTGTACTTTTACACGCTGGACTTTTGCTTGTAATGGATTATTTTTACATTGTGTTATTAGTACTTTTCCTCAAAAATATTTTGGCCGTGTTTTATTATTTTCGTCCACATTTCATGGACAGTAGTTAATAATAAATATAATATTCTGCTAAATAACTGATAATGAAAATAATTAGTGGAGCAACAGAAAATCAATCGGCAACAATTGGGGGAAAAAATGCCAAATATTTCTTCTTTCTTCTTCTCAAATGTTAATATTTGCTGGTTTTCTTAGTCTTCTATTAAAGTAGATTGAATCGTATTTAATCTTATTTAACATGTCAACTTCTCTAGGAAATTATGGGGCATTTTTCACTATTTTCTGACAGGTCATAGACCCAACAATAAATTAATTAATAGAGAAAATAATCATCAGATTCATCTACAATTAAATTACTAGTTACCCGACTTATAACGTTGAGCAGTTTTAATCTACAAAAATGCATAATATTTTATAAGATCACATTGTTGCTATGTAAAATTTTCATCTTCAAATTTCCAGCTGTCAGATAAATGTAGTAGAATGACAAGTATATACCGTATTTTCCTTTTAAAATATAGTGAACTAGATGTATAAAGCAGCATTAAAATGGAAAACTAAAGCGAAGAAGTAACATGTCTCCAGTCATCTTTTCTATTTTGATGCTGTCGTCTCTGTGAGGGACAGCTGTCTCCTCGGGGCTAACGCATTCTCTGGAAAACGAAAGATGGAGTCCAGACAGACTCAGAAAGAATGATGTGTTTGCATGCTTAAATGGGTGTGTCCTCCTCACAGTCTACCTTTCCTGGTTTGTTCTGTGTGTATACAGTAAATATGGAGCACATCCATATGAGGAAACGGACATCATGGCCTGTAGGTGAAGGGTGGGGTGGGAACAGAGAGTACAGAAAAAGAAGAGGCTAACGAGGAAAGACAGAAACTGAGGCCTGTTTACAGAAACTGAACGCGTGAGCGAAGCAGTACTTCCACCTGCTCCTACTGATTTAATTATAACATCATCGTGTTACTTCACACTCTCCATGCAGCTTCTCGACACCACCTGCGAATGTTCGTTCATTCATCCTGCCACAGGTTGTCACTACCGCCAGCGGTTCATCCATACGTCAAACACCAAAGATCAACATGTTTGTATTCGACTGGCAGCACAGAAACCTAAAGTGCAGCGTTACACAAATAACACCCGCGAGGGCTTCGGAGGCATCACAGCACATTTTTATCAGAGGGAGGGAGGGTGGAAAAAGTCCTTAAGGATAATGTGGCTTTTACACAATGCAGTGCTGCTGGAAATGTTATCTCAAAATAGAGCAAAGCATACCAATGAGATGAAAGCGAGAAATACAGCTGACAAGCTCCCTGGTTACTACAAAGTCTTCCATAGAAACATGCATTATGGGAAATATAACAGGCCTGTATGTGTCACTGATTCATCACACTATAATCGAAAGTTGGTTTTTGACCTTAAGCCTCAGTGGTGAAGTAAACGTAAAGTTGTAGTAGTAGCAATGCTCATATTTAACAGTGTACACCATCTTATATAAGCATCTTAGCATGCTAACATTGACTAATGTCTAATAGCACTGAAGTACAGCTGAGGCTGAAGCTAATGTCATTAGTTATGCAGGTATGTGGTCACAAACCAAAGTATTGGACAAATTGTACGTTTTGATTTTGATAGCTGACAGATATTGCTAGCCCTGGAGCCACATTGCAAGAATTACACTTTGCAATTAATCAAATTTTAGTATCAAGTTAATAAATAGTACTGTAAAGTGATCCTGTTCTTGCTGTGGATTAGGGCTTTCTCATTATTCTCATTCATGATTAACCTGCACATTGTTTTCTCCCTTGTTTGGGCAATAACATGTCAAAGTAGTAAAAATGCTCTGTGTAATTTCCCAGAGCCCAAGGTGACCTCTTCATATAGTATGTATTATTCAACCAACAGTCAACAAATCCAAAGCTATTCAGTCAAAATAGTTGCCAATTAATTTTCTGTCGATGGACTAATCGACTAATCGTCACAGCTCTGTTGATATGAGGGCCCTGATTAAGTTTCTTATGTCCAGATGTTCCAGATTTGAAAGAGGTTCTACTCCAGAAAAGATATCCAGATAATGTAGAAAATAGGCCCTGGTCTGTGTGCAGGGTTTAGGGCACACAGTATGAGACATTATAGCATGTTGCAGTTCTGTCACAGTCACAGCCAAGTATTATTGATTAGCTGTCAAAAACATCTGCTGATTGTCAAACTTTTAGAGAGAAAACTGAGAGCGCAGCAGTTTCCTGCACCGTGTGATAAAGTGTTGATTTAATCTTTCAACTGCCACCGCTCTTTCCTCCATCCTTGGACCCTGACCCCGGCTCAGTGTTGTGTGTTGAGAAATGCCACTGAGTCAATGTTCAAACACAGGAGTAACCAGTGAGGCTTTAACCTGACTAATGATCTCCAGACTGGTTAGTCAGTGCATAGAGCACAGGAGACACATTAGCTTACAGCCTACACAGATATTTTCCCCACAGAGGAATGCAATCCAAGGCCCTTTCTCTGAGTGGTGGCATTTCTGTCAGAGCCACTTCCATCAAAGTTTATAACCCTATAAACAAACATGTTTGGCATTAGGTATTATCTTATCTGGAAACTCCCTACAGAAGAGAACCAGGGAAATGAGGATACACTATAGCTTTATGGTGGAGTATTTAATGCAGGTTTTAGCAGTTTTTGAAGCTCACAGATGTGCATTTAAAGTTGAGCTAAAAGGATATATTTTTTTCGGTCCATTTGATGTCTGTGTTGTAACTGGAGTGAAAAAAATGTAATGTCCGCAACACTGCTTTAAGCTCCCATATTTAATGCAAGGCAAAGTTTTGACCCTGCTGGGTCTTCTTCTTGTGTTTTAACTGGTCAATAAAGTAGTGAAAATGACCTTCCCTGATTTATTTTACAATCTTTGGCCTGATCTTGTCCCAAAAAAAGAGCTCAAAGTCAGGCGTCAGTATGTTAAAGATTTTCCGGGAGTCTTAATATCTTAGTTTGTTTTAAACTGAGGCGTTCCTGCTGTTGGTGTTCATCCACCGTTTGTTTTCATTTTCACGAATAATCTAAGAAACAAAATTGAGTGCAAATGTTAGAACTGCACTTTCACATTTTGGTAAAATGACAAATGAAATACCCCTCCCATCACATCTTGAGACAGGTGCATTCTATATTTCTGATCTGGATTTCCCAACATAAGATGAAATCCACACCACGATAGAGGCTCAATGAAGATACGAACTTCACCAAAGTGTTCAAATCAGTTTTAGCGTTGACATGAAAATACTTGTTAACTGTTCTTGTTTTGTGTTATTTTGGCCCAATCCCAAAGTCCAGACTCACAGACTTTGGTGTGCGTTCTCGCGAAATTCGTAAGGGCTTAACAAATGTCGAATTTCAAAGGGCGTGAGGGTTTGAGTACACACCAAGCCCTTTCCGTCTGCATCAATGCAGACTTCACCAAAGGGAATTACCCACAGTTCAAAGCGTTGTGACGTTTACCACGCAGACCATAGGGAAATCCGGAAATTACAAAGGTAAACAACAGCACGACCACGGGAACGGAACGGACCTGTTGTCCAGATGTAAAACAAGAATCAGGCAGCCGTCTCCTCGCCGTGTGGAAAGCAACAAACTTAAAATGAAAATTCTCGGCAAGTGTCAGCAACATCTTTGTTATTAAACGTCGTCAAGGTAACATATGATCTCCTGAAGTGTTGTCCCAATCCCATTTCTACCTATCTGAGCCGATGTGGCCTCACAGACTCACTCACTTAGCACCTGAGATCAGTTAAGTCTGTGAGTCTTTAGTCCTTAGTCCTCAGGGCTCACTTTGGGATTGGGCCAGTGTTATGGTTACAAGGGCACCGAGCCTATGACGCTGGGGAAGAGGAGAAGAAAACCCTCATGCCTCTGAGGATGCTTTGTTTTGCAGTGAGCTTTCTAAAGTCTGAAAAATAACCTTGAACTTTTTTTTGGGGATAAAGAAACACATGCGTTACAAAGTGGTGGGCTGAGAGTCTGACAGATTTGGTTTACAAGGTTGGGTCTAATGATGCATTATGGGAATTCTAGCATCCAGAGTTTAACCCGCACTCGAGATTGGGAAAAGTCAAGGTCAGGATATCTCAGCATCTATTGCTTTTTTTTTTCACCATTTGTTTTAAATCTGCCTCATTCATGTCCGCCAATGTTCTGGGAAGTGCCCCTTTAAATTCAGTGGATTCTCTATTGGAATGAGAGCATCTATATAATATTCAACAGTTAATGGAGTGTAGCCTTACTGTTCTACCAGCTGGTACGTAAATCTTTGATGCTCCGGATTTGAGGAATAAACTTCACCAAGACAGGGGAAAAAAACAACCATCATGAACATAATTTATATATATAGTTAGCAAGGTTTTTTGCAGACATTTCCTTTTTCCTCTTTCTAACCCATCTTCCCTTTCCCCTCATTAGTCGCTTTTTCACCCTCTTATGCAAACACAGGTGTAGTTGTAGGGTGGAACAGCTGTTGCCGTGGAGCCAAATCAGCAAATCAGATTCCAACAAACTCCCAAAAGAGTCTCTGATGTCTCCCTCTAACCCTCCGCAGCTCACCAAACCTTCACAGCACCACCTCAGTGCTGGTCCCAGCCGTCTGTCAGGGTGACAAATACAGCAACTTGACTGACATGGCAGCTAGCCGACAGTGCATCAACAGATGAGATACGGGCCCGTGGGATGCTGAGCAGCCAGCTCCCCCGCCCCTGTAGGCCTGACGTCTCTGTTTCTGCTTCGGCAACGATCAAAACCTTGCAAACAAAAAAAAAAAGAACCAACCCTATTGCCTTAGTTACGACTGACTCTTTATCTTCGCATCCCCCCTTTTCCCAAATAATCATCCCCTCTTCCCCTCCCTCCCACTGCCTGACTGTCTGCTGTTGCAGCTGTCGCCAGCCTGGCTACCATCACAACACACCGGGGAGAAGAAATGGAAGAAGAGACGCAGGGAAAGCAAAAAAGTGCAGGGAGTCACAAAAACTGAGTAACTGAGAGGTAGATTGTGTCTACATAATGTGGGGTGTGTGTGTGTGTGGGGGGGGGGGGGGGGGGCAGTAAGAAGATGAGGAGGCAAAGCGGGTGGCGGTTTGAAGATGATGAATGGGGGAGGGAAGACGGAGGATGAGAGGAGGAAGGAGGAAAGAAAGGAACACAAATGACAAGAGTGAAGAGCTGCAGAAATGAGGACTAGAGGAGAATGAAATATGGCGAAGAAGCATTGGAAAAGGGAGGAAGAGCCGGTGCAGGAGAATACGAAAAGGCAAGAAACCGAGAGAGAGATGAGGGTGAAAAGGAACAAGCTCTACGAGAAAGAGGGTAATAATGAGTGGATGAAAAGATGTGGGCTGCTAGAGGTAAAGAGAGATGACTGGAGGGAGAGCTTTTGTCATTTTCCTGGCAGCACATACCAGATGTCTTTGTATCTCAATAGGTCTCTCCATTTTCCTCTGGCTTTCACACATCTCATCTCTCAAGAGATTTCAAGCACAGGAAGACACGAAACATCTCTCCAAACACACACAAAAACCTTCAAATAACCTAAAATCCAAGTCTATTTAGTTCAAATACAGTGTGAAAACTGTTGTTTCTCTATCAAAACCATTCAGTTTAGTTATCTAAAAGTTGGAAAATATAGCAGTGTGGTAACCGCTTCAAACAGACAGGACTTTGATGGCATTTAGAGCATCTCAGAACATAAGCAACACTCAATTAAGAATAAAAATGGATGAACACCAGAGTGAGATGTGCAGCGAATCACTGGGTGTCTTTCCCGTCCCCCACCCCCCCCCCCCCCCCCCCCCCCCCACCCCTGCTTTGATATGGAGGTTGTAGTGAGTATGCTCCCATGTCATTGATACCCTGGCTTGGGTCCACTTGTACCACCACAGGCCATCGGGGCTCTAATCCTGAGCCGCACAGTGGCACGGTTTCACCCTGCAGCCATTCACTTTGTCTCCACACAAACGCAGCTGCCAGATTCGTGTGACCAGGCAGCCTCTCTCTCAGACGAGATTGAGGTATTAAATGAGGCGGCTTTCTCTAGGCTCTTTTTGCGTGGAGTGTGTGTGTGTGGTATGAAAAAGGGAGTACTTACATTGTGGGAATTTTTTAGAGAGATTTGAGCTGTTTTACTTATGACAGATTTGAACTTTTATGGCTCCTTTAGTTTGACGAATTGCACAGAACTTAACTGCTTTTGTGTGCTACAATATGGAGTCAAATTCAAGGCGGAATTTACCATTTCCAACGTTCTAGTGGGTACAAGAGCGGTTTTAGCTGGGTTGGAAAAATAACTACGACTCTGTTTCCTTAAAGAGGCTTTACGACAAAGTTGGCACGACAAAAGCAAAAGAATCACCTCATGTCTTGATTACTTTGGTGATTTTTTTATTCACTAATAGCTCTGGTGAAGGCGTCGCAACAAAACTTGTCAGTAAAAATCACCAAAATTACGATCTTTTTTCACTTTGTTAGTGTCGCCCGTGTGAGTGTCGCCCGTTTCCTCTATCAATTCTGGGGAAGCAAACACATGCAAATGTGTGCATAATTTTTCTTATTAGTTATGATGCAAAATATGCACCCACACAAACAAACCGCTTAATTCAACTTTCCAGTGCAAATCCAGTCATTACAACTATTTTCTTTCTTTAAAAAAAAAAAGTTTTATTGCGTGAAAAGGTCTCTGATTTATGGTCATTCTCTGAACAAGTGAAAATCGATTTAAAAAAAAAAAAAGGAGCCCATCGAAAAACTGAGCAATGTTGATGATTAAATTCAATATTGCATGTCATTTTAATTTGTGCATTATGGACCTGAGCTCTCAGTGGGTTGTCCAGGAATTCACTCAAGTGTAAACTTGTCAAATCTCTCCTGAACATAAACGTTGAATAAAACATTACATTCTAGTATTGACTCTATACACTTTACACGTCTGTTGTCTGACTGAAGTGTCCTCTACTTGACTCCACTATGAAACTGGGTGAAGGACCTTCGGCTCGGGGGACACCCAGCGCCCTCTCTGCTTGGCCCGACTCCCCACTCTCCGTGCCAGGCTGCTGGCAAACAACAATGACCCTCTAACAGCAGAGTCAACAGCCACCCAACATACAACAGCACAGGAGACGCCAATGTACTGTAAGTGTGTGACATTACTGTGTTTATCGCTTTGTCTACTGAAATGTACGACTTTGCCCCCGTATAGTGGTGAGAAACAGAAAGTCATATTGTGTTTATATTCAGGAGCATTATTCTGCAGGAAACTGACTTCACAAAACCAATACTCATTTGATAGCTGAAGTATAAAAAAAATAAGTAAAACACAAATGTTTAGTCTCTGAGTGTTTTCACCTCTGGTTACACTTCTTTGTCATCTTGGATTTAATTTCAGACGACCTCTCGTGCCGTTGCTTCTCAGACGCTCCGTCTGACTGAAGAGCTGAGGTGAATTAGAGGCGATAATAAGGAAAGGCACTGCCTGTGGCGTTTAACGTTGGTGTTTGCTGCACAACTGTTTGCCTGTCTCTTGACACAGTAAAATAACATGCTCTTTGGGCCTGCTTTGCAGACAGGGATTTAGAAACACGAGAAGCTATAAGATGTTCCAGCTTTCTGTCTGTTTATGTAAATACACTGCAATTATATAATCTACTGGTATTACAGTGTGTGTACTTGTGTGTGTGGATACAGTTTCGTGATAAAAAAAAATGGGACAAAATCTTAACATTTGAACAGTGATCACAAGTAGCAAATCAAACCACAGTGTGTTTCACTAAAACTGTTACTCAGCTGAATTATGCAATTCATAATGTACAACAACATACAGCAGGAGGATGTGTGAATGTGTGTCAGTATGCTTGGCAGGTCCACAGAGAGCCTGAGCTCCACCGCAGTAAAAGAGAGCAGCAGGGAGTCATCACTGTTAACTGGCTTCATATCAACTTTTTATTGAGCAGTGGAGAAAATAATTGTGTGTGTGTGTGTGTGTGTGTGTGTGTGTGTGTGTGTGTGTGTGTGTGTGTGTGTGTGTGTGTGTGTGTGTGTGTGTGTGTGTGTGTGTGTGTGTGTGTGTGTGTGTGTGTGTGTGCGTGTGTGTGTGTCGGCGCATGTATGTGTATTTATTTGCAATCATGCAGCCATTGACTGGGTGTCACTGTTTGGTTTAGTTGTGTCACTGTAGCCCTCACTCTCTCTCACTGAGACAGACTGAAACTCAGCAGTGTTCCCATCTGACAGCGAGGCAATACAAACATCTGTTAGCAGTGTGGCCGAGTTCATGTGGTGCCAGAGAACTGAAAACAGTCCAAAGTGCTTCTAACAATCCTCATACTCTTCACTGTTTGTTGTCACCAGCCTGACTTTTAGTTGGTTGTCAGGTACTATAAATTTTGACTCAGCCTGCGTTCTCAGTCCACTACTACTGAGAAAAAGTCAAATCAACCCTTCCGCAATGTCTTATTGTGCGGTGCATACTGGTCTGATCAGGCGACTGTCGGTGGAGTACTCATCTCTCTGGTCTTCTCCCTGCTGTTGCAGCTGTCAGAATAACACTGAGTCTAAAATAAAATGTCCTGACACACATTTTTACCCACATTTGATGTCTGAGATTGTTGCGAAATTAACTCCATTTGGAGCTGCAGTGGAGGTGTTTAGTCTGAATGGATATTGCCAACAGAGAAAAAACATAACAACAAATTACTCCCATGCAAACAGAAAACATCACTGCTACAGTATGTTTTTGGGCAGCTGTTTTGGGGTGAATTTGCTGCTTTAAGAAGCCTATACCCACACTGATGGTGCTTTACGCTAAAGGCTAATGTCAACATGCTAACATGGTCACTGTACGCTAACATACTGATAGCAGGTATACTGTTTATCATGTTCACCTTCTTAGATTAGGACAATAACATTTGCCATTTAGCACTTAATGCAAAGTACAGAGGCTGATGGGAATGGCATTAGTTTTGCAGATATTTGGACCTAAACTAAAGTATTAGGCAGATTAAAACTGACCTGATGATGGTGCTATATGAAAAGTTAAGCTATCACCAAAGTTATTCATCCTGAGGCGGGACATGGATCTATGAACCATATTTCATGGTGATCCATTGAATAGGTGTGGAGATATAGCACTCAAAACCACAGATGTCAGGCTATATCTGCTCGGATAAAGCCTGACATCCGGCGCTCCCCTTCCGCTATCTCTGCTATGTATTTTGCAAGAGCACCATTGCTTCATCCAGGGCTTAGCACTGCCCAGGGCGGTTGTGATTGGTTTAAAGAAATACAAACATGCCAGAGCGCCAGTTGCACCCCTTCTTTTCTCCTATCCCAGAATAGATAAGCGACGTAGCCAGACCTTACTCCACGGCTGACAGCACTGTGGAGATAGATCTTGCAATGCGAGACTATGGATATCTGCACCAAATTCTATAGCAATCCATTTAATATATTTTTCCAGTACCAGTGGTGGTGGACAAAATGAGACAGTAACCTTTTTCTGTGGCTCACTCAATATCATAGGAACTTAATTTAAATTGTAATGTATCATTTAAATATATTTATTCAAACAGTAATGCACATACATTTACTTGTTCAGTTCAAGATGATTTGGAAAGCTTAGTATGCTACATCTACCTTGACTCAGGTCGCCATTGTAGGAAATTTGTTTTAGATTATTATCTGCACATGCTGGTGTTCATATGGCTGCAGTTGTTAAATAATGTGTGCCTTTGACTTGAACTTGAAGTATGTTGATATAATGAGGCCTGCAGTAGACAGTCGCAGATAGTGGAAAATTGCAGTCTAGAGTCCATCAAGGCCGTTAGCCTTAATCTGTAGCCAGGGCTGGACTGGGACAAAAAATCGGCCCGGGCATTTTTGGCCCAGGCGGCCCACACCCACCGTGATTGGTCAGAGACATTCCCTGCAGACAGTCCGCTTAAAATATGCGTCCATTCTATGATATGAGTTGCCTAGTGTTCTGCATTCAAGTGATGGTTTTGGATCCTTCAAGAGGTCTCAAGACTTATCTGTTGATCTTACACTTAAATAATTAATTCATTCTTAGAGTTATGATTTATATATTTATTTTATTATTATTATTATTTATTTATATATTTTTTATTATTATTATTGATATTTGATATTGTATTGCCATTATTGTTATTATTACTATTTTGCTTAATATTGGCTTAGCAACTTTTAAAAACTGTTTAGCCTACTGTTAATTTTAACCATTGTAAGATTCATATTTTGTCGCTTTAGACAAAAGTGTCTGCTAACTACAATAACCATAACCATAACCCTTCCCAAAAGCTACAATAAAGCTGGGAGTAGTACATGCCCTGGAAAAGAGAAGCAGTGTACTCACTCACTTTAGATTGGCGACCTGGAGGCCATAGGGTAGCCTACACAATGTCCATACTCAAGTGCAAGTCATTGCCAAAGATAAAGTTTAAAGTATAATTTCAAATTATTTAACAACATTTAAGTATACAAGTGTATTGTCAGTAAAGTCAATCAAAATGTTGCCTTGGCCCACACCAATGAACAAGAAAGATTTACTCTAACAAGGTAACCTTTAAAAGAGTGAGAAACAGAGAGAAATGTCAGCTAAGTTAAGGTATAATTCATTTAGCTTAAATCTCTGGGCAATGTAGTACAGCTGTACACATATTATACATGAGCCTAGTAGAACAGGCTGTATACATAGTATACATGAGCCTAGTAGAACAGGCTGTATACATAGTATAGCCTAGTAGAACAGGCTGTATACATAGTATACATGAGCATAGTAGGACAGGCTGTATACATAGTATACATGAGCCTAGTAGAACAGGCTGTATAGATCACAGACTTCAGCTACCCAACAGGCCAACCCTTAAACAGTTAGGTTACCTGACAGCCACTAGCTTTAATGTTACTGCCAAACTGCTTGTTGTTATTATAACGTGAGGCACGCACACACACACACACACACACACACACACACACACACACACACACACACACACACACACACACACACACACACACACACACACACACACACACACACACACACACAACCTGTTAATTCACGTACTTCTTACCGTCGTCAACTAGGCCTACTCTCTCTTCCATCTGTTCCTCCCTCTCTCCCGTGGCCCTGTCATGGTCGCTCTCGTCCTCGGCCTCTTCCCTGTCATCATGATGTTGTTTCTGCTTCTCTGTATAGCCAGACACCTCTCCTCCTTCCTCTACTTCAGGTAGCCTAATGCTGATGTTGAAGCAGCTACTACAGCCCCAAACATGTCAGACATGTTGGCACATTTTGAGGCATTCGCCTGTAGATACTTAATCTTTTTCTCCTGTAATTTCTGTACACATCGCTTGCGTATGGGGTTCCGTGGTCGTTTGTCCATTTTAACGTGGATGCTAAACTTCCAGCATATTATAACGTTTACAGCTCGTGTCTCAGGGCCGGGAGTAGGGAAGGGTGTTCCTGGATTTGATTGGGTTAGGTCTAGCTTAGGACTGTAGTTGAGCTGATTCCGGTTTCCAACTTCGCCCCAGGGATGTCAGTTAAAACACGGACGGAGACAATTATCGCTCTTGACGCTTTATTACATAAGGCAACAGTACAAAATGGGCGTGTGTAGCTCTGCTATGGCTGTGTATTTGTGTGTGGTTCTGCAAAGAAACAAATAACATTGTGAAGGCTACCATACACAATGCATATGAAGTATACATATAGGCAGGGCATGAAGTTAACTTTTTTGACCACCAGCCACTGTGGCGGGTGGATTAAAAAATCCACCCGCCACAGTGACTTTTTACCAGCCAGATTTTTTTTTTGCCTCATAAAGGTGAAAAACAGGAATTACTGTGTCTCTCTGATCCTATCCTGTCCTATTCATCGTAGCCTGTGTATTAAGACAAAACATAATAATTTATTGAATTAATCAAATTTGAACATACAGCTAAGCCTATGTGTCAGTGGCTTGTTGATCTTTACATTGTTAGTTAATTTTCTATCCTGGTCTGGGACACACATTCATACGGTTTGAGTAGCTACTTATTGGACTTTAACTTATTGCACTTACAATAATGAGCGTAGCTGTCCTCAATTTAGGTAATTATGTACGCCTCATCTCCGTTTTTTCCTGCATTCAACGTGTGATTGTGTCCGTGTGTCCGTGTGTGTGTGTGTGTGTGTGTGTGTGTGTGTGTGTGTGTGTGTGTGTGTGTGTGTGTGTGTCGCGGGGGAAATGGAGCAACAGGACAGGACTGAAACGGCAGCAGCTTTCAGAGTGAAACATCGCTACAGCGTACATTGATGTTAAAATTTCTACCGGTTGGCAGGACGGTCTGAAATGTTTTGCACGGTCTGGCGCTGTACGTTTTGTTGGTAAATGTGAAATGTTCGAGTCACACACGTCTTGTCTTCGTTATCAGAAACAAGGAAATGAATTTGACCCGTTCTCACTACCGATTGGTCAGTGGCTGCACGTGGGACTGCTGGGATTGTCGCGAGTAATGCAAATGCGATAGGGGGCCCCGGCTGTCAATCAATGTCTTCCAGTGATGCAGGCCCCTGATTGGTCTGGGCCCGTAAGCAACCGCGTACCCTGCTTACCAATAGTTGCGCGTCTGAATCACTCAATTCTCATTGGCTACCCGCCAATGTGGCAGGTAGATTGACAGTGTTACCCGCCAATTGCAAAATTCACCCGCATTTGGCGGGTGGGCGGGTGTTAATTTCATGCCCTGCATATAGGCTAGCAAACAACAACAAACCCACTATTAATTACACTATATCAATGTAATGTAACTACTGCAGCATAATACAATACAATAATAATACAATAATGTAGCTAAATACAAACGTGAGCAAGAGCTTCCAACAATCTGCATTATAAATCAACAGCCACGTGCAAAGTAGGCCTAGCTAACAGGTGATTAACACAAACATCGAAATTACCAGCTAACTTACTTAAATGTAAAATAACTACAGACCAATACAACAACAGGCCCAAATGAACTGACAACGTAAGCTATGGGACTTACAGTTCTCAAAGACGCACACACGCGAGCTCAACTGATTATCCTCTGGACGCACACAGTCTCTTTTCTCTTTCTCCCACTTTTCTCTCCGTGTGGCGCGTGCGCCCGCTCGCAGTCAGGCGCGTGTCCGCGCTACCCCCTGGCATGCAGCCACAATCAGTCCTGACAGACGGACTTTTGTACAATTACCGAATGTGCCGCTGTCAGTTATCTATGGGCCGGCGCGGCCCAAAACAATAAAAAAATTAAAACAAAGGCCTATAAATTATATCGGCGATTCGGCCCAAAAGTGCGTCGGCCCACCGGGAAAATGCCCGGTATGCCCGATGGCCAGTCCAGCCCTGACTGTAGCCCACTCACTGAGAGAGAGAAGAATGGTTTGACCTCCTCTCAAACTAGCCTTATACTTCTCCGTATTCCTGCCTTCATCTCTTCCTCCCCCCATCCATCTCTCTATTCCCTTTCCCAACCGAGCCTCCAGGGGTTTCTCCACAGCCACTGCATTCCTTTACCCATCCTGCCTTGCTTCCATCCATCTCTCCGCTCTGTCATTCACAGCCTACAGTCGCCCCTCGCTGCCTCTATCTCTCATCCTTCGCCCCCCCAATCCCCCCTGCAGTGACTTCTGCCATTGTAGGCCCTGCTCTCTCTCTCTTTCTTGGGCTGCTGTGTGAGAATGGGGTCATTGTTGCCATGTTGCAGCGTGTACATGAGTGTGTACGTGTGTGTGATAGTAGGAGTGAGTTCTCTGCCCAAGCGCCAGCATGTCCTGCTGCCCGACCTCCATACGCACACTGGCCTATTACTCACACACCAAGCGTGCATACATTGCCCACGGAAATTAAAACACAGCCTGACATGTAATCATTCTGTCCCAAGAGCCCAATGTCTACTGGTGAACATGTTCCCCTCACTTTTCAAAATCTTAGTATTCTCTTTAAAATGTTCCTAAATTGAACAACAATTAAACACAAGGCTGACAAGGAAGTGAAACTGTAAATATGCTACTATCTATCAGGATTGGGTTGCAGCTCTTCATAAATCCATCACTTTCCGTTTTAATGTTAACTACTACCTATGACTTTGCTTAATGTATGCATGCATGGAGATTGAATACAGTTTAGAAAGAGTGGGACATGTCTGATTATGCTAAACTAAATATATTTGCATAATATTTTGAAAATTTAATTGAAGCACCAGGTCAGATGTGTTGACTATATCCCATAACCTCTTTTAGTCTTCAATCTAATTTATAAATTAGCAAGCTAATGTTAGCTCTGTCAGTGGTTAAAAAAAAAAAAAAAAAAATAATATATATATATATATATATATATATATATATATATATATATATATATATATATATATATATATGGGTTCTACGTATATCTAAAGGTTCAATTAGCTACATAACCTTGTAGTTACCAGGTGTATTTAGCAAAAGTCAGACAAAATATTTGAACATCTTTGTTCGATGGAAAGTTGTTCTGTTGAATTCAATTTGCTGGGAGTTTTTTGACCCCACACCTGGAGAAGATGTTTGTTTATCTCTATTTGTCTGTAAATATTTAGCAACAACTAATCCTTTGTAAAAGTAGGTATAACTAGGTTTTAGTGTTATTCATGCATACATGGAGAATGTGTTTCAGAGTTAGTAGTATTCATGCAGTTACGAATATTAGATTATGCTAACCTAGCTAAAGTTATCAGGTCATTTTGACCTCACCAAGGCTATTTAACTTCAGACTAAAGTTAGTAGCATGACGTTTATAATTTTAGGTATATGGTGTTAAAATTGTCTCAGTTTAGATAATTATTAAACAGCATTTTATTTTTGTGTCAGGTCAAATGTGTTGACCATATCCGGAAATTGGTTCATACTAGCAAGCAAACGTTAGCTTTGTAAGTGGGTTCAGTTAGCAGCACAGCTACGTGGCAGTTACTGGTTGTGAATAAGGTATTTAGTAACGACTAATCTCTACATTAGCTTGTGTTGTACAACCCATTGCTATTTATTTATGACTAAATCTCCACATATGTTATACTACATTAAGTTATAACTTACAAACAGCAACTACCTCCAAGTCTCTATCACTGAAATTGATTTTAAGTAGGGTTAATATAGTATTGCTAGCTCACACTCCAGTTAGTCACAGTCTCGGCCTCCACCGCTCTGTCTGTCTAAGGGATTATCAGCCGGCGCTGGCCTCCACTCTAATCCTTTCCTCAACAGACTCACTTACATTCTCTCACACACACACACACTCTCTCTCTCTCTCTCTCACTCACACACACACACACACACACACACACACACACAGGCTTTTCAATGACAGCAACTATTTGCCATATCTCGCCTTGCTAATCTGTTAACTAGCTATTACAGCAGCATGTGCTGTTGTTGATGTCACGGTAGCTAGTTTAACACCAAAATTAAAGGAAAAAGCCCAAAGAAATCTATTACATACATTGTAATTTTCTTGCTTTAATCTAAATATTCCTCTATGAGCAAACAGCATACTTGACAAGCCTGCTTTGAGACACAGGGCTCCCTGTTCAGATGATTGTTGACTGTGTAAATATGGCGTCCATTTGAAAGTTCCGTGGTCACAACAGGTAATGTCAACCATGCTTTTTGAGGGTGTATATTAGGCTCTGCATTGACAGTAAAACATCACAGAAGCTTCATCTGGGACCATACAATTACAACTTATATTCACATTTGTTTTAATAAGAGTTGAATTAAGGTGGAGACATCTTATCTATCAGGTGTTCAATGGGAAAGACAAAGATTAGCGGTATGTATTTAAACATTTACAGTGAGACATAGTCCACCAATAAGACATTTGCTGTATGTAAGAGCAGGCTCCAGGTACAGATATGAGCCGGCCTGTGTCTTAGTGCGACAGGTGATCAGCTCACCTGTATTGTCTTACATGCAGCTGACTCAAAGCCTCTATAGAGATCCATATAAAGTGTCAGTGTCGTACATGTACTTTGAAAAGAAACCCTGACTTAGTCTCATATCCAAGCAGTACGCCTAGTAATGAAAGTGAGAAATGAGTATATTAAATAAATATTACTAGTAGTATTTGACCAAATACACCTCTGTCAATACTTTATAATACAAGTTATAATACCGATTACTATTGGTGATTTCGGAAAATTCAAAATATTGCAGATACAGTGGTGAGATAAATTTCTTTTATCCATTACTTTTGGTTCATAAAGGTTGTATCAGGATATTATGAGCCGAAATTAATATCTAGTCTCATATGGTGCTGAAGCGATTAGTCGATTCATTGATTACTCAATCTTAATCTGCAACACACTGGTTCCATCTTCTTAAACGTGAATAGCTACTTATTTTCTTAGTGTTCTGTAAACTGAATATCTTGCGGTTTTGGACTGTTAATCAGACAAAAAAAAGATATTTTTTTCAGCATTTTATAGACCATACAATTGAAAAGATATTTTGCTGATTTAAATCCAGCTCTGTGTCATGGCAGTGTGGGCAGTGTGTTTAGATGAACGGTGTTTGGCTTCCCTCAATGGCGGTAGTGCACAGAGCTCCCTGTGGAGCAGAGCAGCGGAGGTCTGCCGAAATTGGAGCAGAAAAGCAAAGGTCCGCCGAAATTTGTCTGATCTCAGCAGACCTCCGCTGCTCTGCTCCTCCATGCACTGACGCCACGGAGGGAAGCCAAACATCGTTCATCTAAACACACTGCCCACACAAAGATGGCACAAAGCTGGATTAAAATAGGCAAAGTATCCCTTTAATTGATTAATCAAGAAAATAAAACAGATTATTTGAAGATGAAAGTTGCACCCCTAGTGATCAAGGGCACTCTGAACCTTTCCATTGTTTCTACTTTAATCCCACATGTCAGTCGAGCCAATCAAAGAGGACTGGTGCCCTATGCTTTGAGAGACTAGAGGCTGATCCAGGATCAGAGTGACAGGTAAGGCGTGACCAGAGGGGCCATGACCTGCCAACCCACAAACATGCTGTGACATCACACTAAGGAGGTCACTGTAATCAGATTATCCTCCTTACACAGACTCACTATTGGCCTTGACTGACCTACAACACTCAGGTTAATGTGCCATCCACACGAAGACGCGTTTGGATGCAAACGCACATCTTTTGCATCGTTTGGGCCGATTGTCCACATGAATCCTGTAAACGCACTTTTTTGAAACCTGGTCCCAGGGTGAATAAAAAAAAAAAAACGGCTCACGTTTGGCTTTGTGTGTACGGTGAAACCACATAAGTGTGTATCAATGATGTCATCCCCACACACCTCGGCCTCACAGCTGCCCGCCTTCAACCCAGCTGACTGCTCTAGCAGGGACGCAATGCTGCTTATAAAGTGGAAGTAGAGAATTTATCAACTAGCTAGCTAATCTGTCTGCTTATCAACTCCTTGAACGGATTATAGTAACTTTTAGCACGGCTTATTGTAGAAAGGCTACCGCAAGAAAAATGTGTAGCTAGATTATCAAAAAGACATCGGATCATTCATGTTTGTTTGACTGCCGTTAATTTCTGTAGCAGTAACAGCGCCGCCTACAGGCCTGGCATATGAAGTAGAGTGTTGAGTCATTTACATATGGATTCATGTGTACGTGAATTTTCTTGAACCGAATCCAGGGAAGACGGATGCGTTTTCATCTTAACGTCTTCGTCTGGATGGGGTCTAAAACAAAGAGTACACTCACACATGCACAAGGACACGTCTTAAAAATCTTTAACTTGGCAGGGATAAAATTAGATGAAAGCATTTGAGTGGGCCAAAAAAATCCCTGGGTTGTAAAATGTTTGTAAAGCTTCAAACACACTGAGTCTATGAGTCTACACATTTTACCTTGATGAATTCTTCTGTGGGAGAATAAAGATTGTGTGTTTACTGAGTGCAGAAGCTGGCTGATGGAAGACAGGAGAGGCTCGGGGCCTGAGCTGCTCTGTAACCGCAGTGATGCCAAGTGGTCGGCGGTTTAAAGAGGACACCTGAGACCAGCGCACCTGGACAATGAGCTGAGGTGTAACCCTAAACTGAGATGAACCGCTGTTTATCCCCCGCGCTCTCCTTCTCTTGTTGTTTCCCATCCATCTCCTCTCTCGCTTCATACATCTCCGCTCTCTCTGGTCCCTGAGCTTATTTTCCCTTCCCAACCTGATCTATTCCACCCTGTCATTCTCCAAATCTTTTGACTCCATACCTCTGTCTCTCTCACTTTCTTTCCATGCCTCACCCTTCTGGGCATCGCCAGGCTAATTCAAACATCCCTCAGTATAGGTGTGAGTCACAATCTAATCACATACTTAATGATTAGCACCCACACATTTTCAGTCATCGTTCAGGGTGGAAAACAGACTCAAAGCCCTTTATTTGACATTCCTGCATTTATTCAGTTGCTATTTTCACACAGACAATACTCTAAATTGGGGGACTGACATTTTGTGCAGCAGCGGACAGCGGCTAGCAGCTGTATGACTCAGTGACACAGAAGCAGTGCCCATGTCACCATGGAAAGGCAGTGTTATGGTGTTGTTGCCAAGGCTCCGCTGTCTAATACGCATCTGATCCCCCATCATTACTGTTACTGAGCCACACAGGGAGGAGGGAGAGTCAAGAGATGGGAGCAGGGTATGCATGCTTAAGAGTGAAACTCAAGAAGACCGAGTGAGGGATTGAAGCTTAGGGAAACATTTCGGCAGATCAACAGCGAGTGTGTTTAAGCTACACTTACTTTTCTGCCTGTCTCCCTCTTTTAAAGGCCTTTAGTCAGCATCCTGCACACTCCACCCATATTTGTACACTCCCTCCCCATTACTTGATATAAACACACAGTCTGACCTGCATGTATAAACACACACACACACACACACACACACACACACAAAATGCACTTAGATGCTCACTGTGTGTTCCTTCTTTGATGCACCAACAACTGCAACTGCGTCTTTAAAACAGCAAGTAGCACAAAGGACCAAAAATAGCTCAGTGAGTTGCAGAGCAGAACTGCTCTCCTTGAGGAGGGGAGGAAAGAGGAGGAGGATGAAGAAGAGCAAGAGGAGGTGCAGAGAGAGATGACAGGGAAAAGATGGCAGAAGGAGACCAGCTCTCCAGGACTTAGGCCTCCCTGCTGGGTTGAATTTAACTTTCTCATCCAGTGTCAGCTCCCGGAAAAACATCTGTATGTTAATAACAACACTTGAATATCACATTTCTGTAATGTCATGAAATGATTAAAAGAAGGCTGAATGTTTGTACATTTCTAAATGTACACTTGTCCCGGTGGATTTCCTACAAGCCAATCATAGAAAGTAATAGATGTAACCACATACAGAAAATCTAGACGTCAAACATGTCAATATTAGAAGTGGGACTATTAATCAATACAGCAACATATCACAATACGATCTTTTTCAATGGTTCATTTGTTACTAGTATAATGTATTACTCTTATTTGATATTTATGTCCTGTTCTTAAGTACTGTAAAATAATTGCATGCTGTATGTAAAAGATTTTGCCATTTTAAAGGGTGGTGATGAGAAATGAGAAGATTGTCTGTATACGGTAAATTTGAAGCTAATGCCAAGAGACTGTAGGAGATATGCTCAGTTTAGCACAAAGACTGTAAACGGGAGGAAACAGCTCTGACTCTGTCCAAAGGTAATAAACTATTTTAACAGCATCTCTAAAGGTCACTAACACATTAAACTCCAGAAATGTAAAGCACTCAGACAAGAAATAGCACATAACCCTACGTAAAACCACAACATGTCGTTTTCAAACTTCAGTTTTTGTACAGATTAAACAAACAACATAAAAGTTATTAATTAGTGAGCTTTAGGTAGGCTCATTTTGTTACCTTTGGACAGAGCCAAGCTAGCTGTCTCCCCGTTTCCAGTCTTTAGGCTAAGCTAAGCTAACTGCCTCCTGGCTATAGCTTTGTATTTACCATACAGACATGAAAGTGGTATCAATCATCTTATCCAGCTCTTGGTAAGAACTAGAATAAGCGTATTTCTCAAAATGTCAAACTATTCCTTTAAGGGTACATTTGAGTTCTGCAATTGATATTATGTATCAAAAACTAAAATAAAATATTTCAAACACAAACTACATCCTCCAATATGACCATTAAGTGGATTATCATCAACATCTCTCTAAAACAGTTTCAGCAAACACTGAACAGTCTATATTACATATGTGCTGCCTCTATATACCTGATGTTGAGCCTCACAGCTGTGAGTTAGATGGTACATACAGAGGGGTGAGCTTTAAGGGCCATTGCTGACATTGGAATTTGTACCATGACAAAGAATATCTTAGTGTAAGGTCTACTTAGTGTAAGCGTCTTCTGCCACATTTTGTTCAACCTGTAAATAAAACCTATTATCACATGTCTGTTTTAAGGTCACATGATAATGACTGAAACATCTCCATGGAAACTGAGCACACCATTTACTGATGAAGAGTCACCCTGATAAGTCTCACTTGTTTGCAGTACTTACTATTGCTGGACTTGAGGTCTCTGTGGATGATAGGTACGAATGCCTGGTTGTGCAGGTAGTCCATCCCTGTGGCAACCTGGACCGCCCAGTTCACCAGAACCCTCGGGGGCACCTTCTTTCCAGCAAGCGCTCGGTTCAGAGCCCCCCCTCTGGCATACTCCATTACCAAGCACAGGTTGGGCTCCCGCAGGCAGACCCCACGGAGACTGATTATGTTGGGGTGCCGGAGCATCCAGAAAAGCCTGGCCTCCTGCCGCACGCTCTCTGCTGTGGCACTAATATCCTCATCGGGGTCTTGCCTGGCGGCCTTTACTGCTACTTCTTCTACCCGCCATACTCCTCTGTACACCTTCCCAAACCCACCAGCTCCAATCACCTCCTCCAGGAGCAGTTCTGAGAAGTTTATCTCCAAGGGGCATTCACCCACCCCGCCTGCCACCCGCCCTCCTGCAGTCAGCTGCTGGTAGTTGGCGGCATCCCCCCTTGTGACGTAATTGCATGGAAAGATACCCACCTTGTCCTGGATCTTGCCTGTCCACCAACCCTCGTCCCCAGACACTTTTGAGTCTTTGGAGAGAACCTCAAGGAGGTCCCCGCGCCGCAGGGTTAACTCCTCGTCTGCTGTGGCCTCATAGTCAAACACTGCCGTCCAGAAGGGGTTGGGGTTGTTGGCACCACAGCGGTGACCAGGGTGGGAGTCTGGGGAGCCAGAGGAGGAGATGGTGGAAGAGTTCCAGCTGCTGCCATTCTCCACCTGCACTACTGGGGCCGGACACATCGGCGGCGGAGGGGTCATATTCGGGGGCATGGAGGATGAGGAGGTAGTAGAGGAGTGGGGCCCAGGCGGGATTAGGCAAGGTGGAGGCGGGGAGCAGCTGCCCCCACAGCTGGTGCAGGACAGGGGGGCTGCTGTGCTGCTCGCTCTGCCGTATGGGTTCATGGCAGCTTGACTGCTGTTTGACGCTGTAGGCCTGCCCTCTGTCAACCCAGGCACAAAATCCATACAGGGCCCATTGACAGAGGCGAGGTCTCCTCGACCACCAGTGGGGGGTAGAGGGGATCAGAGGATCAGAGAGCTGCAACTGCTCTCCCACATCACCACATCTCGCTGTTGAAACTCTGCCAAATCCTGTCACCGGTTGCTGTTGTGCTGTTGCTACGCGGTGTGTAAGTAACATGTATTCCCAAAGGCAAGTTCATTCAGGGACAACGTACATCAGGTCAAACAATGACACTCAGCAAATAGAGTCCATGAGTGTAACCCCCCGAACCCTAATTGATTGTTTTCACTATTGTGTCTTTTGGAAAGCTGCCACAGACCAGAGAAATCTAAGAATCTAAGAAACAGCAGGTCTGATGAAATCCTTCAGAAAGATGTCTTCAAGCTGATGAGCTCCTGATCAGTGAGTGAATTCTGGTCTCTGAATTGCTGCCTACAATTTATAAAAACAGTGACATACTTAATTACAATGTCCTACATTGCTGTAACAATTAAGCATCTGAATTTAACAAAAACATAATGTGGACTCATGATTTATAGTTAATAAACACACAACCTCTTCTGATGTTAATATCAGTCCATTGAGACACTCGAGGGGATAATAAAACCACAACTAAAGTAGGCCTATGCATCTTATTAAGGAATATTGACTATGTGTTTGAAATCCTCTGAGCAGGGGTCGTCATTATTTCTCATCCAGCCCAGTGTAGATGCACCTCCCCGCCAGCCATCTCCATGAACACGGGCTGTTTTCTCTCCTATTCTGTGTTTGGAAACATCCGCAGATATTCGCCCTACATCGCGACAAGCCGGTCCAGGCTAAATGCTACATGCATGCCCCACTCACAAGCCAGTTCAACGTCCGTGAATAGCTTTTATCAAAACGGCCCCGTCCATTAAGACAGCAGGGGAATTACAGAAACAAGCCGAGGGCAGGGCGGCAGGTATTCAATACAGAGCTGTAAAGTGGCACCATGTTCAGCATCCAGCCAAGTCTGAGCACAACAACCCCGCCTCCGTCTCTGTGCAGCGGCCTGGTTCAGTCGCTTCTGCTGGGCTACATTTGTGATGGTGACAAGTCCTCGGCGAGAAATGAAACTCTTCTTCACTGGAGACAGTGAAGGGATGCCAGTATATATTATCATTATCCTGCTGCCTCGAGAGCACGCATGGTTGTTTCAGATCATCAGTCAATAGTCTTGTAGCGAAGGCTTTAAATGCCCACGACTTCTTTAGGAAAGACAGAAACACTCACACGGCGACAAGGTGGACAATAATTGTCAACGAAGGTTTGCATTGAGGTATTGCAGCATTACAATCTCTGATCCGAGTGGACTACATGGCTCCATGTTTCCCTTATAAATAGATCGCCCCCCTTCTTAATATTAATAATAACACCAACAATATAGTTGGCTATCGGAAACGGTTATTTATATGCGCGCAAAATGTTGTATCCAATCCCGGCTTGCTTCTTCCGCCCCAAACAGCTTTATTTTAACGCGTAAACAATTAGCGTTTACTGTAACCTAACCTGGACACTGAGGGCAGCAACATCCACCGACATCGTCGCATGGGCGTTTTGCATCCGAGTAAAGAGGGACCATCCAGATCAGTATAGGCTAACCCAGTTTGGCGACATACGCTCCAGGGAGTCCTTGTTCGTGCTGCTCATCCAGCTGTCCGGAGGTCCATCGTATTCAAACAGGCTTTTCCTCCAAAGAGACGTGACATTTCGAGCACCAAGCTGTCAGTCTGTGGGCTGTCTTCGCATCAAATACACCGGGGCGCAGTCCACATACGTGGGAACAAGTGCTTCTTCTGTCACTGATCTACAAAACATAGCGATGGTTGAAGCACGCAGGATGTGTGCGCACTTTCTCCCATCACGTATGTGCAGATCTGGGTGCAGCTCACCGTAAGGGCGGAGAGGAGGACGCTACAGTCTGTTGGAACGAGACTGTGCTGGTGGTGAGGGTGTGCTGTTGCATTGTGGGTAATGTAGTTCCTGAGGGATCTCCTGCTGACCTACATCATTCTGACAGCTCATATCACTAAATACTGTAATTAGCATGTTACAATCATAAGGAAAAGGATGAGTGTCGTCAAAGTCGAGTTAATTTATTCTACACCACAGTGCATTGCCCTATTGCATGATCATTTATTTGGCAATGGCTACACTTATTTGCAAAAATGTAATAGGCTACAATAATAGTGATTTATTCTCACTGAAAAATGTAGTTTCTTGTGTCCCCCACATGGTCAGGGGTCAAAGGTCAGCAAAAGAACAGCCTGTAGCTGGCAGGGATTGAGTATGTTGTTCAAGGGCACATTGGCAGTTTGAGGCACACAAAGAATATGTCTAACGTAAGACCTTCTTACATGAAATAGGATGGAGCTGAGTAAGACTGGAACTATAGCACATATATAGCCTGCCTGCAAAAATGCTCCTTAGGGGGTTTTATTTTATGCAAGGAGAGGATAAAGTGAGGACAAATAATCCCATCATTTTTCTTGACATTGCATAAGATTGTGTTTTCCGAGAAAGAAAAAAAACATTGCATGACATAGTGGAGGGTTTGGGCACACAAGATGTTGGATCACAGTGTGTATAAAACAGAATACCTAAATATTTACTGTTACTTTATTGGAGCAAAAAAAAAAATTGCTAGAATTTCATTGCATTTCAGGACACTATTATTATACAGTCTTAGTATTCATGCCCATCATTTTTTAAGCTATACTGACCCCTGGTGCCTAATAAGTGAAACACACATATTTAGTGGTGGCTTCTTATTAGTCCATCCTTTTCCATAGTTATATTAGACTTAGACTTAGACTTAGACTTCTCTTTATTGATCCTATTGGGATGACTCCCGCAAGGAAATTGGCTTTCCAGCAGCAAATTCCAGCATTTTACAAAAGGACACTTAAGTACAGTATTGAAAAAAAGAGTATAAGATACAAACAATAAACTCTTAGATACATATGGTAAGTAAACAAGAAACAGTAGACAGTAAATAATAGTAATAATAATAATAAAGTCTTAGCCCAAAAAATAGAAGATAGACAATAAAACAGTACACAATGGGCTCTTATTTGTTTGTTTGGAGAGACCACTTCCTTCAAACTATCAGCATTTCCTGCATTCTCCCCCAGTTCACTGCTGCTCCTTTTGCATAGCCGAGAGCTGAGGTGGAAGTCAATGCTGTGACCTCTCTGTTGTGGGACGGTCACTGTAGTTACTGCCATCCCATTATCAACATCCTCTGGCTCAGAGACAGGTGCTGTAACTGCAGACATCAGGATGCGTACTATGAACAGGTTGTAAGTTTTGGTCTGGTATTTAGCAGAAGACTTTCAGACTGGCCCCTACCTTGTTCCCAGAGACTACAGATATATTTGCAGGAAATATGCCTTTGGTTCGCTGAGAAATACATTATCTCAGTGAGTGGTCCATAAATATGCCCTACATTATATTGCAGTGAGTGTATAAAACATGATACAGTGGTATGTAGCCTACACATTAAAGTCAAGCTCCAATACTGTCTGCTCTTCCACAGATGGCAGGATGTCTCTTTAAGCTACAAGTGCAACTGTAATTACACAAAAGGGAAAGAAGGATTTTTGTAGTATTATTTTGTCAAAACCTGTAGCCTTGTACCCTGTAACCTTGTACTGTTTATTGTATTTAACCAGTGGCCTATTATTTGAAATAGGTCAGTTGTGAAGTATTATTAACTTTTTATTTTTTTTATTTTTAAAACTTTACAAAAAGATTCATGACTATGAGCCCTGTGATCATAACCAGTTGACAATAGCAGATAATATACATTTAAAAAAAGAGGCTGTGGTTGAATTTAAATGTAGCTGTACTTTGATAACTTTTTGTTTTTGATTTATTTTTTCATTTATTGTAGTTACTTTTGCCTCTGATGTTTTCTGGTCTCTCAGGGGTATTTACCAAAACATGATTAGATCATTGATAAAAGTGAAAATAGTGATATTGACTTGATAAAAAAACAAACTAACTAAAAACTGTGGTTTTAGGAGTATGATTGCATGTTGGTTAATATTGGACAATTCCTAATTAAACCTCTGAATTAAAATTGATCTCAATTACCTACTTCTATGTAGGTTATATATATATACATGATTTATACAGTAATGTGCAAAAGTTTTAGGCAGGTATGAAAAATGCTGTAAACTAAGAATGCTTTCAAAAATGGAAGTGTTAATAGTTTATTTTCATCAATTAACAAAATGCAGTGAATGAACAGAAGATAAATCTAAATCAAATCAATATTTGGTGTGACCACCCTTACCTTCAAGACAGCATCAATTCTTCTAGGTACACTTGCACAAAGTTTTTGAAGGAACTCGGCTGGTAAGTTGTTCCAAACATCTTGGAGAACTAACCACAGATCTTCTGTGGATGTAGGCTTCCTCGCATCCTTCTGTCTCTTCATGTAATCCCAGACACACTCGATGATGATGCTGAGATCAGGGCTCTGTGGGGGCCATGCCATCACTTCCAGGACTTCTTGTTCTTCTTTACACTGACGATAGTTCTTAATGACCTTGGCTGGATGTTTGGGGTCGTTGTCCTGCTGCAGAATAAATTTGGGGCCAATCATAAACCTCCCTGATGGTATTGCATGATGGATAAGTATCTGCCTGTATTTCTCAGCATTGAGGACACCATTAATCCTGACCAAATCTCCAACTCCATTTGCAGAAATGCAGCCCCAAACTTACAAGGAAACTCCACCATGCTTCACTGTTGCCTGCAGACACTCATTATTGTACCGCTCTCCAGCCCTTCGGCGAAAAACCTGCCTTCTGCTACAGCCAAATATTTTGACTCATCAGTCCAGAGCACCTGCTGCCATTTTTCTGCACCCCAGTTCCTATGTTTTTGTGCATAGTTTTTCATCAGCTGCACTAACCAGGACCACTACAATCAATCCCCAACGTTGCCCGTTTCTTTGTGCTTTTTCAAAAGAGCTTGAACAGCACATCTTGAAACACCAGTCTGCTTTGAAATATTTGTCTGGGAGTGAACTTGCTGATGCGGTATAACTACCTATATACTATAATTGGTTGATCATACACCTGACTACAAAATCCCTGACTTTTTGCAAAGGTTTGAAGGCAAAGGGTTTGAAGGCAAAGGGTAGAAACACCAAATATTGATGTGATTTAGATTTTTCTTTTGTTCGCTCACAAGCATTTTGTAAATTGATAAAAATAAGCAATCATTATATTTTTGAAAGCATTCTTAGTTTACAGCATTTTTTCAGACCTAAGACGTTTGCACAGTACTATATATATATATATATATATATATATATATATATATATATATATATATATATATATATATATAGAGAGAGAGAGAGAGGACTACAGGATTAGGACTAGGATACAGAGGATTTATTTTGTTTAGCAACCACAAGGTTGTGCTATTGACTAATTTGTGTGCAGTGCATGATCCAAATGTGACTATGCAGCATGATAAATATAGGCTACATAATGCTTCTCTAGATTCCATGCTTCCATGTGTTTACACTCAGATGTTAATATGTATAGTTAATGTACCAGATGCTCATTAAAACAATGTGTGTCCCAGCTCCCATTGGTAGTAGCGTGCTGCCCCCTGTGTGCTGCTATCATTAGGGTGCGCTAACAGGAGCTGCGCATGAGCAGTAAGTGTGCGGGCGCAGCTTCGTCGTGGTTTCGGTTGAGCATTCTTGGCAACGTCTCGCTCGGTGAACAGGCAGTCGACCGTCGGCTACAACGGGTGTTTCCAAAATGTCTGGAGATTCATGTTAACGGAATAGGAGCCGAACGGGAAACACCGGAGCAGCGTTAGGTAAGGTGTGTGCTCTTTTTGGTTTTCTGTGAACAGTTTAAGTTGAACAGTGCAGGCTATTCAAAAGCGCTGAAAAGTGACGAGTGAACTAACGTTAGCGAGCAGGGCAAACACGGAGAGGCAGCCGAGCCGACCAACTTCACTCAATGCAGAGAACAGGCTCTTTACTACGGCTCAGCAGTCAGTGTGAGTACCACCTGAAGCCGTTTACACTGGCTCAACGCTTCACTTCGACCTCCGGCCATTCAACAGAGTCGATATATGGCCTCAAATATGCCGCTACCCGCAACAATTCATTAACTACTAAATATTCTACAACCTTACTGATCATTACGGTTCCAGTGCGCATGCTCACTACTGTGCAGACTTCGGATATGTAGTTTTTCGTAACTGAGTTAATCACAGTTGTAAGGGCCAAGACAAAACGGTGAGACTACAAGTTCCAGACAATGGGAGCTTTGTTTGGGAGCAGAGCTAGCCAGCTAGTTAGCCTGAACGAGCTTTGAATTTCGAGTAGTTGTGCTGCAATCGGAAGTTGCCTTGGCTGGAGATTTGTTTCAGAATGAGCTGCATGGGACACATTTTGGCTGGGCGGTTACACACACACACGCACACGCACGCACGCACGCACGTACGCACGTATTGAGTGTTGCAGTAGTTACAAATGCCACTGGTTTGCCGCATGCAACATGTTTCAAATGTGGTCATAAAACAGGAAAATTGATTGGTTGGTGGTTGGACACGCCGACTCTGTTAAGCTGTCAAGACGCGTGCACAGTGCGCAGGATTTGTAAGTGCATAGTAGACATTTATTTGTGTGTGTTTGTGCGGCCGAGTGTGTACACTGAATGGAGAGGTGATGATGCCTCGGCGTGTCGTCTCCCTTTCATAGAGATCCCCCTTGTTGCTGCTGTATTCCCCAGCCTTCAGGAAATGACACGTCGAGGTTCAGCATGATGGATCAGTCGTGCAAGAGCAGCAGAGCATGGCAGCACTGCACATATTCTGGGCATCATCTACTCTGGTTGCTTCCCATCTGGAACTAATGGAATAACTATTATCCCGGGGAAGATGCTTAAATGTGTTACTCTGGTTATCCTTCTGCTCACCCGCCTGTAACAGCAACTTGCTGCTGTTACTAAGCAGTAGAGCACAGCACTGCCCACTGTTTGCTGCACAATGGGGAAATCCTGCATTTCATCTTCCATTTGAGAGGAGATCAGATTTAAATGCAGTTCTGAACTGTGAAGTTTTATGCTGAATAATATTGATGTGGTTCTCCATATTGTAAATCCAGTTTCCTTTGATCAAAGGCTGTGCACCAGACTGCAGAAGTCAGTTATACAATGCGCTCTGTTTATAGTTTCCAAGACATAATTTCCATCCTTTAAATGGTTGTTTGGAAATGTTCCTTATCAAAAGCAAAACTAAGCAGACATGCTATTTGTGTCTTGTGAACTTATCAGTCTGTGCAATTTCAGCGTTTAATGTTTTAAGCTGAAAATTCAAAGAATGTTATGCCAGTAATGACATTTTGATCAGACACACTGCTCTTATAGAGTCTTGCTGCCTTACTGCTCATAACCTGTTGTAACACTGTTGTATCTCAGGTCGTATGCTCCTTTCCTATCTTCTTTTGTAACTCTCTACCTGTCTGACGAAGCAAAACAATTCCATAAATTGATAGTTGAAGGAAAAAGCTGCAGTACACATGCAGCATGATTTATTACAGCAGTGATTGCAGTAACATGTCCCTGCAAGCTGTTTTTGATAGATGTATTGAAAACAACAAGAGCTGGTGACTTCGAAGAGATAAAGCAAACCTGAAGAAAGTAGTAGGAAGTTCAGACTGTAGTGTTGATACATTGGAGTTAGAATCTTCTAATGCAAAGATTATGTTATCTAAACGTTATAGTTGAACTCCTTAACTCCACTATTATGTAGACCTATACAGTGCAGTGTGATGCTGCTATAGTTATGGTATGATAGGCCTTTTTGACTTGATATAGCATGCCAAGGCAAGGAGCCAACCGAGCACTTAAAATGACACTGTATTAATCTAATTGGCATGTTTGTTTTAAATTGGCCTATCCTTTGCATTCTTCTGTAAATATCTCATTCTTAAAGTTCTGGTATTAACATGGGTTATACTGCGTTTATTTCTGCATGCTCAGGTAACAAAACCCTTTGCCAAATCTCCCATATTGTTCTCCAGGGTGTTCTCCAAATCTCATACAATTTGGGTCATGTAACTCAATTAAAGTCAGTACAAGACATCTTTAAAATGACTGTCCTTAACCCCATGCTATTAAGAGCAAAAGGACAAAACCTAAGCTATACAATATTTCTGAACTCTTTTGGTGGGAAAAATGCATCATCCTGAAACTAGTCAAATAATTGACACATTTCAAGAATCCAATTTATCTGGTAAAACTTTACCTTACCAAAACCTTTCGTAACCATGGTTCATACTAGAGCTGGGCAATATATCGATATTATATCGATATCGTGATATGAGACTAGATATTGTCTTAGATTTTGGATATCGTAATGTGGCATAAGTGTTGTCTTTTCCTGGTTTTAAAGGCTGCATTACAGTAAAGTGATGTACTTTTCTGAACTTACCAGACTGTTGTAACTGTTCTATTATTTGCCTTTTCCCACTTAGTCATTATATCCACATTACTGATGATTATTTATCAAAAAGCTCATTGTGTAAATATTTTGTGAAAGCACCAATAGTCAACACTACAATATCGTTGCGGTGTCGATATCGAGGTATTTGGTCAACATATTGTGATATTTGATTTTCTCCATATCGCCCAGCCCTAGTTCATACCTTTTTTATTTTGTCCAGAATATGTTTAGCTGCCAATACTACACTGTAGTAAAAAAAGTCCTGCCAGGTCCGTAATATCTATAAACCATGTTGGTTTGGGTATTTCTGACAACAATATCACATTATCCATTTTAATGACTTATTTCACAACTCTGGGCCAACGTCACATAGTTGTAAAGCACCTCCAGCAGTCGGCTTGTAGTTGGCTCCACTGGGTACCAGATAACAATTTCTTACAGTCTGTGATCTTGAAGAACATCTCATATTTTGTGCAACTTATTTCAGTGTGTCATTGCTCACAGCTGTGGGAACAAAGGATCCTGTCTTCAAAGAGAGCTGAATGTGGGCCACCTGAGTTATTTCGCCTGTAAACATTACACTGAATCACCATGTCATATCTTGGTAGAGGTGACTCATCAGTTGTTGATTTTTCCTTGTTCAAGGATTTTAAAGAACGCAAACACAGGTGTGTATTTTCCATCAGGGTCTTTTGTGATGTTTTTGAGACGGCAAAGATTTTGTTTTGGCACCATCTCTGGTTAAAGTTCTCCTTTCCTAACCAGTCCACAACACCTTGGCAGGCCTCCTGCTATTTGTAATTTTCTTTCCAGTTTTCTATTTAATCCTTGGAGGCGTTTTAGTTAAATAAGGGTTAATAAAAATAAACAATTGTGTGTCCTTACAGTGTGCAAAAGAACACATCATACACACAGCACACACTGAGGCACCTCAAACTACATCAATCACTATAATTGGGTGTATCCCGATAGGTCACAGAGACGGAGGAGGATGCCTCAGGCTAAGATCCCATCTGGTCTGTGTCAGGGTGCACAGTGACGGCTGCATGTGTGCATCAGTGTGTGTTATCAGGGGGGCTGCTGAAAATGTAGCATTGTCTTAAACGTGAGCTTTTTTCTGTTTCCTGCTGGCTCATCATACCAGTGGTGTATACTCCTTTTTAAACCAGTGTTGGGACGCAGGTTCAAACCCTGTCAGTGGTTAATCTGAATGGGTCACACACGTCATCATCCCACCTGGTATCGCAGCCTCTTCCGAACCGGGTTGAATGCAATTAATTGACTGTGGTGAACAGGTGTTTCTATTTGGGTTGATAATAAATAAATAAATAAATAAATAAATAAATAAATAAATAAATATATATATATAATATATATATATATATATATATATATATATATATATATATATATATATATATATATATATATATATATATATATATATATATATATATATATATATATATATATATATATATATATATATATATATATATATATATATGAGAGTAAGCAAACAAAAAACACCCTGGAGGGGACCTTATACCTGCCACACAATCTCCAAATACTTATGTCAATGTTGTCACTGTGACACAGTAATAAAACTTACTTAGATCATACAGCACCTCTTGGATGCATATTTAACAGAATTATCTAAATGAAGGCAAAGCAAGGCATTTAAAACAGCAAATGTGATTCTAAATTACCGTAAGACAAACACGAAATACAATTGCATTGCACTATTTTCAAACTACAATATTCACATAAGTCAATAATATGTAAACAAAATGTTACACTCAAGAAAGAGGCCGAGAGACAGCAGCACATAATATAAACCGAGAGCGTACTGTGTGGGCGAGAGGCAGCGTGGATGTAGAGAGAAACTGAAAACTACACAACCATCATCAGGTAGGCCTATATGAACAAGCATTAAAACAGTTCCCTTATACAGACTACTGCAGTACTACTACTACTTCTACAGATGATGGGTTAACGACTGTATAATTTACTCAACATCTACCGTAAGATACTGCTGTGATGCTTGTCTAAATAGCATCAATAAAAATACCAGCAGTAACTGAGACAGTGTCCTGGAGTGTTTTGACTTCTATTCGAGGGATTTAACCAATGACAGTAGTCTCATGTGTGTTCAGTAGGCCTGGCTGTGTCATACACGCATGTATTAGTCAAAGTGCAGGTGTTGACAGTTTAGGATGAAATGGCATCAGACCACCAACCAGCATTGCAAGCCCCCCCCCCCCTCCCCTCCCTCCACTCTCCTTGATGTATTTGCCTCCCTTGAGGGTCTTATCCATAAGTCAGCATGCATGACAGTGTCAAGAGGTTAGAGATTTACAGAAAGAGGAGCACACCAATGTTTCCTGAAATGAGTCTCTGCTTTATGGCCTTCTGTGCAGCTATAAAACATTTGTTAGGTAGGTAGGCATTTGATCTATCAAGCAAGTCTCCCTCCTCTTCTCTTCTTCTCACTCCTGCAGAGGTCAAATTTCCTTCAAGGCGTTGTTTACCAATCTGTGTCTTCTTCTCAGTGAAGAGAATGAATTAGAGAGAGAATCACAGTCCTGCACGGTAAAAGTCTGAAATGTGCTTGCATTCGGCTGATGGCGCTGACTGACAGTGTGCATTTTCTGTCTTTTATAGAGGTTAGGGTAAATGTCCCAAGCACTACATCTTTCTTCTCTTGACTCCTCTCTGCTCTGGCTATGTTTGACTGGGGTAAATATAGCGTGCTGGTTTTAGCGAGAGGATAAACACAGATTTTGAGGAGGCCTTTCTTGCCACAGGTCGGCCTGCGTCCTCCCCCTGGTCAGCGTTTGGTAGCAGAGGGAGAGAGTGAGGGGGAATGCCTCACCATCCGTCCACAACACACTTAAACGGGGTTATTGGACTTAACACTAAGCTTTTGATAGGTTATAGGATGTATACATTTGCTACAAATCATTTAGACAGCCTGACAAAGTGCTGTACATAAAGAGTGATTTACGCAGGCTGTCCATTTATCAATTTAAAGTGGAGGCCACTCGGATTTACAAATAGGTGTCCACTTAACAAAGAGCCTGCACTCAGATGGTGAGTTTAAACTTGGATCTGTGTTTATTGAAATTGAAAAGAAAACCAGACATGACTGTTTGGGTTATTTCTTAATTCTCACACTGAATGCAAGGCCATGCGAGTAGAAATCGTTCCAATAACTGGCTGTACCTGCCTAGTCCCTGAGCAGTACTGAATGTGCTCATCTCCATAACATAAAGAGCTCTTATCTGTTACTCTCCCCCCTTTATAATTTCTCTCCCTGGCCTATATTCCTCTTTCAAAAGGGACTGATGATGCTAAATGGGGTTTCAGTGCTAGGCTGTAAGAGCCGGTTGATGATAGAAGCACACATCATGCATTCTAACTCTGGGGAACAGGCTTTGTTGTAGAGACTTGCAAAGCATTCAGAGACACATCCATTGATATGAATCGTTAAGCAGCTGAGAGGGGCAGCAGCCACCTTTCTTTCTGTAAAGTCTTCATTGCCTTTATTCCTCCAACTTGTTGTTTCTTGTGTCTTGGGAGCTGAGTTTGTCTGCTGCTTTTAGGGGAAGAGTGTGTTGTTACACCTGCTTCATATATGTCTCTATAACTGAGGCTTCACACATCAGGATTGACAGGTGGTGTGTGTGTGTACACAAAGAGCTATCTTACACACTAACATAGCAGAGATGTTCTGGAAAGAGGAAATCCTGCATGACGGGAAACAGCTGATTCTGTCTCCATCTGTTTTTATGGAGTGAGGAGGAGTAAATTAACCTCGTGAGGCCCACATACACATGAGCTTGAGCATGAACTGTCAAGTCATCAAAAGGATATGCTACAGTTATAGTTTTGAGCGATCATTTCAGTGATTGTTTTCAAGCAAAAGCTCCTGAAGTGTGGTGATTTTTTTTTGGTCATATTATATCATAAGTATAACTACATGAATTAAATATCTTTGGGTATTTGCCCGTTGGCTATACAAAGCAAGACATTTATTTGGCAACGTGGGGTCTGAGACATTGTAATGGCATTTTCTTTATTACTTTCTGACAGACTAAGCACATAATCAAATATAAACAACTGGCAGATTTATTGAAACGATTTTAGTTGCATCTCTATTTTCTGGGTTACTTTGACCATATGATAACACTAGGGCTTCAACTAATTATTTCATTTTCAATTAATCTGATTATTCATTTAGTAAAATGACACATTTAATTAAAATGGAATTTCCAGTATTTGCCATTTGTTCTAAATGACTAAATGATGACTTATTTCTAAACGTAGTTGTTAAATAATCTTCTGTCAGCTGTCTGACCAATAATCGACTCTCCAGCAGGGAACATTAATTCACACATACAACCGGACCTGTAGAAGGATAAAGACACATAGCCAACAGAGAGCAATTTCAAGGCACCAACTATCATGTGATTTTTTTATTTTGCTTTAAATATTCGTGCTGATCCAAGATAACATTTGCTTCTTGTTTCTAACCTATTTTCATGTTGATAATGACAGGATTTTTGAAATCGTTGATCAAGAATGTTAATTTGAATGGGGAAGTTTAAAAGCCCTTCCTCTCAGTCAGTGGCCTGAATCACTGGATCAACAAGAGGTTGTAATGACCCAGCCCACTATGTCTGCACAATGAGTCAATTATTCACCGTGAAAGATGTGTGTGCGGCCACAGTTAATACAAGCATCTTTGTAGTCCCCAGACACCTCATGTGGAATTCCATCTGTATTTTATTTGGAGTTGCTTGTCGGCCTCTTTTGGCTCTCTGTGCTGCCTATTGGAGGTCAAGCTGTTGGACAGGAAGTGAGTATGGACTGGGGAGGATGCAAGTGTGTGGTGGAGATGAGTGTTGCTATGAATCAGACACAGCAGTGATCAGTCACGGAGGCAAAAGACCAGTTCATCACAGGACATGAGTAAAAACATTCCTTCCGAGCGCAGAAAAATGTTAACAGAATTTGTCTCTGGCATGCAGCTGATATGCTGGACTTTATATGTTCCCCATTCATTGTTGGGATAGTTTAGTGTAGTTTAGCTCATCGCCAAATGCTGTTGAAAAAAAATGGTTGGAGAAAAAGGCGTAACACCAAACACCACCAGGAAACTTGTAGAGAGATTTCCCCCTTCCCCTCAGGATGTTTTGCTTTTAGTGTGTCCTGCACATTTGTTTAAAACAGACAGCTAAACACACACACGTCTCATTTATGTGTCTGGGTGGGAATGGGTGAGTTTTAAAGATGTTTTTCGTTATTATTTTTTTTTGTCTTCTGTCTCGTTGTATAATGTATTATGAAACAACGTCAAAAGTCAGTGTCTCTTTCTTTTCCTTCACTTTGTGGTATGTGTGCAGAGAGGCAACCATACATACATGCAGCCATTTCCAGAGACATGCATACATATGGTCTCTACATCCCTCTGCCTCTTCACAGCTCTTGATCTCAGGCTATTGCTGACTGTGGAGCCATTGTTTTAATGCTAATTGAGTATAACGTGGTCATTCCATGAATGCCTCTTGGCCCAGTTTTTATGGCACTGTATCAAAATGTGCATTTCTTTCCTCCTCATTTCCAAATCAGATTTGATACCGGGATAGAGGCTATTTAGCGGGCTATTTTCCACACAAGTTAATTTGCACAGAGAGCGTATGGTATGCTAATGTATTTGTGCTGTCACTGATGCAGGGCATTATGTTAAATCCGCTCTATGAGTGGGACATGAGGGAATTTCACAGAAATATACTGTATACAACTGTTTTTGTTTCTGTGCTTTTAAAAAGAAACCTGTAATTCACTGTTTGTGTATGTATACACGATAACTCCATAAATCAAGTGTTTCCTGTGATCAGTTTGTCATCACATAACCAAGCTCAGTGCCTCTTTTAGTGGGTGTTCAGACTGAAAAAATGCAAGAGATGGGGGTGTGTTGCTTTAGGTAAGATGATGCTGGATGGCCACTTTGAGTTATAGATCCATCAGTTTGAAGTCGTATTAGATGCTAAAACACTGCATAGCAGTTTATAATGCTGTGAGGACATATTTTATGAGTAGAAAGTTATCACTGCAACATTTTTGTCATTTTATCCTCTATTACAATGATCGAGAGGTTAAGAGTAGAATTACATCATTCTCGTGACAAAGTAATATACCAGGAATCCGAGCTTGCACATGTATATTTGAATAGCCAATGCAGTGCATTGCCGGATGATGAATAAATTTCAACAGTTTTTGCCGGATGACTTTGCTTTTTTGCCATAGCACCCCGCCGTGTTAACGCAGTGGCCTCAAAGAAATGAATGAATGGGCTGCATTTTAATGTGTGTGCTAATCAGTCTGTCAGAACATGGCCTTAATCCTCTTTATATTTAAAAGTTCAACACAAAGACTTAAGTGTAGCGGGTTGTGGGAATGCTTCGAGAAAAGCAATAATAATGTAGTGATGGGTAACCCAAAAACTATAGCAAATGAACTTTAGTATCCTCTGGTTGTTTCTGGCTGGCCTTTATGTACTGGAGCATACCAGTACAATATGTTTATAATTACATAAACTGTATTTTTATAAAATACATCTCGAATCAATCCAGTGTTAAGTCACACAAATTAGTTATAAGGAGCAAACATCTAACTTTGGTCTTTTCAAACAGTGTTAAGATGAAAAATACAGTGTGGCTCCCCCCAGCACAATACACATATATCTCTTCTTTATTTTAGCTTTTTTTGCTGAGGCTAAGCACAGACGTCTTCTGAGCTCCTACATGTGACAACGTGTATGCCTTGCAGTGCTGTTTATCTAAGTTCTTGATTAAATTGTAATTAGCTCTGCTGATGGATGCCACCCTTTGAACCACTTGCATTGTAATGCCTTGCTCTTTTACGGTGTTTAGTGATTCCGCTCTGCAGACTTGGCTGCTGCCCAGCTGCTTTCAGATCATGCACTGCCCTGCTGTAAGGGATGGTTGGCACTTGTTTATGCCATAAATACTCTTTTATTACGGTCAAAAGCATCAGTTATCAATTTCATTATTTGCTGTAGCCTAAGACAGTGATACAACTGTCTTCCACACCAGTATGTGAGTGTTTGGTGAGTGCTTTGTTAAGAGTGTGTGAGCGAGAGCCTCGTTAACTGTCCCATAGGAGAGAGCGGTGGAGGGGAGAGGGAAGTGACAGAAGTTTGGGTGTTTCTGCACACAACAGTAGAGCCTGTTATCATCGTGGGAGAGGAGGAGACGGATGAGCTGATAACTCGGAGGGGGAGACATGGTTTGACAGGGGAGGAGGGATAGAAGGACACAGACAGAGGAAGAAGCTAAAAGGGAGGCCTGTTGGTAGAAGAAAGCCAACTCGTGTGCTTCCATCTCCTCTTTCACCTCCTTGATTCGTCCTCCCTTTTCTTCCTCTGTTTTGCCCATGATGTCTGCTGCCGAGCTCTGATTAGAAGACGGTCTGGTTCAGTGTGTGAGGCGAGGCTCTACCCGAGAAATAATGATAATCAAAAAAAGGAGAACAAAACACAGTGGTAGTCATGATTTAAAAAAAAAAAAAAAAAAAAAAAAGTCTAAATGTGCAATACAATCCCCCCCCCCCCCCCCACCCCCAGAGAGACGCGAGAGCCCCCAGGTTTTATTGTCTGTTGTGTGGTTGTCTCTGGAGAGGGTGTGTAAGTGGAGCGGATCTCCTCTCGCTGTGATGAGTACGATTTGAGAGATGCAACACAAAAAGATTCACAACGAGAGGACAGTGGACATTTTGTCTCTGTGCTGCAGGTACCCGGTGACTGCCTGTGTGTGTACTGAAGTGTGTACTGCTATCACTCCTCCCCTGGATGAAAGTCGCTTGACCCACTTTGTTGCCCAAAGACACTCCATCCATCCACAGCGTCTCCCCTCTCCTCCGCCTCAGACATGCACTTAGGCAACCTCATGAACTCTTGTCACTGCTCTCAGCCCAAACACCTCAGCACACACATGGCTGCGTCCATTAAACACATTTTGGACAAGCGCCCCCCCCTCCCCTCCTCCCCTGATGTGTACACTCACATGCTCAGTTGTCTACAGAGGGCTGTGTTTTTCCAGTGGTTCCCACGCCTGAATTTGACAGGAATGTTGGCAGCCCAGTGGGGAGCCTCTAGGCTGTAGATTTTTTTTTTTCTCCCTTCATAGTTTATAAAAAAATAATCAACATTTGGGAAATACACTTACTTATACACGTTCTTGACAACAGTTAGATGAGAAGATCCATACCACTCTCATGTCTTTCAGTTAAATATGAACCTGGAGCCAGAAGGCACTAAAGATTGTTATGTTAAAGTGCCCATATTATGAAAAAAACACCTTTTCTGGGATTTGGGGTGTTATTTTGTGTCTCTGGTGCTTCCACATGCATACAAACTTGGGGAAAAAAAACATCCATGCTGTTTTGAGTGAGATACGAGTTTCTGAAGGATTCCTGTCTTCAGTCTCCGGGTAGGGCTCCAGTAGGGCTTTTTATGTCAGTAGCCGAGACGAGGTGGCTTCACCATAATCTACAAAAGAACGACTTACACGTCCCTGTTCTGCAGGTATTCCACACAATTGTGGAAGTACCGCCCTGTTTAGAAGAAGTCTCCCGGCTAATTCTGCCTTGAAGTTAGAGAAAAAAGCTAGCTAGCTGATGTGATTCTTACCTAGCTACCTAACAAATCCCCTATAAAGATGGTACAAAGGTGAGATGTCTCACTCTCACTCTCACTGTACCTAAAACAGAGACCTGAACAGAGCTGAAAAGAGGAGCTGCAGCAATGTGCAGTACAACAAAAATATGGTGTTTTTTGAGAATTAAACCATATAAACCTATTCTGGTACAACCTCAAAATACAATTATGAACCTGAAAATGAGCATAATATGGCCACTTTAAAGAAATTCACCTACTGGCACCTCTAAAGCTCACTAGCCTAAATATGTTAGGCTACATCTCGCTTGTTTAATCTGCACTAAAACCAAAATGTCAAAATGACAAGTTGTGGTACTTTCCGGAATATTTCTTTACGCACTGACTTCTAGCTCCACAGTTGATGCATAGACACAGTGGTATTGTTCTTCTCATTTAACTCTCGGCAAAAAATGGAATATCATTTCCCTCAAACGACAAATTCTACCTTAAACTATCCTCTTGCCCTTTCTCCACCTTTTTCTTCATTTTCTCTAAACTTTTTGTCATTAGTTCAATGTTTTCATAGCTGCCTGCGCCTGGAAAACAACTAGGCTAGTGTATACTTTTGTGAGCACATGTGCAGCTCAGTGTGGGTGCACATGCATGAGTGAGTGCACGCATGGCTGTAGAACCACACCCTGGACTCACGCCACGCTTTAAACCAAACACGGAGAGAAAGAGAGGCGACTTCTGGAGGGATTTAGCTTGTTGTGACAGCACTCTGCACTAGTTTAGGCCCGGGACAGCGATGACTTTGGAATGCAGGGTGAAGACTGAGCAAAGTGACAGCCGTGCAGGCCTTTACGCCATCCCTGTCACTGTAGCCACGGCGAAGTTTGAGGAACAAAGTGGTGATGGTGATACGGTGGTACAGTCCCTCTGTTGGAGTTTTATTTGAGGTTGGTTGGAACCGACACACCCTCCACTCGGCTGTTATTACTGGCCAAATTCCACCTCAGAGATGCTGCTGTCGGCCCAGATGCCTGAGATAGTTTTTTGAGGGGCTGAGATCTCTATCGGTGTGTAAAACGCCCCCTCACCTCTATTGTGTGGTTGATACTGCGACCTGAAACCAACAAGCATTCAAAACATATCACTTCTATCAACTTCAGCAGCCGAGCCATATGCTGATTTAGAGGGGAACAGGTTTCCAGATCCTGTGTCCTTATTTAACTTTTCATAATGGTGTGTTCATATTGGCTAGTCAAAGAGACATACATACACACACACACACACACACACACACGCACACACGCACACACACACACACACACAATGCTACAGTGAGTTAAAAGGAGCCACACCTTTCTCCTACAATCCTCTTTCAGTCGAGACAAACCTCTTTATAACATCTTCTGAATAGACTGTGTTCCACCTGCCTCATTTTTTAGAAGGTTATTTGTGTGTGTGATGCATTTACATGTGCATGCATGCATTTTAGGACATTTATTTTGGCTGGTTTTCATCTTTAAACAAATAATAAGAAACACAGGGTGTCAATTATGGCATCCAAATAAGCAAATGGTGTGACGGGGAACAGCTCGACGAAATACAAAAAATACATACAAATATGAAATAAAGATGTAAGAAAAGTTATAAGTACATTTTTTTAAAACTGTGACACCTTAATTATGAATTAAATAATATATCTTGTCAGTTTTTTGCACATCTCATCAATAGAGAGATCCAACAGATAACCAACTTGCAATTCCCAACAGAGTCATTTCACTGTATCTGATCCCTCAAACAATGTGCTATGTGGGTGGGGTTTCTTCCTTTTACTTTAGAAGGATCAGTCTTCTGGCCGTCAGAGACACAAACGCAGTGGTGTTTAACTTATATTGTGTACGATTAGTTTCTTTTGCAACTAGTGCTGTCAGTGGAGATGGGTTGAAAGGGGCCCTGTTTTTGCACCAAGCACATAGGCGCCTTTCATACATGTGTATGCATTTTAACAAATATACAGTATACAGTTACCTTTGGGATTTACTGGTGGTGCTATTTGCTCTGTTTTACTTCCCTGGCTTGCAGCCCTCATGTCTTTGTTTCTCTTTTCTCATGGTTTCTCAGTTTTTACAGTACTTTGTGCAGCTCCGTGTTTCAGCTCAGTCTCAATGGACCTACTGTACTGTACTCTGTTTGCTCTCACTAGTCAAAGTCCCGCAGGCAAACAGTGCCTGGTCTCTTTGGGGCCTGGGACGGTGCTACAGCGGAGCCAGACCTAGCTGAGCTACAGTACTACAGTTTCACCATAGACTCATGTTACCACCATGTCTGGATAGTGACATTGTGTGAAAAATGGGGGTGTATGTATGTGTGTCTGTGGTGGCTAGGGATTTAGCGTGGACTCCAGATGCATTTTTTTGTAAGAGCACACAGGGAGTGCATATAGATAATAAAAAGGGGACATACAGAAAGATGTCAAGTTTTAGCTCTACACACAGTCAGAATATGTCCTCATAAAAAGAGACTGTGGAGGGGAGGTGGAAACACTAGATCACACATTACAGTAGGTGTGAGAGGAAGAGCCGCAGACCCTTGTAAAAGAAAGATGCATCCCCCCTCGGCAAGGAACCCTTAAGGGTTTTTTATGGTTGTGCGGAGGCTCCATGCAGAGCTTTCGCCGTAGCCTACATAAGTGGCCTGATGTTTATACTTGTGCGCTGGTGTGTGTGTCGAGCCGGCGTGTGTGTGTGTGTGTGTTTGTGGGGAGTGTGTTTTAGAGCGAGGAGGAAGTGAGAGAGTGACGGCGATTAGCTTCGGAGCGAGTAGCAACTCTAGAGTGATACTGAGAGAAACAGAGTGTCTCCCCTGTTCTTTCTGACCACGGTGGGAAACCTGGAGCAGGAAAAGTTAACCCTCTCCTTGATTTCATGTTTATGGAGAAGGAGAACTAGGAAATGAGTCAGGGGAAATGCAACGCTACCAAGCCACGGCCGAGCGACGTGCGTCGCGTAGTTACATTTTTCGAGAGGTGCACGTCAGGCTACGCCGTAGAGTCCGGCGTAGACGCAGAGGGGTCTGCGTCTACGCCGGACCCTGCGCCGTCAATTCTACGCACGACTATAAAAAAAAAAACTTTAGTCGTTGTCCTCCAAGTGATTCTGATGAAGTTGTGTGTGTTCACGTTTTGGTGCACGTCTTTTCGATTTAATCTAGCTCCCTCTGCCTTGGCAACTCCCGAGTATTCTGTGGGACTTAAAATTGCTCCCCTCGACTGGTGTTGGCAAACGGAGGGAAGGAGGACGGAGGAGAAGGGGGGCAGGCCGGAGCGAATATGAGACTTAGGGTGTGCTTTAACCCACTTAGCACACCATCTGAGTCTCTCCTGCCAAAACGGTGGGCTTAGTGCTTTTAATCCTCTTCCCAGAGTGAGCTTATAGTTTTTTGCTTGCGGCTGCGCTGTTGTCTTACTGCCTAGAAATGTTATCAGAGTGAGTTTGTTATCCTCCCTTCACAGTTTATGATTATTTGTATGACTATGATGTTTTTATTTGTATTATAAGTGGATATAAGTGTAACTCTGTCTGTCTTGCAGTGTGTGTGTGTGTGTGTGTGTGTGTGTGTGTGTGTGTGTGTGTGTGTGTGTGTGTGTGTGTGTGTGTGTGTGTGTGTCAGGCAGTTTCCTGGTCATAAACACACCAGTGAAGTAGCCCTGCTGTGGTTTGAGTTGAGTCTCCCTGTTGGCCCTTCCAGTGCTCACAGCTGGCCAGGCAGGCTTGTTTATTTGCCCCCCCCTCCAGACTTGTTTGTGTTCGGCTGGCCTCTTACCCAGGGGTCTGACTACAGTCCAGTTTGAGAGTCCATCCTCTCCCAGCTTACAGCCAGCAGCACATGCCTGTTTTCCTCACACTATGCTGGACTCCCTTTCTTAATAACATGGGCTCACAATGCCCCGTTCCTTGCATTCTTTCTGTGCAGGCTTCTCTTTCCCTTTTTCACATACATGGATGGATTGCGCTGAGAAATGCAGACCACAAATTGTGCACACAGCTTTAAATGTGGCTGAATGTTCTTGAGATTTAGATCTGTTTATTTTTCAATATAGTGCATTCACATCATAGCAAAGATATCCTCACAACATTTGAAGAAGTGTCCCTCTTTTGTGTAAGTGCAGCGTGAAGAGCAGAGATAGAGAAGGAGAAAAAGGAGGAGGAGGAATAGGAACAAGTGAAGGCTGATTCATTGGTGGGGGGTGCAATGTTAGAGTAGCAGCAGCAGCCCTGTCACTGTAGGTTTACGTCTGGACTCCCCCCCTCCTTTTAGCAGAGTGGAGTCATGGCAAAATCGGGGTCAGCCACGTTTCCTCAGTTGCTACCCTTGTCCTTATTTTATCCCTCTTTCCCCAAAACAAACTCTCTCCTCTCTTTGTCCCTTTTCATATATGTCATCTGGCCTCTTCCTTCAAATCATTCGGTCTCACTTCTTTCTCCCGCTCATACCTCTCTTAATATCCCTCCTCATCTCATGCATTTAATCTGCCCCCACCTGTTAGGGGAAGAGGAGAGGACAGGGTGAGATTTATAATTAACAAAGGCTGGTTCTAGCACTGAAAGGGAGAGCTGACTAAAGAATGTGTGTGAGGAGCGCAGGGTGGTGATGGTGAACAAATTGGGCTTTTTATACAGAGTATCAAAAAGATGCTGAAGAAAGGGGAAAAAAAAAAAAAAAGCACACTGATGAGACACAGTGAGTGATCTCAAAGAGTTTGTGTATGCAAGTTTTGGCCAAGTCTAAGCTCCTTAGAACTCTACTTTAAAGAGCAGCCTACAGTACGATGGCATGTAGTCCAACACTGCATAAAAGCTCTGATGAGCTTGGGCAGCCATGACGACTCATTACCATCTCATAAAGGATCTTTGTCCCCTCAAGACTACATTATCTCTGGTGATGCTACCACTAGTGCTCTGTGTTGTGTTGTGTTCATCCATAGTAAAATTATACCCTTTCTCCACCAAAATTAGCGTGTATACAGGTTTTTTGGGTAAACCTGGGACAGCCTCTAGCTCACCTGGTAGAGTGCGCGCCCCATGTAGATTCAGTCCTTGCCAGCGGCCCAGGTTCGAATCTAACCTGAGGCCCTTTGCTGCATGTCGTCCCCATTTTCTCCCCAATTTTCTGTCTCTCTTCAGCTGTTTTAAATAAAGGAATAAACCCTAAAAAACACAAAAAAACACAGGTAAACCCGCTAAAAATAACCGGTAGACTCCTTTCCCATTACCAGTACATTCATTGCCACATTCAACTTCACAAACTAGAAAACAGGTATCTGCTTTATCTGTTTTTAAGGATCAGAGTTTATGACCAGTTTCTCCCATAATAGCAGTGGACTTCACAGGACAATTTCAGGTTCATAAATGCCAGGTTACTTGTTCAATAAAGGAAGGAGGTTTGGAAGAGGGAATGCAATTGATACCCAAAACTAACCCTCTGCATCGCTGAAGAAGCAGGCCTGCTCTAATACTAAATACAGGGCCTGCCTTGCCTAGCCTAGCCTGGCCTGGCCTAGCCCAGTCTGATTGGTTAAACAGATGGCTCAGTGCAGGCCAATGTAGAGACTGGAGACATCCTCTGGAGATTCAAGATTCAAAATTAATAAGAAATTCACATTGTTGCAGCAGCAAGGGATAAGAGGAAAGTAGAGGACACATGTCAAACACACAACAATAATAAAATTATTAGAGTAAATATTAAATAGTAAAATGTATTTACAGTAATTGCACCGTCACATGTTTTATTGTATGTCTTATGTTTTACCAGTCCTGGTGTGTGTGTGTTTTGTCCATGTGGTCTACTGGGAGCAGTGCTGATTGTAGAGTCTGACCGCAGCAGGCAGGAAAGACCTGCGGTATCTCTCCGTGACGCAGCGTGGGTGCAGCAGCCTGTCACTGAAGGAGCTGTTCAGACCTGACAGAGTGTCCTGCATGGGGTGTGAGGGGTCGTCTATCATGGAGGATAACTTAGCCACTATCCTCCTGTGTCCCACCACCTCCACGGCGTCAAGGGGGCAACCAAGAACAGAGCTGGCCTTGTTAATCAGCCTGTCCAGTCTAACCCTAATGTGGATATGTATGGATAATCGTACTGCTACCCAAAATAAATGTCAGGTCAGTGTTTAAAGACAAAACATTTGCTTTCTTGCAGAGAATTGGAGGAAGATTAAAACCACATTCATATCTGTGTTTAATATAGCTGGAGCCAGCAGCTGGTTAGCTTAGCATAGCACAACAACTGGAAACAAGGGGCTAGCCTAGCTCTGTCCAAAGGTGACAACATGAATCTACCACACCAGCACCTCTAAAGCTCACTACAATGAAAACGTTATATTGATTTTTTTATTCCGTACAAAATCTGAAGTGTAAACTATAAGTGGTTTGGCGTAGTTCATGTGCCGGAGGTTAGCAGGTCGACTAATGGTGAAGCATCTAATAGTCCTGCACGTAAGTGTAATTTGTACGCTTTCCAGTCTTTACGTCCAGTCCACTTCATATTGAACGGATATTCAAATTTCCCACCTTCAAAGAAATGTTTAAAAACCCACAACCACAGAAAGTTGGCTGAGCATCATCAGTTTCACTGTCAGTCTGTCAATTTGTCCTCAAAGAACAAAACAACTCACATCATGTGTCTTTGCAGGATTCTGCCACGCAAACTTTGAGTTTGCCTGCGGCATCAGTTTGAGTTAAACCCAGTTAGTAAAGCATACATTTGCCAAGTCAGAGATCCCAGATATAATCCTGTCAGTTAATTCCGTGACAAGATGGTTGCAGCTTATCATAAATTGTGAGCTTATTAAAACTAGTAACTGTTTAAATCACTGTATATTGTGTGACCACAATATGCCTTTTTGCTCAAAGAAATGTGGACTTGACAATTTCACCAGTCTTTTTCTTTTTTTGAGTTACAGACTGAAGTCAGTGGTGTGGCTTTGGACATATTCTGCTGCGTTCTGAGTTGGAGGTGAGGTGGTGGAGCACAGAGGCAGGGCCCAAGCCATCCCTTAGTCAATATTTGCCTCAGCGAGTGCCTTGCCACTGGCAGGAGAACAAACTGAAATGATCTGGCACATTTTTTAGACAGAGATACAGAATTTCTCTGAGACCTCAACTACAGTGTTAAACGTCCTACAGCTGCCACTGATCGTGTGTGACACCTGTTCCCCATGTTCTCCAGGTCTGTGTTTATAAAAAGCATCAGAGCAAAACCACAGCACTAAGTGGTCAGTGGGTGGCTGCAGCAGAAGCTTCATTAGATGCTCACATGTACAGCATTTGTGAGTGTGTGTGTTGCTTTTGCTTGACGTTAGCATTGTGAGCTGCTGCTGTGACACGCCGTCAGTAAACAGCTTGGCCACCCAGCGAGAACTGGACGCTCTGCTGTTTGTTTCTCTCTCTCTCTCTCTCTCTCTCTCTCTCTCCCTCCCTCTCTCCCTCTGCTCTGTCCATCTGGCAACTCAAGAGAGAAAAAATTAACAGTAATACACAGGTGGGAAGAGCAGCTAGGATGACACAAGAAATGTGAGAAAAGACAGCAGAAGACAAGGAGGTTGCTATTGAGTAGATACTGCGATACTAATGAGCAGCAAGGTGTGGACTAAGGGTAAGGGTGTGTGTGTGTGTGTGGGTGGGTGGCTGGGTGGTGTGCGAGCAACGCATGTGGCACGTAAAGAGACTGGCTTGTCTCATTAACCAGACCTCCCAGTTGCTTAAAGGGATACGCCACCGTTTGTTGAAATAGGGCTTATCACGGTCTCCCCTAGCTGTAGATAGGTGGGCCAATGCATTTTTTGTGCGTGCATTGTTTTAGTCAAGTGCAACACCAGCAGCACCGCCGCTAGTTAGCTTAGCATAGTGAATGGAATCCTATGTTGCTGGTTAGCATGTTGTAAGTAAAAATGAGCCATCAAAAGACAAAGAAACAACCTAATTACATGCACTGAGACAAAAAATGCACTGGCCCACCTATCTACAGCTAGGGGAGGCCGTGATAAGCCCTATTACAACAAACAGTGGCGTATCCCTTTAACAATTTCCAACCCCAACCAAGTAGAGGTCGGTTTTTTTCCCAGTATTTTTTTTTACTCACGAATAATTTCGAATATATCAAAAAAAATTTACACCTGCATTCTACCTTAAAAAAAGATCAGCTGGTATTTATAGAAGCAAAGCTTTCCTACAGTTTCTGTTTGTGTTAAGTCAGGGCGCTATTGTGTGTGTGTATGTAGGCCAACACGCTGTCTGCATGACTGCCAAATAAACAAATTCGTACTCCTTGTTCATGGAGGTGTGCAGTGACTCGTGATGTAGTGAAACTCGATTGCCTGGTTTGCTCAAAGTCATCCTCGCTGTGCCGTGTATGCTGCTGCGATGAAGTTGTATTTCCTGTTTTGCCAGAAGTTCTAGCAACCTACGGCTTTGTTTGGGAGTTGTGGATTTAGGCTGTTGGAACGTGTTTACATGAAACTCTTCCACAACAGTGACAAGCATGGAGACAACGATGCATACGCACAAAAAAATGTAAAATCTTTTGAGGACTATGGGAAGACCAGTTACTCACTCGTGGCTATGTCAGTTGCCAAGATGGGACAATCAACCGCAAAGACATATTTATTATAGATGAATATTCAGTATGGCCTCCTCACTGAGGAGTAACATTCAAAGGGGATCAATCAAATGAATAATCAGGAAATAATTTGTAAATAGTGAACCAGCAGGATTTTGCATTGCATTGTAAAGGATGTAAACGTTACGAGAGGCTTTTTTGCGTTGTCCTAGCCTGCCTGCCTCCACACCTCTGAATCTCCACTCACGTTCTCTGATGATTTGGATAAGTGTTATCATGTTTCCATTGACGAGTAGTGAAAGAAAAATGGCAATAAGGGTAGATGAGATTGACACGAGTTGTTTTAAGTCCACATACAGAAATTAAGAAACTTGTAAATTTCTTTGATTATATAGGCTATACGAAAAATGTTAACTGCTCCAAGCTGTTAGGCAATTACGTTTGTTACAATGACTAGAGATTGGGCTGTGCTATGCTCCAGATTGTCAACAAATGTTCTGTATAGCACACTTTTTGTTGTTGTTAAAGTGCTCATATTATGCTAATTTTCAGGTTCATAATTGTATTTAGAGGTTATATCAGAATAGGTTTACATGGTTTAATTTTCATATTTTTGTTGTACTTCATTCACATTGCTGCAGCTCCTCTTTTCACCCTGTGTGTTGAGCTCTGTTTTAGCTACAGAGTGAGGCATCGCACTTCTGTTCCATCTTTGTTGGGAGTCGCACATGTGCAGTAGCTAGGTTAGCACTGCTAGCCAGTCAGAAGCAGAGTCATGGATGTATTAAGAGAACTGGATACAGTGTTCGGCGGGAAGCCCCGTACGTTCCAATGAGAGTGCTCAAAAGCGCATTAAGACAACATGGAGCTCGGATTTTCCGCATTCTTGGCCCATGACGTCACGATGGACACGCGCACTAGCAACAATTTGTTTGCGTTGTCTTAGCAACCGGTAACAACATGCTCGTTCATGAGCGTGTCTCTTACAAGTGGCGAATTCACGAACTCGCCGTTTTTATTGTCTAAAACATTCACTGACGTTAAACATTGTGTTTTCGTTGTGGTTTCGTTTACATGCTTAGCTAAATAAACAATGGATGTCTTTAGCTAGACAACCAAGGAGATTTAATAATTACGTCGTGATACTAGCTAGCTAGCTACTAACTAGCGCTAGCAGTTAGCCTGCAGTTTAGTGAACAAAGCTCATCCATGGCTTCATCCTTCATCCACGTTACAAGCTTTACAGCATACAGCCCTCGGATGTATCATAAGAGAGAGCCAAGGCAATGTAATCACTATGTCTGTAGTAACGTTTTGTAGGCATATAGCTAGCACCCCTGATGTTAGCAACTAGCTAGCTAGCCGATAGCCCCACCAGTTTGGGAAACGCTAATGACGTTACATCCACGCAACAGGCTTTACAGCACACACGCATCCCTCGGATGTATCATAACTTAATAAGATAATACCATGGACGTATTAATATAACACATGGTGAATTACAACCATTAGCTAGCGCTATTATTTATAACAGCTCGCTACGTGACCTCGGGAGAACATGTGAGGGGGCGGGCGCAGTCCCGCGGGTCTGCTCGCGTCCATTATGCGCGTTCATCATTTCTAATTTAATAATTCTGTATTCGCTACTAGTGAATGTTAAAAATGTTAAAAACATGACATTTTAAACAAGGAACCTTAAGTGTTCGGACTGGTAAGTTTATATACCCTGAAACAAATTATTCGCTGAAATATAGACGTTTCTTTCACCATGTAAGTCTATGTGAAAAAGTCTTTCTTGGCCATGGAGTGCAGTACCACCGCTATCCGCTAAGCCCATGGTGGCATATAGACTTGGCGCTCCTCCTGGGGGCTTGAGCAGAGTATGAGGGTGAGCCACGCTAGCAGCTAGGCGAGCATTATAACGTGTGTTACAAAGTGACGCACGTTCATCACGGAAGTAAAGGCTGGACTACAACAGAGCTGTTAGGAGCAGTTTGTAAACAGTGTTTTCTGTTGGAGATGGTAAGTGCCTTTGGGGTGGACTTTGGGCTTTTTCACTTTGTAAACCTATAACGTGCACAAAAAGATATATAACACAATAAAGGGAAAGCATAATGTGAGCACTTTAAAAGGCACTCTGCTTGCCAAATGTGTGAAATTTCAGTCAGCCGTTTAAAATTTGCTTGAGTGACCGTTAAAACATAGAGGATCATATTTTGGGGTTCCCCCATGTATTTCTCCTCGGATTTTCCATGTCCCTTGCCTGAAGATCCTGTTCAGCATTTTCAAGTCTGGGAACATCTTTCTTTGGATAAAAGCATGCTGATCCCAAAAATGTCTCACCAACCTGACCACAGAAGAGTCAGAGAGTGAGAGAAGCGACTCAGGCAAGGAGAGAGAGCAAAAGGGAAGAGTAGTAGCAAGGGAGTAGTAGCTGTGTTTTTAATTTCCTCCAGCAGCTCTTGGCCTGCTCCTGCTGCATCTGTCTAGAATCATTGTGGTGGATTGAAGAAGTCTGGGTTAGGATCACCTTGGGACAGCCAGGGTGCTGTTGGGAGGGGGTGGTATGTGGCATCAGCCTGAATGTAGAGAGAGGTTGGGTGAGGAGGACGGGAGAAGACTATTTCTCAAGAGTAGTTTTACAAATGTACACAATCCTGTTCTCTTTCCTCCTCTGAAAGTCAGTCTTTCCTCACATTACAGCAACTATGTAGCGTTGTGTGTGTGTGTGTGTGTGGGGGGGGGGATATGTGTGCAAAGACTTGTTGTCCTGCAGGAAAGTGGAAGGCTCATGCAGAGCATCTCTTTTCAGGCCTTTCTTGAGCTGTGTCCTGTGAGAAACATAAGATGGCGACGGCCTACATATCCTGTCACATCGTACTATGTCATTGCTGGAATCGAGGTGAACTTGGGCCAAGTGCACACTTGGAACCTGCGTGAGGTGAATTTAAAGCCTTCATTTAGAAAGCTCAAGCAGTCACTGTCAGGTTTTGCTAATACGAGATTGTGAGCCTGTAAAACTACTTTCTCTCTTTACTGTCTCTTATTTCATGGAGGCGAAATTGTACTGAATCATATTTTAATTTGGCAGCAATTAAACCCTTTTTACTTGTTCTGAGATTAATTTGACCTTACAGTTTTACACCAACAATATGCCAAGCCTTTCCCACACTTTGTCCTGGCCTAACCACTGATTGTGGTACAAATCCAGTTACAGTAAATACTGTCTGCGTTGAAAAGCCCAAAGGAGTCTGTCATTTCAAAGACATCAGAGGAACCGGCGGGCACTATTATCTCTATCTCTGACCGCTATCTCTCAGGCCTGCACACACACTCTCTCTCTGCCAGCTGAGCTTTACACTGCCATACAGTTACACCAATGCTGGGTGGAGGCAGTTGCAGTCATAGTTTTCAAAGTGCAAAATCAGGCAAAAGGCATAAGTCCATCATAAATCATGTTATTACTATCGTGATTTCCAAGTGTTGTGACATTTGTTTATCCAAGTACAATCTCTGACCCCCTCCCTCCCCCGGTTTGTCTGTGTGTATAATTCACTATGGAGAGACCGTTACTGAAGGAAAAATGATCTGCAACAGTCAGGTTTGTCTCCTTTGGGAGCTCACAAAGTCTTCATACAAAAAGGCTCTAACTGCCTCTTCTTTCAATGGCACCATTCAGAAAGAAAAATCAAACCGTGAGAGGCCTAGTGAAATAAGAGAGAGAGAAAGACTGGCTGGGTTTGTGTCAGAGGCCCTCTTTGTTTGACTGCACTGTAACCCCCCCCATACAGAAGTCAAAGCACACACACACACACACACCCACACACACACACACACACACACCCCTTGACCCTCTTTTGCTATTGTCGATGCATCATGCAGAAAAGAGGACAACACTGTCACTTCTCATTCATCAGCTGTGTTAAAAACAAAACTAATGGAGATGCCACTCAATGTTACTCTCATATCCTTTATGTTTAAAATTAGGCATGCTACCTTTCCGCGCTACATGAGGCCCAATTCAATCCAAATTTATTTATAGTGTGAAGAAAAGTTGCAAATCTGTTCATTTGTGATGCTGGACCCACCGAAAGGTATTTACAGGATGAATTGATTATCAAAATAGTAAAATTGTTTTTCTTAACATGTTGTATGGGTATTTGTATGCCTCTAGACAGTAGGGAGGTTACAGAAGAGGAGGGGGGAGATAGTGAATGACATGTAACAAAGGTCCCTGACCTGACGAAGGTGCAGTTCATGGTCTGTGCTTTAACCTCTAAACCCCTGGAGCCCCTCTAGTTTTCAGTCAATGGAATAATCAACAAATCGTTTCAGCTCCAAAGTTAGCACACACGCTCGTTGCTGGAGTGTCATTGAGCAAGGCACTGTAACGTCAGAGATCAATACAGCAGGATCAGTTATCACTGCTCTTGTCTGAAGTCATTGACTGCAGTGGTTTGTACTTCATTTTTCTTCAGTAAGTCTAAAATGTTGCCAGATAAGTTCTTAGCCTTAAATACCCCTTTTTGGCTCATTTCTGTGCTTGCGCTGATTAAATAATCTGCTTTTTAGCGAGGTGCATGGAGGAATGCGCTTTAGGAATTCTTTGATTGAGGCTTACCCCGTGCTTCACCCTCCCTGATCCAGTCATTGGAAGTAGTAAGATGGACTCTTAAGTCTGGGCCGGCAGTCTGATCAGGGTGCTGTTGAATGAGGGCATACATCTGTTTACATCAGTAGACTGCAGCAGCACAGTATAGAGAATAATGAGTGTACTTCAGGGAGGCCAAGCTGTTAACCCTGACCTCTGACCTCTCTTTGAAGGAGTGAGTTTCCTTATGGGGATCAATAATACATCATGATAATAATTACTTGACTTTCAGACATTTTCTGTTGCCCAGCTCTAACTGTGGCCCCCAGTGGATATTGTAGATGATGAGACCAGCTCTTCTCCGCCAGATATAGTGTTTCTATAAAAGTAAAGCTTCCGGAGGAAAGCCCTGCCTCCCTCCCAGCTGTTTGACACATCGGCTCTCTTCTCCCTGCTGGAGGCCTTTTCTTCCTGAAGCCTCATCATCATTTAGCATCATTAGTCTGTCACTGCTCTGATTGTGTTACAGGAAGAACCTTGAAAATAACCAGCAGTACAGACTCACACACACACACACACACTTCTATGTCGACACACTCCTGCCCCCGCTTCCTCTATGAAGGCATTATTGCAGGAAACTACCTGAGAATATACTCGTACAGATACCCAAATCTTTTCATATCCTACTTTGAGTATTATAGACATTTTATACAACAACAAAACAATTGTTTTTATATTTAACAAAAAAGGCTGAGCTTTGTAAAAAACTCATTGATTTTTGTCTTTACACAATGCAGCTGTAAAATAATTTTGGAAGACTACAAGTCATAAGCTTTCGGTGCTTAAAGGAATATTTTCAACATTTTGGGATATGCGCTTATTTGCTTTCCTGCCGAGAATGAGAGTAGAAGATTAATACCTCATGTCTAGCGCTCACTAACATGATGTATAACAGTTTTCACTAATACTTTGTACTACGGACACATTTTGGTTAGTTGGAAAAAGGCAACGAGGTACGGAACTCAACTATAATTATGCACTGTGGAATTTAAGCTCACAGAAACGACCATGTGGGGAAACCTGTCAGAGAAAAGATTGACAAAGTAATGTGCATACACAACAGCTGCAAGCATGTCTGCCAGTCCACTGTGTCAGCTTCTTGATCTTGGCTTAAGAAGAGTGCATGTTTTGTTACCTGCAGGCAGGGTTAAAAATGTACTTTTTTGCCCACCGGCCAAATGGCTAATGAATGTTCAAATCTACCAGCCACTTGCATATTTTACCAGCATTTGGCTAGTAGATGGTGCTAATTTTGAACCCTGCATGCAGACACTTGCATGAGTGTATCCTGAGCAGAGCCTCTGCTGCTCTGATCACCACTGTGTGTATTTATCAGATTTGAGGGAAATTATGGTAAAAGATCAATGATTACTGATCTCTGAATGGAATCAAATCACAGCGTACAGCTTTATGAATGGTAGTTATTTCTGGTTAATTTAAGAAAATCTGTCTCTGCTGTTCAGTTCTGTTACTTAGCTGTGAGAGTCTTTAGAAACAGGAGCACACATTGCTAATCTGTAGTTGCTGCACCACCACACAGTTATCTGACTGCTCCTGTTCTGCCGAGCTCCACTTGTTCGAGCGCGAAGGGGAAACCAGCTAATCACCATTGTGCTATACAGATTAAATATGACAGATGTATTTACTGTAGTTAAACTGCTCTCACGGTCTGCCTTCAGAGCTGCTTCAGCTTCTTGACAGGTGAGCAAACATGAATCCAACATTATTCCCAATTACATAAGCATATGTCACTTAAACAGTGCACTGGCAGGCGTGCTTGCCCAGCTGTCTCTTGACGGAGCATAGCATAATCCTGTGTTTCTATAGTTCTGTCTGTTATGATTAACTATAGCAGGGAAGTCCGTGTTTTACAACAGCACGGCGAATAGCCGGCAAAAGGGAACGGTGTCCAGGTCCGAGAGAGAGGTCAGAAGTCCAGTGCTGGGATGCCACCAGGAGCGGATGTGCCGCATTCCGGCTGTGCTGCGGGTTTTGTTTCGTCCTTTGCCATGCGTCATACCACACTTTGGTCAACTTCCTTGGATATTTGTGCTTCTACCATTAAAGAAGGATTCCACGAGTACAGCCCACTTGGTTTTTGCCCAGATGATTATTACTGTCACACAACATGCTTACGGCAATTCACAAGTATTGTGGCCACGATCGCTCCAGCGGCCGTGGCACAGCCAGAATGCAGGGTAGAGGCAAGCATGTCATTCTGACATCTTAACTCAATTTAAAATACACACGTAATGTAGTAATTGAATGATGTCGGTATCTTCAGCTCGAGAAATTAAACTCTGCTTATCATCCTGATGATGTATTAGGTGTAATCATTAGCATGTATTAGTTTTGCTAGTAGAACATTAAACTGAAAATGTCCTAATGCAAGCATTCAATATACTTTTATTTTGCATTATAATTTGTATATTTTTTAAATCAGTGATATTAACCTAATAGATGCAACCGCTTCAGTAACATTATTGTGGTAATGGCAGTAATAGTATGTATTTGGCTAAGAAAAACAAAATGTTCATTGCCCAGAACACAGAACTGCTTTGTTTTTTTTGTAGCACAACAGCGCAGTGAGACGACTGGAAGCTGGATTTAGGTTTAGCTTAGTAGCATGGTAATTATCTAAGCAAAGGGATAAGATAAAACTAACAGATCATTTAAATAGATAATAAATGATTCAGTAACAGTACAGAGTAAAAACCAAGACCATTATCTATTTCCATTGAAGAATATTACGGAATTATTTAATGAATGTTAAACTTAAGCTATACCATAATATCTTAAGTGCTCCAAACAAGCAGCCCTAGCACCGTCTGTGTGTAAATGTGCATGCGAGCGAATCGCTTCCTCGGCGGTCCATGTGCACGCCCTTGGGTTAATCAGTGTGGAGCAGCAGTAGCCCGCTGTTCTCCCCCGACACGTCTCTGTGGGAGCTGCAACAGCTGTGACAGTGTAAGTCACCCCGAGGACCCGTCGTTGCACACAAACGCACACACAAACACGAACACGCACACATACACACAATCACACAAACACACCCATGAGGATAGAGGCCGAGGTCAAAAGCAGGGCGGAGGGCTTGTAGCTTCCTTATTGTCTCTCTTCCACGTGTTTTTGCATTGTGAGCAGTGAGCCAAGTACCTTTATTATGTCGTTATTATTATTAGTAGTAATAGTAGTAGTATTTCTGTGCTGTTTGTATAGTCTAAGTTGTTGCTAGGTGCTTTTAAACAATGTAAAGATGGGTATTAAGACCAATGTGCTGAGTATTAAGTGCTGAGTTGCAACTTATTTTCCTGCATGTCGTCTCTACTCTACAGCCATGTCTTGTCAGGTTTTCCTCCGGCCTGAGTTTGGATCTAATCAGTGCTGTGTTCATTTCAACAGAAAGGGGTCGCCTGGTCTTGTGTCTGACCTGCACGTCAATGCACATGAATGCATCTGGCAGTTTGTTAGACAGATAAAAACGCAGGCCTGCAGCCTGCAACAGGTAGCCTGACAAAATCTAGATGGTAATCGACAGCCACCTGACGCCTGGTGATATGCCTTGATGAGCCAGGAGAATGGCTGTGTGTTGAGAAAATGTCTGTGTGGTGACGAATTCCCCCTTTCAGATGTGATACGTACCCAACATGCAGGCCTGGATTCTCTAGGAAGTCTTTGTCATTTACAGAAACTGTATTAGGACAAACAGGGCGTTTTGGGGTTACTTAACCCATAACTTTACTCTTTAAACTCCTTTGCTAACCCTCCTTACTTACTCTGTCACCAGGTTCAAGCTTTACAGATGTAATTGGAAAGCCTCTCCATACAGCTGGCTGTGGAGCTTGGCATATGGCTGGTAAATTCACCATAGATAGTGTCAAAGACAACCATCCATATAGAAAATGCAAGGAATTTGCTCGACTGGATTATGCTATGGAAAGAAAAAACAAGTAACAGATGCCGGAGGTCTGCTGATGACTGCACTTTTACAGCCCTGAGCTTTTTCATGTCTTTGAAGAGTTTAGTGCCCATTCTGACATGCTTTGATGCTTGCGTGGCACGTGGTCGTGAGTATAGAGAGCAAGGGGACACGGACAGACCGATTAAACCGCAGAGGGAGAAGGAACAGATCTGAGGAGAGTTGGGTAAATGCTTTGCAGACACTAAGGTAAAATGAAAGATAAACTAAAGCTCCACTGCAGCACCTTGAGTGAGCCAAGTTGTGTGTGTGTGTGTGTGTGTGTGTGTGTGTGTGTGTGTGTCTGTGTGTGTCTGTGTGTGTCTGTGTGTGTGTGTGTGTGTGTGTGTGTGTGTGTGTGTGTGTGTGTGTGTGTGTGTGTGTGTGTGTGTGTGCGCTTTGCTGCAGTCTGCTGCAGTGACACACATCAGACTCCAAAGTGACCAACTGATGGTGGTTATGTGGATTACTGCGTCCTATTATTTACTGCTCAGCTCTTCAGGTTGTGTCCTGATTGCCTGCGGCCCGCCGCCTACATCATACGTCTTTTCGCTGGTGCACCTTCCCGTTTCTATGGCAACCACCACCAGCATAGCGATCAAACAGCTACAGCAGCATTTCCAAGTGGTTTTTGGTCAAAGGAGCTCTGTGTATTGCATATGACTTCATCACTGTATTTTCCTCTTATGTTGCCCAGAGTTAAAGCACACAGCCAGTGGACTTCACTCAGTCCTTTTTAAATATTGAGAAATGTTTGATTTTGAGTTGATGTTTATGTCAAGCAAGCTCAGATTGGAATATTGTGAATGTACTAGAGAAATCAACAGTTTCTTGGAAAGTAATAATTAATAAACCGACGCCTACGTACTTACAGCGAGTTTAGGATTCTTTCCTCTCTCTGAGCAGATAATTGCAGCCTATGTTGATGGATGGCAGTAAACATGGTGTTGACTTGCTACAAGATAATAATGTGATGCGTATCAGATAATGCAAACTGTGCACGCTTACTTTGCAAGTTCATACTGGAACATTGGATTAGGCAGCTCATTAATCTCATATTTAGAATAAATCCTCACTCATTGATCAGCGACTGATCGATCAGAGGAACTGTCAGCTTGATTTACTTATGGCATGCACAGGGATACTTTAAGAACACACCGTCTGGTTTCATTATGCTTTTCCGGCTGTTTCCCCTCATGCGACACTGGACCACACCATCCTTATTTTATAATGAAGACCTTCACAGTGGGAAGCGGTTACAGCAGGACAGAGCCACGTGTCAGGAGGCAAAGCAAGTTTTTTTTTTTTTTTAACACACCCATTGCTCTATTTCAATTCCAATAAGATGAGGTGGTGTGAATCATGGGGGAAGACAGAGGGGCGTGCAGAGGAAAGTCGTGAAAGATGTGAAAGGGATGAAAGTGTTGTGGTCTCCACCTCCCAGTGTTGGAGTGTGAATGGGGCTGCCCACCCCTCTCTGCAGGGGGTTACCTCCGTCTCCTGCAGCATATGTTCTCACATTATACACTCCAGACTACAGACTAATATACACATATATACATAAAAACATAGACTCTATATTCAGACACACTGAAGTGACTGCTGGTTTATTTTAAACTGTCTGTCTGTCCTAACGGGAAAGTTACAGGGAAAAAAGTTAGACTTTTTGTATTTTTATATACAGCGATATTAAACACATTATTCTTCCTCCAAGTCTGCAAGCTTGAATAGGATAATACTCCAAGATCAAAGAATTGTTGACAATTGCCACGTGTATTCAGCCTTTTAGAAGGGGATATTTAAAATAGGGCTGCAACTAACTATTATTTTTCTTATCTGTTAATAAAAAAAATGGCATGTATTGTCCAAAACAAAAAAATATTCAGTTTATATAATATTAAACAGAAAAATCCTCAAATTTGAGATACTCAGTTGGTGAGTTAGTAAACTTGGAGCGATTTGCCCTTGGTCGGTTTGGTTTGTTTTGGTTTGGTTTCACACCTGGAAAAATCCAAGCATATCAAAATGCGTCATTACAAATCAGGCAAGAACGTCCAGCCCTCTTATTGGTTGGATATGTCTGGGAGCGGGAGCAAGAAAGTAAATACAGGAAGAAGGTCCTGTGTTCTGGTCTAGTGGTCAAACCAGCTCATTTCATTAAAATTATCAGACATTGTTTCGAAAGAGACATTAGGCTACTACATCTGCTCTGGTCACTTAGACTTCGCTCTGCTCTGCCGGCGTCTGTCTCCAGTTTTAGCGGCAGCTGGTTTGACCACGGAGATGCGAGTGATGGACGGCAAGCGTGACCGCAGTCTATATCTGTGAGAGAAACACTGCAAGCTGCTACAGTTTGCTGCTCTGCTGCATCGCAGATTGCTAAACACACCTGACTACAGGAGACATTAGCTCAGACTTGCAGAGTTTGTATAGTTGGTGCGGTTCGAGTACGGATCACGTTCTCACCACAAACGAACTGCTCCAGAGTTCGATTGAAAGCGTACCGAGACCACCTCTTCAAGCAGGTCTCGGTACGCTTGTTTGGTCCGCTTTTGGTGCGCATCAGAGTTCGATTGCCGCGTTCTCACCTGCCCAAATGAACCGCACCAGCGGGGCAAACAAACTGTAGTTCGATTCAACCGAACTAAAGGCTGTCGGTGTGAAAACGCCTGAAGATGACGATAAAAAAAATGATATATTGTGCAGCCCTAACATACAGTACATAGGACAGGACACAGCAAATGCTCAGAAATATTCATGCATCACAGTTGTGACGGTAATCCCCATTTTAACAGCAGTGATGGTGAAGGCACAGCCATAAACTGACTCTCTTTGCCCCCCCATCAGTGGTGGTTGCATTTCTACTGTAATGGGAGCATTTGCAAACAGATCCGCATGTCTTATCTGAAACACCCCTAGCAGATGAATTCATTCAAGTATAGAACTACCGTATGTATGCTGAACTCTTGAGTCCTACTGTACTGAAAACATACTGTACTATGTACACACACACAAGGATTAAGCCAACTGGCTGTGCGACAGTTATTCTGTCTGGCTGGATTCAGAGACTCAACGACTGGATATGCAGCGTACTCTCAAGACTTAACACAGAGGCACACATATCGACTTTCCACCGGGCACGTGCGGACGTCTGCTCTGAATTCAGCTCTGCTGCTCTCTGCACTGCTTCACGTCAAGGTTCAGTGACGTTATACAGTCTATGGTTGAGATGTGTGGTGTTTGTGGAGGCTACAGAGGTCATCTGTCTTCATCTTGGTGTTCATGATTCCTCTGTCAAACTTGTTCTGCGGTGTGTTTTGAGTGTTTTTTTACTGCAACATTAGGCTGTCATTAGACCCAGTGGATGTTATTACAGCTCCGCCCCCTTTCCTGTACATGTTTTGCTGACATAGGAAAACGGTTAAAAGAACTGCTCTAGATTTTGTTTTCAGATACCGGTACTTCAGGTATTGCAGCAATGCTGCGTGCGTGCCCGTGCGTACCAGCAATGTCAGTGTAAGTCCCCTAACTCCTGTTGCCGTCGAGCTTCTGACCAATTTGCCATAGTCCTTTTGTGGCTGTGACTCGTAAGTCAGGTGTCAGCTGGCCTGTGTGACAGTTGATGTGAAGTAACGTTGTGCAGTGAGTGTGTTACACCTTAGTTTCTCACTTTAACTTATAATAAATCAAATAGTATAAAAAAAGAGTTTTGTTGTCAAACTTTAGGTAGAAAGCAAGTATAACAACTTGCATAGAAAGCAGGAGCACTTTCAAATGACATGGCGAGGTGACTTTATTCCATGAGCTGATGTTTTGGCCTCCTTCCGAGCTTAAAGGGAAAAGCTTGACAATATTGCATTTTTTAGCTTTGGGGGTAATCAATTCCATTCTTAAAGGTGCACTGTGTAGAAATTTCTCCCATCTAGCGGTTAAATTGTATTTTGCATTCAAACGAATAGTGCTCTCTAGCGCGTGTTGCATCTACGGTAGCCGTTATGTACCAAGAAGCTATGACAACATGTATTCCAATTTTTGCTTTTTTGGCGACAAGGATTCCTTCTCCTGTGGCTCGGCATAAGTATGATCCTCCATTATGAACCAAAGTGCAGCGCAGGCTTTCGAATTTGCCGGGGCAGTGACAAGCGCTTCTCACTGATCTCCTTCTCCGTTTCAGCTGGTTTCAGTCACGTGACGCCGGCTCTGAACGAAAAACGCATTGTGGATTAGCTAGACAGCTAGGCTAGTGCTTTATGTCCCTCTCAGCCATTGTAGTTTGTTTTTTCCCCCAGATTTTTGTATTAGTTTCAAAACAATACAAAAGCAGTTGAAAAATTTATGTATAAAATCAAGTTTGCGATTTATAGTTTTTCAAAATTGGCGGAACGACATGGAACCCTACTTGGACTTGCCTGTATACAGATAAGAAATTCTTTGCTTAAGAGGATAAGTCAGATCATTGGCAGAGGTAATTTTACACCAATGAGGACATATTTATGAATGAAGACATTGATTTTAGCTAATACTATAGGCTACTTAAAACACTACACAGTGTACCTTTAACACCTGTCATTGCCCTCTGTGAATTGATTCAGTTTTTATTACACATGCATAGTTGTTTGTGTGTTTTAGTGCGAGTGTTTGGGTTCACTTTGGATTTGATTTCACTAACGTGATATCTGTCCTTGAGTGTGTGTGTGATATGCACACAAAAGCTGTGTAGTACAATCACTTTGAGCCTGGGGTCTGTGGTGCAAAGGCTGCCATGGTTGGGAAGTTTTCACTTACTGTTTAATTTCATTTTCAGGGCAGTAGCCGATGAAGCCTGAGCCGTAAATCCATGCTGACGCTGTTGACTTAAGAACTGCCGCTTTGCTATAAGAAAATAGACACTCACACGATCATTGACCCCCATCTGCCCCTGCTCTCCCCCTCAGCTAAAGGCAGTGTTATTATGCCTGCAGTGGCAGGGTAAGTGGACCCTAATTGATCCGTATTGATTAGAACTGTATTTTTTAGGCAGTTGTGGGCCTCCCCCTCAGGAAATTATGTCTGCTGATTACCACCCGCCCCCACTTCTGGCCCCACTTCACCCCTCTCTTTATGTCCTTCTTGTATTTGAAGATCCCTCCCCCCTCTGTTCTTAGGCCCCCTTAACCTATAATCAAAGTGCACAGCCTCCTTCACTTTGCCTCCACTCTTCATTTGTATTTCCATCCATGCTCAAGAAGGAGCTGGATGATGATGACAGGTTGTGAGGAAATGACGTTGAGGGAGGCCATATCAGAGCCATTGTTTGTTTCTGTGTACTTCAGTGTGCAGAGGGATGAAGGAATCCGTCAGCAGTATATATTTCTGGTTCTATTATATAGTATTTGAGCTAATATTAAAACGAGATGCAGCTGTAAAATGCTGCAAAACCTACATGAGGTGGTGTTTGTGTGCAAGCCATTCTGTGTGTATGCGAACGCATTTTACAGTACAGATCCTGTACAGGGAAACTGCCTCAGGCATCTTTGTTCTCAAACAATAGACATGTCTGTGTGTGGACGACCCGATTAGCGTGGAACCGATTACAGATGCTCTGCAGAAACACGTGTGTGTGTGTGTGTGTGTGTGTGTGTGTGTGTGTGTGTGTGTGTGTGTGTGTGTGTGTGTGTGTGTGTGTGAATAAAAGGTTTAAAAACAGCACTTCACAATACGGCAAATTTGTGTAGATTACAGTATTTTTTTAAAATTGATTTGATATGTTGTTATACAAAATTCTTCACCCGTGTGAAGCAAAATCCTAAAGTCATTTTGATAACGGTACCATAAATTAGCTGCAGAGACTTTCCATGAAGAAGTTGAATATCAAATTGATTTTGACAAGAGCTTAATTTCTCTCATTTTTTCTTACAGAGTAAAATACTGAGCCTCCCCTTCCTGCACTGTGACATCAAACCTCACATGCCTCACCTGCATACTGCACAGCTGAAGGCACAAGGTAACATTCGTACATTTGATGTTGCACATTTTGTGTGTGTGTATGTGTAATCATTTAGCAGAAACTTGTATTTTGTTCATTTTAATCTGAGGTTTGACAGACTGTAACATTTGTGTTACTGAAAACCAAACATTAGTTTTGTGTGTGTGTTTAACTGAACATAACTCGCTTTACATGCAGAATGTTCGTTATCAGAAACTAGAGACTTGGTAAAAGGCTAATTGACTTGATGACCTGGATATTTTTTGCAGTGTAGAGGTGAGCGCTCTGCTTTTTGTAGATAAAGCACTCTCTCATCTGCATTTTGCACTGATAATGAAAAGCAGGTCACCTGCATACTCTCTTTCATTTAAGAGATCTGCACTAACGACCACAGTCCCAACACAACATCCAGCTTAAAAGGGACTCCCACAATGCAATGTTCTATACTAATTATCTCTGAAGTAACTGCTCACCAGTACTTTCTGCAGATTCTTTCTGGTTGTTGTTGTCATGAACTTGTTATCAGCAGCTTTTTCAGATTTGCAGAACTCTTGTTTATTGGCTTCAGGAACACTTTGACCTTCCTCTGAACTGTATGTCTGTGCTAACGTTAGCTATCTATAACTTTTTGGTCTGAAGTGCTGAAATACAAAATAATGTTGTTGTTTTTTTTGTCTTTATTTCTGTGGTCGACACAAGGAAGCTAAGTGTTAAAATTATTTTATTCACAAAGACTTTTTTTAGGGTATTTATTGATGTTGATACTGGCACAAAGCAGTGGTGGAATGTAACTTGGTGCGTTTACTCAACACTACACTACTCAAGTACAATTTTGAGCTAGTTGTACTTTACTTGAGTATTTCTATTTTATGCCACTTTTTATTTCAACTTCACTACATTTCAGAGGTAGAAAGGTTAGAAAGTCCGTCCTTCAACCAGACCCCCGAGGTTCATGAACCTTTACCGGCATGTCTTTATCTTGTTGAAGTGTCCCTGAGCAGCACATTGAATCGCGTCCAGCTAGTACCGCGCTGACCTCTGACCTCCTTGAATGCGAAAAGAAAATTTCTCTGCTGAGATGAAATTGATTATTTCTGAAAAGTTAACTGACACCTATAGAGATTCAAACATCTTATTCAAGCACTGCAGTATCTCAATACTTACATACTCAACATCTCAACCTCCATCTCTCCTTGTTTTCTCACCACCACTCATGCTGCTCCATCTCCTGAAGCCAAACCAGTGAATGATAATGGTGACGTGGGTTGCAATTTGTGATCCTCAAACTGGATGCAAATCGTTAGACTTGTTACGTGGTTGTTGGAATGTGTGTGTGTGTGTGTGTGGCCTTCTTCCTCCTCCTCTTGAGTTGTCTCAGTGTCATGGGACGGCAGCCTGACATACAGACAGGCAGATGGAAGTGACACAGTGGCAAAATAATGTAGACAGAAATCAGTGGAGGCAATGTCAGCGGTGTCGGGAGAGACTCGAGGAAAAGACTGGGGAAGGAAAGTGAGTGGAGAGGAAAGCAGGTGACAGGGAGAGAGCTGTAGCTTAGTTAATCTCCAGTCTGAGAAGGAGAGATGTCGCCTCCAGATAAACCAAACACACTTACAAACTCAATATAGACCAGAGTCGGAGGCTTCGACTGTGGATTTCCTTCCAGCACAATGTTCTATGTCAGTGTTGTTTTCTGTGTTTCCTGTAGAGTTTTGTTGTTGATGGAGGGGCTCAGCTAGTATCTGACACTAAAGTTTCAGACTTCCAGGATCGCCTGCAGTTAGCGTTGCATGTAAAGAATGTGGTGAATGACCACTTGTGCTGCTACTGATAGTATTTTAGGTAAGATGACATTACTTTTTTCTTGCCATAAAAGATGTTTTCCTGCTGTAGGGAAGGAAAACATTTTACTTACAGCAAGGTTCAGGTGTGATGTCTGGCCTGAAGCAGAGCCCTTTGTAGCTCCATTTGGCTTATATCGCCAGCATGACATGACATTACATTACATTTGTTTATCAAATCAGTTATTGTAGAAGGGAAAGCAGGTTGCTTCTACAATCACATCAGGGAAACACAGACAGACACCGGCAGTCATCCATGAGACTTTTATAACTCCAACGCCACAGCACAATGAAACATCTGGGCCCCTGAACTTCACTCACGGTCCCAGGCAACCTCACCTCTTCCACTTCCTTTGAAAGGCACTGACCTTCAAGCAAAGCACTGATGACTTTTATTTTTAGGTTCTTGTAGAGCTATTTTTTTGTCTTGTTGCATTAAGTCTCAAGTCTTTATGAGCACATAGCAAGTCTTTCAAATACCTCATTTAAGTTTATTTATTGCAATCCTTCCTCCTCCTGTCCATACTGGCCATGAGAAAATCCCTTTGTGTTTTTTTTCTTCTTTCTTCCAAATTCATCACTTTATCTGGCTTCAACTTCAGTAACGTTTTATGTCTGAATGATTCGAGGTCATTCAGACCTGATGGCACCTCCTGGTCTGTCTGCTCCTTCTGAAGCCAAGGTGGCATGAATGCTGGATGTGCTGTCCCTGCATGCACTGTTGTATTACAGTGTCGTGCTCTACTCTGCTCCTGTCTGCCATCTGCCAGTCATATGTACCGCCATCTGTTCTTCAAACCAGCCCATGATCTAGCTCGCTCTCTGGCATTGTTTGCTTAATTTAAACACTTAGAGTAACTTCTGTTGTTATGTTTTATGTCTGGGGAGGTTTTACTATAAGGAATTTTAAAAACCTGTTTTGAGCTGCCTTGACACAATGTCAGCAGTTTATGTTTGCATTTTTTTTAATCAATTGTAGTTTTCCAGAAGCCTTTTGTCTTTGCCTGTACATCTTTTCATTTGACTTTTGCTTGCTGCTGTACATCCCTGCTTTACTCTTAGATATAATTAGACTGCTTTCTGTTTTGGCAACGGCAGAGACAGAAGCATATGGCAGGTCTATCTCTCCTTCATCTCCGATTTACATTTGTGACGTGCTCTCCATGCTGATCTCAGTTCTGGTTGACCGGTATGACATACAAGCAAGCAGCAGCATCAGTGGGCGCTCAGCCGAACCCACCTAGTACACTCATTCCTCTGGAAGCTGTAGTCCTCTGCTAACTGTGTCATTGCTACCATCTAACCAGTGTAATTACCAGCCTCGGTGTGTTTCTGTGGTGCATGGGCCAAGCCCGTATGATGCAGAGCAAGTTGGAGCGGGTGTGGAGGGAGAAGAGGGAAGTAGCATGAATGGGAGAGACAGGGAGAGTCAAAACAGGGGAGGTACATCCCAGAGCTGAATAATTACTATATATGTGTGTAAGTAAAAGGCATTTATTGTCTGCACTTTATCTTGTGTAGTCTGGGCCAAAGCTGCATATGTCTGCTCAATTCTTAATGTATTCTCTGGATTATATATATATATATATATATATATATATATATATATATATATATATATATATATATATATATATATATATATATATAACCTTTTCATGTAATTGATAATCATATTGTGTAGTACTGTTGATTGCAGATAGATCCTTGCTCTCCCCTCAATCTAAACAATGGAGCAGATATGTTGTTAACTGGTATACAGTTTATTCTTCCCCTCCTCTGTACTGTGTCAGTGTAGCTGTAGCCTTATACTTTCTGTTGGTATTCTTCCCATCATACCGAAGGTGTAACTTCTTTTTGAAATATTTCAAAATGGAACATAATACTTTTAATTGTACGGTTGTTAGTATAAATGTGTACACTTGCCGTGTGAGTGCTTGAAGGTGATGATTTGATGTTTGCACCTCACAGATACTCGTACTTTTTGTGGGGTTAAAGAAGGTGGGGATGACACGATCCGGCTGTTGTGTGTCGGCTCCATTTGCTGATGAAGACGGTTAGATGTGGTTGAAAGCTCCGACAAAGCTTGGACCTCGAGTTGACAATATTTTATCACACATACTAATCCAAATGTCTAGAATGAAATTCCATGGTCAAATAAATATAGATGGATCATAAAGACAGTACATAGATACAATATGCACATCTTCGCAGATTTGTGTACCCCCCCCCCCCCCATATAATTATGCATACAACAGAATGTAGGCCTACATAACATAAAGTGTTTAACTTGTCATATAGATTACCAGTCTATATGGCTCTTTGGCTGTTCAACCTTAGTCGGGTATATTTCTCTTTGATGGGCTGTGTGCTGTCAGAAGTCACTTGTAAAGATCAGACCACACTCTCTCTCTCATCAGGCACCTCAGACACATAATGAAGCCATTCTGCAGCTCCTGCAGCTGGGGCTGGATAATCTGGGATTGGGCCTTATTGGGGGATCACGCGACAGCTCTCCCGGATGAGGAAAGACTCTGTCAGAAAGCATGATCAGAGCGGGAGCCTTTGGCTCAGAAGTGCCTGTGGTTCACCAAAAACAAAGACATGATACATTTGCGTGGCTGTATGACTATAGTGGGATTTTGTTTGCTGTGAATTGAGTATTGTGTGTGTTTATGAGTAAATGAGTAATGCAGTCTTGAGGCCAAAAATGAATTCAGCGAGGACTCATAAAAGGCGTCTATCATAAAACGCACACAACCACTGTGAGCTGCCTTGACACAATGAAAAGCTTGACGTTATGCAAATTAGACTTCATAACCAGATAGTCCACCCAGGAGTGGAGATTTGTAGAATTCACAGAAACCGAGGCAGCTGGAGAAAGAATATTTGTTCTCACAACAAAATAGTTTCTAATGTACGCTTTGTGCATGCTATTAAACCTACTGAAAAAAAAAAAAACCTACAGTCAGTAAACAGTAGCATAGGTGAAAGGGCTTAGATTTTAATGTGGTTAGATGGGATTCCAAATTATTATACAGCTAAACATTGTGTGGGTGTGGGTGTCTGTTTTTCTGCTTGTGGTTGAATCATACCATTTAATTATTGAAAGCTTTTTTCGGAGGAGTAAAAGTGTTACCGCTCCTGTCTGATCAATTACGGATACGGTTTTCACAGTTGTGAAATTTGAAAGGTCAGTGGCTATCTGAATTAAAAGCTTAACATAACGTTGAAGAAGCTGCTTCCGTTAGCAGGGTGTTATGAAATGTGTGGTCGAATCACGTGATGCAGACACACAGGTGCAAGAAAAGAATGACCGAAAGCTACATGTGTTCAGTGTACTAGCATGATGCGGGAAGGAATATAAAGAGTGGGAAAAAGTGAAATTGGCGAGACTGAAACCTAACGAGCATATTTTAATAGGTAGATATGCAGATGATGTGCGTTTGCCCTCTGTAGATATTTGAATGACTGGCGGTTTGAGGAGAGACTTATGTAGATAAAGGATCTTAAATCCAGGAATGGAGAGCTAAATAGAGAATGAGATTAGGCAGAATCTCAGGAATGAAAAAGGAGAAAGGAAGAGTAGGAGTTTGACTACAGCAGGTATGGAGATAGATTGAGCACATTTACATTTTAGACATTTAGCTAAAGCTCTAAAACATCTAAAATCATAATAAAAAAAAAAAAACACAGCCAAACTTAAATTAATGAATCATCCCTAGTTAGTTAATCCATCCATTTTCCATCTGGGTCCAGGATTATATTATTTGAAATTATGATACACTGCTTGCAAGAACGACAAACGTGATACGGTAAGAACTCATTTTTAGTATAATATAGAAAAGTAATGCGCACCAAGGGTTGTAGTGTAATCACTGGAAGTAGACTTAAAAGTAGGAAAAAGTGTTGCACACTGCATTTCTCTTTTAATTAGATGATGTTTCTGCCCGCAGGCCTTCCTCAAGATCAATCCACTTTCAGTAATTTATTCTAAACCATATTGTCCCAACTGGTTTTCCATTGTTCTTTCTTTCTTTCTTTGGCCAGTATGATTGTGAAACAGATATTACAATGCATTCTACGTGGTATTAAAAAGGCCTTTAAAAGTCTAACAATACAGATACAGTGTGTTTGTTGTCGATGCTGTTGTTCATCGGCTCTGTCTTCACATGTTTGCATGTGAACCACTGTCAGCATATTGTCATTGCTTGTGGTTCATCCATTGGAGTCATCACCACATCGTACTATTCTCCTATATGAATTCCCAGCCGGTCACTCTTAACAACCACAGCATTCACAGCCCAAAAAAAATGTGACCATGACTTGAATCTTTTGTCTGGACTGATGATGACAGTAAAAGAGTGCAATGATTCAGCAGGCGGGAACTTTACAATGAGTGCAACACTAGTATAGGTTTAGCTTTTTGGATCACCAAAGAACGTATTAATATAAAACCAAAATGCTCTGACATTTTCCCTGTACCTGTACAGTGAAGACATCAATGCCTGTAAAAATCATCACATTAAACCTCAGCAGACATAAGATGCTTCTGAGTAAACAAGAGTCTTTACAGGGCTGGTGGGTTTTTAAGACTTGATGCAGTGTGACTGTTAAATTAAAGCATGCCGTTGTGGTTCACTGAGCAATGTACCGCTCTCCTCCTTGCTCTTTCTTGACTGTCCAATCACTCTATTTCTGGATTTACCCCACCATACCCCTCCAGCTGTTGGGTCACTTTGTGCCTTCACCATTTTCTGTCTCTGCCAAAGTCCTTAATAAACTCTCCCCATCTTAAAGTTGCAGTTGTTTGTTGTTTGGCTTTACTCTCTGTGACGATTAGAATAGAGTAGCTTCTGTCTCAGCCACTTATAAGCTATACCATGACTGTGGGCCTCTCCCAAACAAGAGACAAGGCATGAGTAGGGAATCTGCTACAGTGATTGTGTTTAAATTGTCTATGTACTCCCTCTGTTTGGATCTGCATTACCTTTTAGTCTGATGCTATTAGCTGAAGTGTTTCAGTGGTTTTAATCTGCAGCAGAGCGGCCACAGCCTTCATGTCCTCTGGGTGTATGAGTGTCTGTGTGTGAACGCACATGCACTTGAGTACACAGAGTGTGTGATAATAATATCCCTTGTCAGCCTCCTGAAGATTAGCCTCAATGGAAGAAATCCTCTGTCATATCCCCTCACTTTATATTCTCTCTCTCTCTCTCTCTCTCTGTCTCTCTCTCTCTCCCCCTCCCTCTCTCTCTCCCTCTCTGTCTGTCTTAAGAGTCTTACATTGTTTTACAGTTGAGTGACTTGCTCCTTTCTAAATTCAGCGCTTGTGTTTTTGTTTTTTTTGCGCCTCTGGAGAAAATTTGGGTCACACAATCTCTGTGATTCAAAAGATGCTGATTTTCTGAAGCTGGTTTGTTGGAATGATTGTTATTTCCTTCTGTCCTCAGATCTGCATTAGACTGAAAATAATCCAAGAAGAAGACGACCGATCCTGACTCAAACTGGTCCTCAATGGACCAGTGAAATCTTTCCCCACCCTGCCAATGAAAAGCAATGTATTTGGGCGCTGTAGGCTGTAGCACCGTCAGCAGAGAGTGTGCGGGGCCCCTCCTCTCCCGCTTTCCCAGCACCCCTCGTGACATGGGATGCCAGCCCCCTGCCTCCCTGCCCTGAGCTCTCCTGGGGCGCCATGAACAGCTACAGAGACAGAGGGGTCACTTGCACCTCCTCAGACCTCCTGGATGGAGGAGGAGGGTTTCCCCAGCACACTGCGTTTCGTCACACGCCCAATGGCCACCCGGCTCCTGGCCCCACAGACCCAGCCATCCAACCACGCATCTCTGTGCCCAAAATGGGTGTTCGGGCGCGGATTGCAGAATGGCCCCCACGCCGTGCGCAGTCCAGGGAGTCACTACTAGAAAATGGGCAAATTGTCAGCATTCACCATGGAGATGACTGCTCCACTTCAGTTTCCTCATCGGTTTTGTCATCTGACATTGGGCTGGTGCGGGGAGGGGTTGCCAGATTGCCACGACGACGGTCGAAAGATGTAGAGTTTAGAGGAGGAGGGTTTGGCGTTGAAAGATGTTCACCATTTAGCCTGAGAGCGTACCCACCGCTGAGACAGCGCTCAAACAGCGAGGTGACGCTAAGCGAACAGGACGAAAATGAGGTGAGTCTTCAATCTCCAGCCGCTCTCACACCTGTAGTGTGGTTCAAGGACAAAATGGTGTTACCTGTTTAGTTCTGTAGCGTTTTTGTGTTTACACTGACTTTGTACAAACAAACCAAGAGAATTAAACGTAAAGTTGTATTGGCAAAGTGGGACTTTGACCCACAATGACAAATAAGGACAAAAAAAACAGACCTTACTATTTGGTGGGAGGTAGTTACTGTGTGGTCACTACGTTTCACAACTCTCCTCTGTTTTATACTTCTGTTCACTGTGGCCATGCACAAATGTAGTATGTGTTACCATGGTTACCACCAAAAAAAAAAAAAAAAAAAAATTCTTACACAGATCAATTCCATGACAGTTCATGGCACGGTTAACATTAGTGTATTTGCATACTTACTATCATAAAATCCTGTAGTTCATCTGCTTTTGCTTTCACGTCACAAATAAGCCGCTACACAGTTTGACAGCTTTCACACCATCCTAAACTGACCAAAACGGGCAAACGCCAGAGTTTGTTTGAAATGAACCAAACAGGTTACGTGTGTAAGAACCCTAACTTCACGTTACCTTTCAGTGGATTCACTCGGTACAACAAATATATTATGGGCTCACGTTTGTGAAGAAAGTGCTGGGAAAGACCGACGTGCGGTCTGATACTATCTGAGGTGAGGCACCAGGCTTCATCTGAGACCGGTGAGGAGCTCCTGGTTATAGTACCCACTGGTAGCTGGGCGGACCACATGGAGTGTGTGGAGGGGTTAGCCAAGCTTGAATCTGAACCCTCCGACTCGACCACTCCTCATAAACCACCGTCTACCCATGTCCCAGTACCCGGCTATTGACAGTATGTGGATCTCGATGGAACGGAGAAAGTGGTATTGGTCAATCCTCCACCTATGGAGCCATCCCTGGCAGTTTATCGGCCCTTGTCTAACAACAATGGGGTGGGTGGCCCCACAACCCTCCCGTCATACACACACTCTTCCCCAATAAGGAAGTTAACCAATAAGTGGTTAAAATGGCCATGGACTACACTCTCTGGTCCATGGTCCATGGTCCTGGGCAGAGAGATGGTGTCTACGGTGGTGGCAAAAAGGCACCTGTGGCTGACCCAGTCTGATGTTCCAGAAAAGAGACAGGGTCGTCTATCCAGATGAGCCTGTGTCTGCTAAGGGGTTGTTTAGGCAGTCGCTTCCAGGCGAAGTTTGAGCAGCGGAAAAAGCATGCAGTGGCTCTTCGCAGCATAATTTCCAGGCATGACAAGCTGTCCGCAGATGCTCACAAGCCTGCAATGCTGCCGCCTCCCACTAAAAGGGGAAGCACCGCCCACAGGTCCAGGGCCCAGCCGGGCGGGCAGCACCCACCCGGTAAGCCTTCACGCCACTCGGCTTGGGGCAAGGGCCCACCACCAGGCCTCCAGGGGTTTAGGGCCTCGGAGGAGGAAATCACACTTGCCCTGGGACTGGGTGGAGAAGGGCACCGCAGCACTGCTGCTTTTCATCCCTTGCTGCCCAAAAGGCACCTTCCAAGTTCTGTTGAGGGGTCCAGACCCAAAAGGGTCCTGCCCCCTCCCCAACCCCAACCAGGGGCGCAGCGACATCATAGACTCTGTTTAAAGGGGTATCTGTGAGTGATATCTGCGTTGCAAGCAGTTGCAGCATCCACCGCACACTTGTTCGGTGCTATAGTTTGGATGTCACAGCCACTTCGGTGGCTCATTCTGTCCTTTCTACTGGGTTTTCGATGCACTAGAGTGCTGCTTTGCTCTGCTCTGCTTTTGCTTTGCTTTGACTGCTTTGCGGGACGTGAATATATGTCCCATACTATATGTGTTGTACTGAGTGAATCGACTAAAAGGGAACATAATGTTATGACTTTTGTTCCCTGAAGGAGAGGAACGAGGTACAACACTTGGTTGCCCCGCTGCACAGCTGGACTCGGCTACCGAATTGAGGGATGACCAGGGTGACAGATGTATAGGCAGGGCCTCACATACGTCACCTTTATTAAAAGCTGTCAATAAAGGTGTCTTTAGTCAGATATCCCATACTATGTGTTGTACCTCGTTCCTCTCCTTCAGGGTTCAGAAGTTATAGTTACAACATAATGTTTTCCCCAAAATATAATTATTGAAATCAGAATTATGTATCCACTGATAATTCGTCATGAACTGAAAAATCTCTCCCCTTTCTGCTTCAAGGTGGAGGTTCGTGGAGGTGTCGGGATGGTAAACCTGTTCAGAGAGTATGGCAGCACCTCCTCCATCGACATCCAGGGCATTCCTGAGCAGAGCTTTTTTGACATGCTCAGCCAGTTCCACCAGGAGAGGCCTGACCAGCGCAGCTCGGCACCCATACGCCTCGGGGAGCTGCTGCGCGCACCAGACTCGCCACCAAGCGCACCTCTCCCCTCTGCCCCCTCACCTGGTCCCACAGGTGGGGAAGTAATAGGGACAGGAAAGAAAGACGGAGCTGAGAGAGTGAGGAAGAAAAGTGGAGGGACGGAGTCGTCACTGGGCACCTCCTCTTTGTTCAGGAAACTTAGGAGCTCTAGTCGCAATGAGCTGGATGGAGGGAAAGGAGAAACAACTGAGGACGGGGGAGGCCGGGGTTCAGCAGACGCCTCCTATAAACCGTGGGTATGTCCTAAGAGCTTTGTCCACTTTGATGCTCAGAGCATCCTGTTTGACCTCCACGAGGCAGCGGCTCAGCGGGGCTACGCCGCCCAGAGGAGGAACACGGCCACGGGGGCATCGGCTGCATCAGTGTCCCTGTCTGTGTCCAGATCCTCGGCTCCAAGTGTGAACGACCCAGTTTACTCCAGCATAGAGGATCTGACCCTGAGCCTCGACCCCGGCTCCATGACACCCTCCCTGGGCACGGAGCTAATGGACGGGTCTCATGGAGCCCACAGCTCGAGCCCACTGCTCCTCTGCTGCCCCCACTTCCTCAATGAGACTGGAGGCCACGGGGAGCGCAATATCAGCTTCCTCAGCTCATCAGCAGAGCGAGATGGAGGAGGAGACGGAGCGAGGGGTTGGCTCAGGAGGAGTAACGCCAGCGTCTCAGTGCTGGAGGTGCCTATTGAACAGCAGGTTACGAGACTGGACAGACTGAAACTGTACGGCATAGAGCATGTAGATCTGGGGGCCAGGTACTACAGAGACTACTTCCACGGGAAAGGTAACACTGAGACACATTTGCTATAAGGCAGATTATCATACTTAAACCATACATTTGATGTTGATGCCAGCTGTGTTATGTAAGGATCACAAGAATCAAACCTATTGATAGAGAATTGATTATACATGTTTGCAGTATTACAACATACATGTTGTTGTAACTGTAGTTTATAGATTCTTAAACAGTTTTTATTCCAGTTAGAGTAAATGAAATGGGCAAAAGCAGCATCAATTCTCATAAACACTGTTGCAATGAGAGCATACCTCAAGTAGGGCAGGTTTGTTTTTACATCCCACCTTTTTAAAAACACGCTTTACATAAAACATAAAAAGGCATGAAGACAAAATATATATATTAAACCAAACCCAACAAGTAAACAAACTGTACAGAATGAGCCATCTTGACATTAAAGATTCAGTTTGACATGGCGACGTTACCTTGGACTCTGACAACTTTTTTCTGACTAAATTATTATTTGATTGAACAAAATAAATTAAATCTGAACATTTGCAAACAATATCTCACTACTGACATTAATCAATAATGAAAATTATTATTATTATAAACTTGTGGCAAAACAGTTGGTCAAATCATCAAAAATCTAAAAATTCATTGCTTATACTTTGGTGACTGTTGTTTAAGACACTTTCCAAGCAAAAATGCAAACCATTTGTTTTTTACCAGCTTCTCAAAGGTGAGAATGGGCTGTTTTCATCATTATACATTTTTTTGTGGACTAAACCAGCAATTTGAAGATGCAGCCTGGTATTCTGGGAATTTGTGATTTGGCAGATTAATTGGTAATGAAAAAAAACCCGCTAGTGGTGGCTAGTGGCCCTACACTATATACATACTGATGACATTTTCTACTACGATTTGGGCCACTTGCTGTTATTACTTCGTATGAATCTGACAGCGTAGATCTCGTTTCTCCAGTGTCGTTCCCCACATCTCCTCCATGACAGTTGATATCCAGCCGTGCCTCAGCAGAGTGGGCCAAGCTGGCAATGCTCCCAGAGTTTTATTACACATGTACCTGCCACTGGACATTTTTGGCAAACTCTGAACTGATAATACTCCACTTGTCTTTCTGCACGATTACAAAGTACCACTTAACGTGGTCAGCCAGTGCAGCTTTTTTTTTTTACATTTGTTTTACATCTGGTTTTAGGTGTCAGAAGTAACCCCTATCTTCAGAGAGAAAAGGTGTGTGTAAGATGTGTGCCTGTTAGTGCACGTGTTTGTTGGCATTTCTTGTCAACATCACCTCTTCAGACACTGCGGTTGAAACTTCCTCTTGGCAAGCATCATCTGGCTGCACCCTAATTAGTGACAGATGCTGTTAGGAGCGTGTGTGTGTGTGTGTGTGTGTGTGTGTGTGAGGCCTGCAGCCACACAGATAAAGGTTATCGTTCCAAAAATATGTTCATCTGCTAACTCGTTTCCAGCTTAGCTGTCCCCCAGAACGCAACTGTGATTGTGTGCTGTGTTTTGTCAGAAAGCCTCATCAAAAAGCTGACATTTTCACCACGGGACATGGCATGGAAGCTAAGCAGGCCTGAGTCTCCCAATGTGTACGTCATCCCGGTTCATTCCAGTCAGACGGGGGATAGAGGAGAACTACTTGTCAAGATAGATTCCTCCCCGAGTGTCTGGAGAATTCTACCACACTGCCTGTGGTGTTGGCATTACCACGGCTTAGCTTAGGAGCTTTAGAAGAGGACATGCAAGATGCTCGTGAAGTGCGTTGATAGCTTTGTCTCAGCCTCTTAATGGATGAATATGTTGTGCTTGTGTGCCAACACGGGTAATAAGCCACAGAGTGTTAATTGGCATATTTTGTTTGTTTCTTGTATTTAAAAGATGAAGGACATATTTGTTGCTTTACAGTCTTAAATATATGCAGTATGGAATTGTATTTTATTGAAGTGAAGCTCCTACACAACAACATTAGAAACCTTTCAGCATCTCTGTGACCACACAACTACATTATATTTTAACCATCACTTTGTCTTTAGTAACAATTATCGTTTTGGCTTGGTTACGCCTTGTGTTAGCTAAATTGATATTGTAATTACGTTAGTGTATTGATAACTAGATGTCATTGTCTTAGTCCAGTCCTTGACTTAATGCCCCTCCTCTGCTAGTCATGCTTACTACACCAGAGCCAAACTCCTCTCTTATCTGTCTCATCTTCATCTCTTGAAGGTTAAATGTACCGGTTTCTTTCTTTATTATATCAAACCTCAAAACCTCTTTGTTACTGATACAAATATGTCTGTAGCACCAAGTATCAAAAACTACCGAAACCAAGTCTTCGTAACTTACTGAGATATTTACTGATTTAAATCGTAATATTTCCAGTTTATGACTATATTTTTATTTAAGGAAAGTTTTTATTCAGCTGCCTAAATGGATAAAAGGCATAGAAGACAGAGAATACAATTATAATTATCTAGATTTGTTCTTTGGTCTCATAAAATGTTTATAATATTTTATAAGTTTATAAAATGTTCTTAACTGCCTTGTTTTGTTCAACCAACTGTCCAAAACCCCAAAACATTCCATTTCCTATCATAGAAGAGTGTGAAAACCAGTGAATATTTATATTTTAGAAGCTAAAACCGGTGAATTTGGGTCATTTTGTTAAAAAGATGCTAAAATCAATCATTAGGATTGTTGCAGAAAAATATAAGCAACTCTATGTGTATGAAACCCACAACTCAAGTCCATTTTCTGACATGTTACTCCTCAACACAAACATTGATCTCCATCTCTCCTTCACCAGAGCACTCAAACTACTTTGGGACAGAGGATAAGCTGGGTGCTGTGGCCGTGAGCATCCGCAGGGAGAAACTGGAAGATACCAAAGACCTGAAAGACCAGTACCAGTACCGCCTTATCGTCCGAACAAGCGAGGTATGAAGGCTCTCCAGTTTGTGTGTGTGTGTGTGTGTGTGTGTGTGTGTGTGTGTGTGTGTGTGTGTGTGTGTGTGTGTGTGTGTGTGTGTGTGTGTGTGTGTGTGTGTGTGTTTTCTGAGCATTTTTTAGTGATGAGGCAGTGATGAGTCAGTAAGAGTGCGCACGCTTACCTACTTTCATTTTACCCCCCTTATGTCCCTACCTGTGACTCTTTTCTCCGCCCTAGTTTTAACCTCACCCCTCACCCCCTCTCTGCCAGTGGAAAATTCCACCTGCCCAGGCTCAGCACAGCAAAACCAAACCAAACATTGGCTGCTGTGGCCAAAGTGTTTGGCCTGCTCTCACAGGGAGCACACCCAACCACTTTTCCACTTTGAAGGGTCTAATACTTGTAACGTATTGAGTGATGGGTTGGTGATTGAGGAGACATACTTAAGATTCTCTCTCAGACTGGTTCAAAGACTTACTTTTAGAGAGTCTACTTCCAGAGCACCAAACTACAACAACAATAGGAGCTTATTATCGACAGACAATTCAACTATTCTGATAATCAGTTAATCGATTGAGTTACTTTTCATGCCGAAAATGCCAAATATTTTTTTTGAGAAAACTGTGATCACACATTTTGCCATTTTGTTAATAAAAATTGGCAAGTTAATCTATAACGAAAATAATCATTAGTTGCAGCCCTAGTGTCAATAACTTGAACACGGACACCATGAACAAATATTAGTCTTCTGTTTTTTTTTTTTTCCATAGGTGTTAGAGAGGTCTTAGGTCTGTATGAATAGTTAGTTTGACCAACTTAATATTTTATAAACACCTGTGTAGCATCGTCAGGTCACGCAAACAAACAGCAAAGTTGGCTTCTGTTCATTGTGTTCATGTAGCCCGACTGTCTTCCTCTCCACTGTGTTGTTTTTAGCTGGATTACATGGCTGCCTGGCCTCATCACCTTAGCTCCAGTATAACAATGGAGCCTCTCCGCCATCTAAGTACACAGAGCTCAGCTAACAGAAGCAGCCAGCACACCCAGGCCTACTGTTCCCACACAGGAAAAAAGGGATTCATTGCAGACTTTGTTCTCTCAAGCCGCAGCTGCTCTCAAATATCCATCCCCCCTTAAGTCTGTCATTTTATTCTGCGCAGCAGTGCTGACGCAGCAAGGTGGAGAGACTTCCTCTCTCTCCCTCCATTACCCATTTCTACACGCAGCCCTCTGATGTTCCTGCTCAGCATGTCGCAGTCACTCACTGCACTGTCGCACAGAAGCTGACGAGTTGAAACGAAAGCTCCATAACTTCAGCCACGTGTCTGTCAAGTGTCATTTCTCTGCTGCACACCCGAGTCTCTGAGGTCCAACTGTCTCTTCTGGCCCTGCGAGCTCCAGAGTCTGCCATGCATTTTAAATGAACCCTTATTTGTGTGTGTAGTTGTGCGTGTGTTTGTGTGCGCAGTGAGAAGGATCACCCCACTCCTCCCAACTGTATCTGAGGTTATTATAGCCTCACTGTTTTGAAGCAGGCCAATTTCCTCTCACCAGGGATCAGCACTCTGTGGCAGCACAATACTGATCAGAATATTAATTCACAATACTCCTCGAACTAACGTCTGTGTGTGTGTGTGTGTGTGTGTGTTGGAAGAGAGGAGTGTGTTGCTTCAGGGCATCCCTCATCTGATGGACCCACTTCAAGCTCCCAGACTGCTAATCATCCGTTCCTCCATTTACCAGAGGCGTGGTTCTGTAGCTGAGCACGACCTCCGACCTCTCTCAATACAACTATCTCAGAGTCAATAGTATTACTATGTATATTCTGCTGTGTCCATAGAAGCCAATATATGATACAAAATAATTATACACAACAACAGCTTTCAACCCTACCAACAAAAAAACCCCAAAAGGAAATAAATAAAAACCTAATAAATAAACAAGTATGTAACCAAGCAAGTATTTTTGTTTAAAGAGAGAAGGAAGAAGGAGTGAAAAAAGTGGATGTCAGTAACTCTTATTAAGTGGTACGTTGGTCAGAAAGTATTCTTTCCCCAAGACAGGAAAGAAATAAACCGATAGGTGATAATATTTCAGTTCCTGGTCTGATTAAAGCGATCTATAAAAGGACCCGTATGAAATTTAATTTTGAAAAGATTTCCACCAAACACTGTTAAGGGGTCTAAATCAACAATGCAATAAAATGTAGAGGAAATGTAGTTATTTCTTGACAATTTCAATGTGATTTTAGATATCTATAGTCTTTGAATCTGGTGATGCATTGCAACATTTTTGTCTTTCCCCACATTCAGCTTGTGACCCTGCGAGGCTCCATTTTAGAGGATGCGGTGGCATCTACGGGGAGGCATGGCACAGTGCGGGGTCTGCTGCTCAAGGAAGTCCTGGAGCAGGTCGTCCCCGAGCTCAACGTCTCCTGTTTGAGATTGGCGCTCAGCACGCCCAAAGTCACAGAGCAGCTGCTTAAACTGGACGAACAGGGGGTGGGTTACATGTCTGTCTCTGTCTGTATTTGCATTTTATAAATCTGATTAGTGTTGGTGCAAAGTAGACAATCGGACTGAGGTCAGTGAAAGCTCAGTGCAGCAGGGCGTGTCATGTTTGAGCACGAGTGTGTGACCATAAAAGCTTTAATGTTTAGCCATGTTATCTCACCTTTTAGTTAATGAAGGGTGAAGTACAAGGCGGGGGTGTTTTGCCCTGCAGTTGGCTTGTTTTTACAACAACGAAGTGGTGCTCATTTGAAAAGTGCGTACATATATACATCAGGGTTCAGTTCTTATCTGTAACATCTACTTTGACATCAAGTTGCATTAAAAGCACCAGGCTCCCACTCGAGTGTTTCAGCCGTTTGTGTGTGTAATGTTAATGTTATCTCTCCGCTGCCGTGTAGTTGAGTCAGAAGCACAAGGTGGGTGTTCTGCTGTGCCGTGCGGGCCAGAGCACAGAGGAGGAGATGTACAACAACGAGGAGGCGTCACCCGCCTTCTCTGCCTTCCTGGATCTGCTTGGGGAGCAGGTGCTTCTCAAAGGGTTCACCAAATACGCTGCTCAGCTCGACACAAAGAGTAAGTGTTCAGAAGAGCCCCTTTCAGACGCGCACAACAGCCCATAAATGTGTTGCTTATTTTACATGTTGGTCTTATGTCTGAATAAGCACCTGAGTCGTTTTTACATAAGTCAAGATGTCAATCCTACTCTTACTCTTAGTAATCTTAGTAATATTTTCTCAGCACCTTCACCATGGCACATTTCCAACTTGAATGCCGTCAGATTAGTGGCTGAAGCAACACAAGGTCAACCGTACACTTCTTGTTTGCCATATTAAGGTCACTGTAATACATTTGCCTCTTAATTGGCATGTCCTATGCTTAGACAAACTAAAATCAGTTAAATGAATTATGAAACGATGTGAATGAGCCCATTTTCTCTCCCTATTTTCAACTTTCGTCCATGCAGTTAGCGTTTTGAATATACAGCAAAATGATTTAAAAGAGTCCCAACTGAATGTCTCGTCCCACACACTAAGTCTTCAATGGCAAAATACATGTTTAAATCCTTTACTGGTGCTGTTTTTGAGGGAACAGAAAACAATCTTCCTCCAAGTCAGTACAACAATCCACTCCTTTCACTCCTTACCACTCCTGTTCTCCAGCAGTAAGACCTTTTTCTCTCAGGGGCATTGTGACTCATTCCTTTACACCCCGAATAAAGGCAGCACATGAACAGCACCTAGAGTATGAAATCCATTACTTTAAAAGACAGATGAAGCCACCATTGTTATGTATTATAAGTGTCCCAGGAAAAGCACAATGACTGTCTTGGCATCCTCATGATCCCTCGAAAAACATGTGTTTGAACGATTAGGTGTTAGGACTCTAATTGAACATCACAGTGTCGTCTGTAGTTAACAATGGCTGACGTCACATTAACATTTCTTACTCCAGCGGACTCCACGGGCACCCACTCCCTGTACACCACCTACCAGGGCTACGAGGTCATGTTCCACGTGTCTACCATGCTGCCGTACATGCCCAACAACCCACAGCAGGTAAGAGATTATGAGCACCCTCCCTATTGTATGTGGTCTCAGGCCATGTTTTGGTGTGTACAGCTGCAAAATACATCCACAAATTTCCTTTTGTTGTCACCCAAAGTCTGTCTGTGGTTGTTAGTTAAAGCCTCTTCCGTTTGCTCCGGGTCATAAACCAACAGCAAGAATTCATAAAGTGGGAACTCGTGAGTTGTGTCACGCTCTTCATTTAGATTCTCTTTCCTCTTTTATTCAGACTCTCATGTTATTATAGTCTTTGTTCTCTGTCTTTTCGTGTCTTTCTTACTTTACTGGCTTTTTCTTTTGCCCTCTCTCTGGCTCTTTGCCTCTCATTCTTTAACTGGATCAGAGCTGGGTGGGGTTCAGCAGTGAGCAGTTTCTTTATTGTCTCCCTTGTTTTTTTAATTTATTTTTTACTTCTTTGACTAAAGCTGCCTACCTACACATTATTTTGTGCACTGTGTGTTTGCAGCATGGACTGCATGTGTCAGTGACCTGTGTGTAAGACCACATTTTACGTGTGTGTATTTTTAATAGTTTGCATAATTGTTTGCGCGAGAGGCTCACACGGATGGACACGTGCTCAGACAGGCCCTGTGGGTGCTCAGCATACAATGTGTCAGCGGTGTAGGCTATGGAGAAGTCGTTTGTTCCTCAACAAACATTTGAAAAGACAATAAATTAGTATTGTGAATCGGCAAATTATACTTTCATTACCAAACCCACAGTAATCTATTGTTTGTTATAAACAAGCTTAATCATTTTGTTAAACATCTTGTAAATGGTAAGTGAACGAGAAATGTGAAGGTGGCACCTTTTTAAATTGAGTCGATTTAAAGTGTGTTTGAACAGTTTGTCTTAGTATCAACACTTACATCAGAAAGTGTAATTTTATAAATGGCACAATAACTCCATCCAGAGGTTTCGAGGCCGCAGCAGCGAGGAGATTGAGTACTTGCTCAGATGGACCTCTAGGTGGCAGCATCCGACAGTAAATATAACCTGCAGTGAATGAACGGAGGCAGAAGGAGTGAAGTAGAAATATGGAGACTGTGGAGGCTCTGACATTCAGGAGAGAGCAAAAGCTAGGCCTACACACTTACCTTGTATGACCAGTGATGAAATGTACGGCAAATGCTTATTGAATCTTACATATCAACAGCATTTAGTCCTATTTAGAATGGAATGCTGAAATAAAAAAAAAAGTCAAGATTCAATTCAATTACATTTTATTCATAGTATCAAATCATAACAAGAGTTATCTCGAGAAAAACTCCCTTTTACGCAGAAACCTTGAGTGATGAAGATGTTGATAAAATATCCAAAACTACTTTTTCTCCAAATGATAAAAATTACAGTTAATGTTTATAAGCACTACATCAGGCTAAACTTGCAGTCTTAGTACGAGTGAAGGCTGGCTGCAGAATGTGTCTATCTGTGGCCAAACAGTGGGCTGGATTACATAATTGGTACTTTCACACTTCCTTCTGCAGATGAAGAGAAAATTGGCAAACGCCGCGCCACAGACACAGCCTGGGTTCTGTGCCACGTCTCCTGCATGAACACAGATAGACGGACATACCAGCACACACAAAGACACAAATAGCCCGCACAGAATCCGAAAAACAAATTGCATAAAGAGCTATTGTTTGGTGTCTAGAAATGAGCGTCTCAATCTCTCATTTCCCTTGTCAGACTCTCTCTTATCGTTGAGTCAATTTGTTGTGCCAATGCCAGTTATGTAAGCAATGCCAGTTATGTAAGCTCATTTTATTAATTTGACATTCTTATCTCTCCTCTCTTCTTCCTTAGCTCCTGAGAAAGAGGCACATAGGGAACGACATTGTCACTATAATCTTTCAGGAGCCAGGAGCATTGCCTTTTACCCCGCAGAATATTCGCTCACACTTCCAGCACGTCTTTGTTATTGTCCGTGTGCACAACCCCTGCTCTGAGGGCACCTGTTACAGGTAAATGTTTTAAACAAAACAAGCACATGTTCATATACATACAACTATGAAAAAAAAAAAATTCTCACACTTCAAATCTGTGCCACCTTTTCTTTCAGTGTTGCTGTGACAAGAATGAAGGATGTTCCTCCCTTCGGCCCACCCATCCCCAGTGGCGTCACCTTCCGTGACCCAGAAACCTTTCGTAACTTCCTTCTAGCCAAAGTTATCAATGCAGAAACTGCAGCGCACAAGTCGGAGAAGTTCCACACTATGGCGACACGAACGCGGCAGGAGTACCTGCGTGACCTGGCTGAGAACTACGTCAGCAGCACTCCGCTCGACTCAGCTGGCAAGCTTAACAACCTCATCTCCCTCGCATCTAAAAAACGGGAGCGCTCCAAGGCGAGAGAGGGAGCGGAGTTGGGAGCTGCGGGGGCCGTCGCCTGGAGGGTCCAGGCCCAGGACTTCAGTGGAGGTGGCACGGAGCTCCCCTGTGCCTTGGGTTTGTCAGCTGAATACGTCCTCCTGACAGACTGCTCCACCAAAGAGGTGGTGTTCAACTGTTTCTGTGCGGACGTGATCGGCTGGACACCGGAGCGGCTGGCGCTGAAGATCTTCTACGGCAGAGGAGACCACATCGCTGTGCGGGTACCAGAGGGCTGTGCACCAGACATCAGAGAGATGGTGCAGAGGTTAAAGGTGAGAGTTTAGAGCGAGTTCCAGTTTAAATGTAGAGAGAAAGTGACCAGGAAATCTCGGTGACCTTAGAAGCACATAGCTCGTGTTGTATTTGGGACCACAGTGTGAAGTAGGATGTAAACAGTTATATTTACATTTAATGTTTCTCACCAAAACACATTGTGTATATCCTTGGGGTCTGAAAATGTTCTGAATGCATTTCCTTCCTCATAAAATATTTGCTAAGTTGATTTAAAAAGACTTTGCATCTCTCTCTCCTCCTTTTTTTGTCGTCTCTTTACCGGCACCGGTTAATAAAAGCATGGTTGACATCTTTGTTAACATCATAGTTAACTATCCTGCAGATTTCTTCTCCACTGCATTTGTTTGGTACCCTTATATGTAGGAGATCATGACGTGCATTTTAGCCATTCAGTGCAAAGGTTTGTCTTCAGACCACTTCAAGACCTTAAATATTCTCTGTCAAGTCTCTGTTTTGTTAATACTAGTGCAGTGCCCGTTTGGAGCACGTGCCTGTTCGGAACGGGCTGATTGCTTGGTTCTCAGTGTTTTTTTCACAACTTTATCTAACTATGAGCGCGTTTCAATCAGGCGTGGCTGCGGCTCATCTAGAGATTCGGCGTGTTCGCTCAGGCGGGGGGAATGACGGAGCCAGGCTCAGCTTGCCAGCCTGCGGCTTCCCCAGCCTCTGCTCTTAAACAGCGTGCAGAACGAAGAAGAAGAAATGTGTGCTATCGCCAGCAACAAAATGACGTAGCCTACTGGAGAGCCCAAGAGCCTGGGCGTTCATCTAACTATCTGTGTACGATTGTGTTTGCATGTAGAGTAGACAGCAATCAGTTTTTAGCAGATGACCACTTTTTGGCATATGACACAGCCGACACACACACACACACACACACACACACACACACACACACACACACACACACACACACACAGATTTCTCAAATGTATTGAAAGATGTGATTCATTACAGTTTCATCTTGAAAATTGGTGGAATTGTTCTCATTTCATGACCGTGTTACACCTCTGTTCTGTTAAATGTGCTTTGTAGCATTAAGTTGAGAGGATTTCCACAGTTGGGATTGTTTTTCATACCTTAAAGGTTTTCCTTAGCATCCTGGAAAACCTGGAAATTCAAAACTCTTTAACAGAAGCAACTGTGAAGATAGTGAGTAGCAAGTGTTTTTTGAATGGCCCTGGACATTGTGTCAGCTCAAAGCTGATAACCTTCAAAAATATAATCCAGGCTTATTAGATTGATATTTAAATATTAATTTAAATGTTATAGAGCATGGCGGTATTCTATGTGACCAGATAACTCACTTTTTCATTGAAGTTGTGCTCCACTGGCTAAGAGGCATTTCATATTGGGATAATCCCTGTAAAATTCAATTAATGAAATGCTAGGAAAAGGAGATTTCCTGGAGTCCAGCGAGCTTTGTGTTAATCCAACAGAAAACACTATATATATATATATATATATATATATATATATATATAGATATATATATATATATATATATAGATATATATATATATATATATATAGATATATATATAGAGATATATAGATATATATATAGAGATATATATATATATAGATATATATATATATATAGATATATATATATATATATAGATATATATATATATATAGAGATATATATAGATATATATATAGATATATATATAGAGATATATATATATATATAGATATATATAGAGATATAGATATATATATATAGATATATATAGAGATATAGATATATATAGAGATATATAGAGATATAGATATATATATATATATATATATAGATATATATAGAGATATAGATATATATATATATATATATAGAGATATAGATATATATATATATATATATATATAGATATATATAGATATTGATATATATATTGATATATTGATAGATTTCAGTAAGTAATGCTGTTCCTGCTAATTAAATTCCCCTTTCAGGCTGTTATATGATTTTCTTTGTTTTGGCCGATACCTAGAGACCTAAGATCATGATGATACTGTAAATATATAAAATAACATTTATTTGCTTGCATCATGTCCTCTCCTTGGCCAGTCGTTGACAGTGGGGTGTGAGACCGTGGATATGACTCTGAGAAGAAACGGACTGGGACAACTGGGCTTCCATGTTCGCCTGGACGGCACTGTGGCTGAGGTACCATCAGATAACCATCTGCCACACCAGATCCTTAATACTCATCTATACAATTTCTTGGCTGCACATAACTGGCTTGTTTGAAGACTTTTTTTTTGTTGTTGTTTTTTATTGCAGGTGGAGGAATACGGTTTTGCCTGGCAGGCGGGACTGAGACAGGGCAGTCGGTTGGTGGAGATCTGCAAGGTTGCCGCAGTGACGCTGACTCACGAGCAGATGATCGACCTCCTGAGGACGTCGGTCACGGTCAAAGTCGTCATCATTCCTCCGTACGAAGAGGGGGGGCCTCGCAGGTGTGTTAAAATGTCTTTGAAGCTAAACTAATAAGTGATTCCTTTGGAAACAGCTATGGTGAATACAGATGTTGAGGCAGTAGTTGACAGCATTGCTGAATGTTAGCAGGCAGTAGTGAAGGACATAAGTGAGCCAGAGTGAGTGCAGGGCGCTCTTCACTCAAACACACAAAAGCATGGAAGAGGTAGTGGCCAGACTCCAATGTTCTGAGAGGATTTTGTGTGGGAGTGTGTGAGAAGAGGAAGCGAGTGAACAGAGAGAAAGAACAATGTTTGGTTTGAGAGGAAATGGGCGGAACGAGGCATGGAGACAAGACAAAAAGAAGCATTTGTTTAACGGAAACAAAAATATAAAATCTGCCTTTCTTTGTTTCTTCCTCCTTCATATCTAGTCTCATCTCGCTCAGCTTACTATGCTTACGCCTGGTTTCCCCTCCTCCCACATCTATTTCCATCCTTTTCCAACCTTTCATCTACACATACGGACTTGACAAAGACAGAATAACGAGGCTTTACGAGGCGCTGATGTGGTGTTATCGAGGTGAAGAAATAACCACAGGGGGGGGGGGGGTGTGTGTGTGTGTGTGTGTGTGTGTGTGTGTGTGTGTGTGTGTGTGTGTGTGTGTGTGTGTGTGTGTGTGTGTGTGTGTGTGTGTGTCGAGAGCCAGGGCTTTTAAAAACAGTCATTGTGGCTGACTGTGATCGCGCAGTGGTGAGATATCTTTAATGTTGGAGGCAGTTTAATTACACCAAGTTAAATCCCTTTGACACACACACACACTCTCTGACTCATTTGCCGTTGTGTGCCAGGCAAGCAGATTGCATGAGATTAGGGCCTGGAATCTGCAGGGGAAAAACAGGAGACCACAAAAAATAAATAAATAAAGAGTGGAAGTGATTAATTAAAAATGCAGGCCCTGTGCGAATGAAAAGGAGGGAAAAGAGGAGGGAGAGAAATACAGAGAGAGAGACAAAGAGGCTGGGATTATTGAGTTGGAGAGGCAGAGAAGCGCTCGGTAAGGAGGACATGTCTCAACACCACAGAGAGTGAGAGAGGTGGGTGGAGGAGAGAAAGAAAGAGAAACCAGATTTGGAAGTGTTATTCCTTTCTGCTCTGACTCGTAGCCGTGCTCGTGCAAGATGGACGGATACAGAAGAGAAAAGCAGTGATGTTTTAGTGTGTTCGACCACGTGTGTGTGTGTGTGTGTGTGTGTGTGTGTGTGTGTGTGTCGGGGAGCTCCAGCTGTCACCTCCGCCAGTGTGATTGAAAAAACACTGCATGTCAACATGTGTAGGCTCTGCTCGCTCTAAGGTTTGTACTACTGCTATGTAACAATATGGATATTGATTGAGTGTGTAGTATCCCTTGATTGATCAAAGTGTCCGAACCACGTGTTGTGTTCATTGATTAGATAATTGTGCACTGTTGTTATTTTCTACTAGTTTTCATATTCTACATTGTATTTTCGGTTTACATCTCTACAGCTTTCATTTGATGATGTTTTACGTTCTTGTAGCAGAGTAGATGGAGGGTTTAGTGTGACCAGGCTCTACATTTAGTGGTTAAACACTAAAACGGTTAATTTTCTCACTTACCTCTGCTGGTATCTGTCCATGCAGATAGTTTGTTTATTTATTTGTGCCACTGAGATTTCGTTTTCCACCACAATACAATTGAGGTGAATGGAATTTAATTTATTCTGCTCACAGCATTGAAAAACTATATTTATATTTCTTACAGCAACTTATAATGACCCTGTTATTCAGAATAATCCAAACTGTTCACCCTGTACAGTTTTAATTGGAACTATTTTTGGTGAAGAAATAGTCCTTTATAATGAGTATGTTTGTTGTTTTTTTGTAATTTGGGTTAGAGCTATAACAAAAAGTCATTAATCAATTAGTTAAAGGTGCACTAGGAGTTCCTGCATGACGTCACTTCTGTTGACGTTCCGAGTAAATACCAAACAAAACAAAGCAAGCTCGCCCCTCCCCCCATGTTTCCGTAACTGTTCTGACTAATGGCGCTTTTCCATTGCTAGTACCAGCTCTACTCGGCTCGGCTCGACTCAACTCGGCCGCGTTGCCCCGTTGCCCCGTTGCCCCGTCCTCCTGTTTCCATTGCAGATTAGTACCGCCTCATGCATGCTGGTTGTCGCAGGAATCTGCCGTGACCTAACGCGACACACACACACAGAACGTCTAAGTTTTGTTGTTGTTGTCACAGCCAGAAGACATGTTTTGTGTCAAATGAAGCTGGAGGCAGCAAAAAAAACACAGCTGGTGAAACTATTTAAAAATGGCGGGTTTGTTCCGGACACCCCCGTCTGTCGCTTTCACGTCACCTTTTGGTATCGGCTCAGCTCGCTTGGAACCTCAACGGAGGTGGTGCTAAAAAAGTACCTGTTAGCAGGTACTAGGGGTGGAACGGTACACAGAAGTCACGGTTCGGTTCATACCTCGGTTCAGACATCACGGTTCGGTTCAGTACAATGGAGGGAAAGGCAAAACAAAAATGCAGAAGGCAATTTTTTTTATTGTGCATGTCTCAGGCTGTACCACCATAGTGTCATCCAGTCGCACCCCTGAGCTAGCTGCAACAGCCTGAAGTGTATAAAGTAAGATGTAAACAATAAGTACCCCACATCATCTCCAGACTCCATCTGGAACTTGTAAACAAAATAAGACAATCAGCTAGTAGTGTGATTATGGGAGACAGGCGCTGCTCTCATATGTGAATGCACAGAGCAGGGATGTTAAAAGAGCAGCTTCGGTTACACAGAGCAGGTGACAAGTTTAGTTGTTAGCTTCACACGCTACAGCTAACGGTGGAACTAACAGCTAATGGCAGAGCTAACGGCTAACAATGGAGCAAACAGCAGAGCTAACAACTAGCTAACGGCGGAGCTAACAGCGAAGCAACCGGAGGCCATTTGTGGTCGAGGCAAGAAGAGATACAGCTACGTCCGTGTTTGGTTGTATATGGAAGGGACTAGTTTGCTTCGTGTGGACTCACTGGACCCAGAGTGATAGAGAAAGACTATCGGCTCTGACTGGACCGACATGTAGGCGGAGCTCAGGAGGAGCTAAGGGGGGCTACAGATTAGGTGTCTGTGTCCCTAAAGAAGCGAGTATCTAACAGTAGTTCCGCATTACATTAATTAATTTGCACGCAAGTTTTATTTATTTTTATACCGTGTATTCTCCGTGTAAATTCATGTGCCGAACCGAGACGTCCGTATCGTTTCGGTTCAATACGAATACATGTACCGTTCCACCCCTAGCAGGTACCAGGGACTTTTTTTTGTAATGGAAAACCAAAAAAGGCAATTCGAGTCGAGCAGATACCATGTAATGGAAAAAACGCCATAACTGACTAACTGTCACTAAGCCCCACCCCCTCCCCCAACCATCTTGTCGGTGATTGGCTAGAACGTGGTTTGTTGTATTTTGGTGCACAGCCTGTGCCTCTAGTGTTTGTCTGACGTTTACGACCCGTGTGTTGTCTCCCGAGACCGGGCTTTTTCACAGTGTATTCAGGGGGCAGGCAGCTAGCAGATCAAGGAGAGATGCCAACGATTTGAGACAAAAATGAAATCATGCTGAAACCATGTAGGAACTCATAGTGCACCTTTTAATAGACAGAAAATGTACCTGTAACAATTTTGATAATCAATTCATTGTTTAAGGCAAGGTAAGTTTATTTGAGTAGCACATTTCATACACAATTCAAAGCCTTACGTAATGTATTAAAAGAATATAAATCTTTTTTTTAAAGAAAATTAAAATGTGAAGAACAGAGACATAAATACAGGATAGGAGGGCAAGATAGTTCATGGTGAGGAGAGGATTTCTGGTTCAAATCATTTAAATCAGTTTTAAGCAAGAATGCCCAAAATGTCAGTAGTTTACCCTCTCAAATGTGAATATTTGCTTGTCTTTTATGACAGTAAATTAACATCTTTGGGTTTAAGACTGTTGGTCAGACAAAATAACACTCAAAAAAACTCAAAAAACATTCTGCAGATTGATTTATTATGAAAATAATCATTACTTGGAATCCTAATTGGGGTGAACCGACCCTTTTAAGGCACACATCACACACTGTTTCCTCATCTCTCTTATCTTATTTCTGTTCTGTGTTTGTGTTTTTAATCCTACTCCTGCCCTTGTTTGGTTTACTGTGAATTTCACACCCTTCTTCCACCGTCATGGCCGCCCTTCTCTCTCTCATCTCCTAGTCTCTCTTCCTTTCAGTATTTGTCTTGACTTAAATACATCTTCTATGCATATTGGATGCCTCTTGCCCTCCTGTTGCAGGCTGTGTGAGTGAAATGATGATGTGTAAAAAGATATGTGCTATGAGAACATTGAGGACACCGACAACATTTAAATGGCAAGCAAGTTGAGTTGATTCACTTGTTGTGCTGGATGTCTCTTTAGGGGCTGCACAGAGGAGTATGAGATGAAGACCATGGAACAGAAGCCAGAACCTGAGCCTCTGGCAGCAGGCTATCGACCCTCCCCTCGCCCGACGTGGCGATGGGACAGCCCACCCATTCCTCCAGGGCTCCACAGTGCCCCCAACACGCAGCGCTGGGCCCCCATGGGTCCCCCACCTCCTCCACTGCCCCGCTCACACAAGACCCTGATGCCTGTTCCCTACAGGGAGCCCCAGCACCTCAACTCTAAGAGGTGAGACTCAGAGAGCCACCGCGCTGGATTTATTTAGTCACATTCGATTACAGAAGAGACCCAATTGGGTTATTTATAACTAAGTATACTGACATTATCGGTAGCATTAATATTAGCAACGTATTTATCTAGATTATCTGATATTGATAGGAACAGATATTCTCTTAAAAAACATTTAGTTTTAACCCTTTTTGTTCTCAGTTGCTACCCACGCATCTTACTTGGAGCTGGTGTCTCACTGCCTTGTGCCAAATTTAATAACCACAACCAAATCCTGGCATGTTTCTCACTTAAGTTAGATAAATGGTTTCTTGTGTTCCTGTAGCAGTCTTACTCATATGCCTCACCTCTCTGTGGTCTGTTTGCTGTTCTGTTGGTTAACCACCCTATTTGTGTGTCCTCCAGGCCAGTGAGCTACCCAGAGAACCACTACAGTCTGTCTCCTGCAGTAGGCGACAGAATGCTACCCTACAGAAACCCCTCAGCCAGCTTCTCCTCACCCTCCTCAGGCCTGGTGGGCCTCTCCACCATGGGGCCACCTGGGATCACACCAGGCCCCTTCGTACGCTACAAACCCTCCCCCGACAGGTGTGTTGTGTGGTCTTTATGTTCTCCGAGCTCTCCTCCGTCACTCCTTTGCTCTCGATTAAGCACGTCCGGTGTTACTCCTAACAACTGCTTTGTGTGCTAGAGGTGGATTATATCTGTTCATAAGATGAGGCTGTATAATTTGTTCATGTCTGCAGTTAGATGCGTATGAACACACTGTCTCCTCGTGGAGGGATCTGTTGTGTGGGCGGCTCTTCCTCGCTGTGTGGAGGTTGATTACATCTCGCCCAACCAGATAAATGAGTTTATTCAACCGCCATCAGGATGCAAAACAGAAACTGAAATTCAAATCCAAACTGTGCGTGCGTGTGTGCGTGCGTGTGAACACACACACACACATATATAGTATATATACATATTGTTTGTGTGTAATAAAATATATATATATATATATATATATATATATATATATATATATATATATATATATATATATATATATATATATATAATTTCACACACACACACATTAAATAGTGGCATAAATGTGTTAATAAAATGCCTACCCTCCTACTATGATCCATCTGTGTAGATATGGAGCAGGACAGCGCCCCCTGCTGCCTTATGAGCCCCATCTCAGTGTGGACATCAACTCAAGTGGAGAGTCTTCCTCAGGCTTCACCAGTCAGGACAGCACCATGGAGCGCTGCAAAACAGGTACACCACCTTCAAAAAACTGCAAGCAATTGATGTGCAATAAGTTGTGTACTTACTGCATTTCTATCAAGCTCCTATAATCAATCTTTTTATATTGACAGTGGATCAAATGACTACTTATGTACTACGTATGTGAAAGGGGTTGTTTATAGTGATGAACCCACAGATCTGCAGCTCCCCTCAGCTCTTTAAAGTTTTAGCTCTTTGTTTTGGTTTTCCAGCTGCAATGTTATTCTTTTGATTCACTCTCACAGCTCTCATCAGCGTCTTTCGTCATTTTCAGTAAAAAGCTCTAAAAACCCCACTGTACGCCACCTGCTGCGCACCAAACAGCAGATGGAAACAGTAAGCAACTAGCTGGTAAACACAGTGGCGCAGATATTTTTCTCAGTGGGTAGCAGAGATCAAACACAGAGCTAAATGAGAGTGAATATTGGACTTACATTCATCAGGTGGCCAAAAAACATGACTCCAAATGAATGATGATGTTGCTCCCCATCTACTTGATGTGTAAACAGGCAACCATTTGTTAACATGTTCGCCATTTTGATGTGGCCAAAAATTATTTATTGCTGGTTGTAAGTTAATCAGACTTGTTATATTATTTAACTACATTCACACTAGTGTGTGTGTGTGTGTGTGTGTGTGTGTGTGTGTGTGTGTGTGTGTGTGTGTGTGTGTGTGTGTGTGTGTGTGTGTGTGTGTGTGTGTGTGTGTGTGTGTGTGTGTGTGTGCGTGCGTGTGTGTGTGTGTGCGTGCGTGCGCGTGTTGCACAGTAGAGTAGAGATGACGGAGTCTGATTATGTGCATTGGTGGGTGGAGGTCAGTGTTTAAATGTGCTATAAGTATTTAATCCTCTTTGCCAGCCATGGAGTTTCAGTGTAATTTTCTTTAATCCTGTGAGTGTCTGTGTGTGTTGGTTTTGTCTAGAACCCCTCTGGCATGTGCCAGCGGCAGCGTCTCGGGGACCAGGTGGTGGAGGAGGGCAGAGGAGACTAACCAGACAGGATGTCCCTGGGAAAGACTCTCCAAACAGACACTCGAAGGTCAGACTCGTCATCACCCTGTCTCATTTGTTTGTCTTCTTTGCCTCTGTGAGTGTGTCTAAATGTTGCGCTCTTGTCCTCTGTAGGGCGAGACTCAGTACTCGAGCCACTCCAGCAGTAACACTCTGTCCAGTAACGCCTCCAGCAGCCACAGCGACGAACGCTGGTTCGACGGAGGAGCTGGAGGAGAGCGAGGAGGCGGGGGTTGCCTCGGCGACCCAGCCGACCCTGACCCCGACCTTCTCAACAAGGGGGGGTCTAACGACAGCGGCATCGACGCCTCGACCCACTACAACAACAATCGCCCCGGAAACATGTCCAACAGCCAGTCCCATAAGCCTGTGCACTGCTTTGCGGCCTACAGCGGCGTCCCGGAGCTGTCCGTGGGAAGGAGCAGCGGCAGCAGCGGAGAAACGAGGAGACGAGAGTCTTCGCCCATCATACCAGCTGCAGCCAATCAGAACAAAGGGTACCGGACCAGGACATTCCCGCCTCCGGGCTCCAGCACTGATAAAATGGATGCTTTCAAACCCAGGTAAGAGACCGACTAGATGATGAGATGCATCTTTATTGGCATTTTTATGAAGCTGATATTAACTAATATTAACCTCAGCTACACAGCGGATAGGTCCTGGCTTTTATTGTATGGAGAGTGTTGCGTTCATAAACCTTGCAGTTTAATTCTGCTCAGCTTAATGGAGAATGTGAGGAATCTTTGCATTATTTGAGGAATGAATCAGCAGATATGTACCACCACCAGATTTTAAACAATAGTTTAATGAATGAAAATCTATCTTTAAAGGGTACATTAAGGATTAAAGCAGCCTAATCCTTGTGAAACATACAGATCATCACATGATCCCTTCTGCTGGTGAACTTGCCACCCCCACATCATAAATGCACGCAGGCATAAAACCCACAAACATACACAGGCTTCGACCACTCTGTTGGATTAAACCCTGAGTGCCATTGAATCTGATGTTGCAGTCTGTGCCTGGGATGTACTGGACCATCAACATAATATAAACATCAAATTAAAATAGAACGTTTTAGGACACAGATGATCCATCACAGGTATTGTGCACAGACAGCTAGTATTGTAAGGTGTTTGGTTTGTTTTGGTGCCAGGATTACAGTAAGTGTTGGTCAGTAGCATAGTATCTGCTGTGTGATACTGATGTTAAACAGACGACGCAACCTCGACTTCAATTGCATACTCTTATCTTCATTGACTGAGGAAAGGAAAGAATAAATGATGCATTAATATAACTGTGGAAAGACAGCACATACAAAGAGCAGTAAAAGAAACTACATTTACCCTCTGTGAGCAAAACAAAAATATCTGTGCTCTGATCATTTGGGTCATATGTTTATAGTGGCTACATGCCAGAGGTTCTCCCACAACTGTCACTCAATCGCATGATTATTATGTCTTCTTTCTTAAAGGAATAGTTTGACAATTTGGGAAGTATGCTTTTTCACTTTCTTGTCGAGAGAAGATCAATACCACTCTCATATCTGCTACTGCCAGCTGTTAGCTTAGCTTAGCAGAAAGACTGGAAACGGGGGAACAGCTAGCCTAGCTCTGTCCTCCACCTACCACAGGCACCTCTAAAGCTCACTAATTAACACACTTTAGGGGTGCCGATTTTTGGTTATTCCCCAAAATGTTGAACTATTCCTTTAGTGTCAACATGCTAAAAGACGTTGCTGGCAGAAAGGACTTTTTTAATGATCCTGCAAAGGGGCAAATAGTAAACAGTATAATGTAAAATGCAGTACTTGGCCACAGAAGTCGTTGATCTTTTGTTTTGTTGGAGAATATTATTTTCTCTGCATGTTCATTCCTGTGATCTAAATATCTTGTTCTTTTAGATTGAATGAATGTACTTGCATCATCTATCAGCTATCTGTGACTTGTCTGTTTAGAAACTATAAATATTAAACTTTTCCTGTGAAAAGGACGGTAGACAAGCAGATGCTGCCTGTTTTCTGACAAATATTGAGTGAAGTCATTATACCATAGTTGCCTCTGAAAATCTTATTCACTTAAAAAAAATGTTTCAACAGTTCATAAAAACTTAAAAGACTTTCCCTCTTATACTACACTTGGTACGCGTGACCAATCGTATATATGTCCTGTCCTTTCCTGTTGGGCGTTTGTATCATCCGATAAAAGTTCCCACCTTATCAGTGTTTGCAGGTGAAATCCAAACATCTTTCTGTGGCTAACTGTGGTCAAGACAGCAGATTTTCATGTTGTTGTTCATCGTGATGCATTAATCACGTGTATATCTGTGTGTCCTCTCAGGGCATACACACCGCAAGGTTACAGGACTCCGACAGCTGAGAAAGCCCGGCCCGTCCGAGCCGCTACGACAACACCCACTTCAGCTCAGTTAAGCTCTGTCCCTTTGTCCAGCTCCGCCCCCAAGGCCTTTTATGGGAAGAGCAGACAAACGGCCTGGCAGAACGGCGACACCAGCCCTTCACCTTTAAACGCAACCACGCCATCCAGCTCTGACAGCAGCAACAGCAAGAAGTAAGTTATTGTCTGAGAGCTTCAAATGAGCAGCTTTTATGTAGAAACATTATCTTCACTAATGAAGTCAGGGTTGTTTTCACGTTTCTGACCATATTTATTCTTTGGTCTCCACCAGTGAGCAGCGATCTTACATTCTGTTATTGGAACATCACACGTTTAAATATGAGGAGTTTACCGAGCACACTTTTAAAGTGCATCTAAAACTCCCCACTCCTCAGTCCAGTCTGCATTTCAAACCATGGCGTTGTGTATTTAGTGTGACGCTCAGCCTAAAATCATAACAATAAATCTTTGAAGTGGAGTTCTTCCTTTGCACTGCATGCAAGGAAAACTCCATCTCCTTCTGATACAAAGGATCATATACTAATTTTGTATAAACCAGTGATTCCCAGCCTGTTTGGCCCTTACAAAGTGACCCATTCACCAAAAGGGTAAAATGACCATGTAATTAAAATGCACAAAAAAAACAAAGACTAGAGGAAAGTATGAAATAATAGGCATAACTCTGCGTAAGGTCTCGCTACACCACACATACATTCTTGGATAGGAGAAAAACAAAATGCTCTAGCTTGTTTGCATTTCTTTAAACCAATCCTAATCGTCTTGGGCACTGCTAAGCTCCGGACGCAGCGCCGGCACCTCTGCAAAATAGTCTCGGGAAGGAATTAGTTTTGGTGGAACATTTGCACGTCTCGAAAGGAAACGACACATAAAATATTAAATGAAGTTAACTGTTAACACAATACAGTAACGTAAGCTTTTTTAAATTAGCTGGATGCCCTGCAAAATAAGCTTTTTCATAACCAGTGGGCAAACATGCTAGCACGTCCCTGTAAGATAATAAATGCCGTAAACATATTCTTTGTAAATCTTTACAGTCATTCACCAAAAGATCCAAGCGGGCCTTTGAATCATGCCTGCCCTATTGCAGGATCCAAATTTTCATCAAAAGTTGCCATTTTCAGCGTGTAGCTTGGTAGTTAGGAGGTTGTTGTTGTTTCCTGTAGCAAAGAGTTTTTGAGAACGGTAACACACAGATAGCAGAAGTGGAGGGGCAAAGTCTGACATCTGGCGCGTGTCAGACTAATAAAACACTGACTTGTAAATGGGCTGGAAGTGTAAATGGTTTGGGGCCAGTGTGGGGAGAAGATACATACTATCCTTTTTTTTTTGGTGCTCATGTCTCGTGTCTCCAGGCAGGTGGATACAAACTCAAAAAACGTGTTTGGACAACCTCGGCTCCGGGCCTCGCTGAGGGACCTGCGTTCCCCCCGACGGACGTACAAAAGCACCATTGAAGACGACCTAAAGAAACTGATCATCATGGACAACCCGGGAGAGGCGCCACAAAGAGATCCTGTGAGCAACACTTGACACTGGACCATTATATATCAGTCACCAGTCTTACTTTGATGAACTTGCACACACAGCTCTCTGATCTCGGTCACTCTTCTCCCTGTAGTCTCCCAGACGAACCTTGCAGCGCACCTTTTCAGATGAGTCGCTGTGCAGCGGGCGCAGAGAGGCCAGCTTCGCCAACTCTGAGAAGCCGACGGCGCCCACTGACGTACTGTTCACCTGCACACTGCCCACACGCAGGCACGCCGTCTCCTCCAACCACATGCAGAGCAAGAAGGGTGAGTTTCAACCGCAGCAACAGTTGTCATTTAGTTTTTAAGGCAGGTGAACAAAACTTGTTAAAAAAATGGTGTTGAATGTTTGCTGCCAACACTGCTGTGTTGAGGGTATTAGCTGCCAAGTTTCATTCTGTGGGGCTCCAAGGAGCTCCGTGGTGAAAGCAATCCTATAAAGTCATCCTAAAAAGTAACTGTTGCTTTGATAACTTTGTGTCCTTGTTTCATGCAGCTGTTCTCCTCTCCTGTCCCTCAGTGCCTCTGTCTGCCTCGGAGCTGTCTCTCACAGAAGTTAGAGACAAAGTTCCCCCCCTGAGGAGGCTCGATCCCGGGCTGATGCCTCTTCCTGACACAGCCTGTGGACTGGAGTGGTCCAGCCTGGTCAATGCTGCTAAAGCCTACGAAGGTGAGGATGGAGGCACATCAGGATTAGGTTTGTTCAACTCAGTGTGAGATTCTAAATGTAAATGTTTTTATTTTTCTGTTATGGTTTGGACCAAAAATTCTGTTTTTGGCTGAAAGTTGCATACACATAACTCTGATCGTTTCTCTCTGGTTGAAATACATATCTTCTTTCTGCGCATGTTTGCCCCACGTGGGGGTAACATTAGGTACCTCTAGTACGGTTTGATTCCGATGCAGAGGGCTACAATGCGATGATACAACGATTAGAAATGCATCTTGATGCATCAAAAAAATGTATTTCATGATTTATTTTTTCTTACTGTGTGACTACTTGCTACTTTTAAAACATAGGGCCAGATGTACTAACGCTTTTGCGCCCACTTCAGGCGTATTTGTGTCGCAACGTGCGCGTAAAATCATGGCGAGGTATGTACAAACAGGCCGCAATGATGTAAAAGCGCAAACTGCATGTCGTGGGAGCTGAAAAGGGCAAATTGCGTTTTTCGTGTCATGCATATTTATTCATGGGAGGGTCGCGGGGAAAGTGGGAGTTTACCGTAAAGAGATGGGAGGGGAAGCGTAAAGAGCGCTTAATTACGTATTCCGCGGTATGTACAAACACCGCCAGTGATAGCGCGCCTCTATTTTGCGGTGAAAATTCTCCGCCTCTTAAAAGCAGGTGTAAACCTGGAAGCGGGTTTCCTCACATATGCCTCCTGGTGAAATGACAGCAGTAATCCGAGCAAGACGAAGACATAGGCCAAGGAGACGAGCTGAAAGGAGTTTTGCCACAAGGATCACAGATTAAGCAGCCATGCAAGATTACAGTTACTGGAAGAAATCAAAGATGACATCGAATCTCCGACTCAGAGTTCACATTCCAGCAGTTGTTAAACTCCTCGCTACATTACAAATATTGGCATCAGGATAATTTCAAACAGTCATAGCATCAGCAGTGGGAATATCGCAGTCTGCACTCAGCCGTATCATAGCACAAGTACTTACAGTTTACGGTATAGTGGGCGGAGAAAGGCGCTAATTACGGATGACCTGCAGGTTTGGTAAATATGGCGTAAACTATGGTATCATTGCGTTCGCTATCTGCGGGTGAGCCATGGCGCTGATAACGCTACGTTCGCAAATGTACGTACATCTGGCCCATAGTGTATGTGTAATAAGCTATAATTAAAATGAGCAGATTCATTTTACTTCCATTATCTTCTAGTTAGACACAACTTGCATTATGGATGTAAATGCTGACATTAATTAATTTACAGAACCTTTAAACATTCAATGGTGGCTCATTGGCCATCATTCTTACTGTGAGAATTAAGGCACTCAAACACTGGCATATTGTCAATAAAAAAAATTAAAAAAAATCAGTAGATCTCCATCACAAGACTCTGACCTGTTGATCATTTCTGTTAAATATTCAATTATTGACTCTGGGCTCTCCTCTGTCACACGACACTCCTGGGAAAGGAGGAGAGATCTGTGCGGTCCCTCATGTCCTCTGCAACCACAAAGACGATCGCGGCACTGACAAACACACTTGACTCAAGCCAACACTTGATCCATAACAGGTCCTCCTTTGCTGAGGTGATATTGTGTCATGTATCCCGAGGGACACTTGGGTAAACGGACTCATTTATGCAGCTTTTAGAACGTGTCACGTGTCTCTGTTGCAGCTCAAAGAGCAGTTTCCCTCTTCTCACTGACCGAGCCGCAGGTTGGAGGTCCAGACATGAGACCAGTGGTCAGTCCAGTCCAGTTTCAGACTCCTCAGACACCACGGACCACACCGACCTTCAGCGGGTAGGACAACCTCACTGTGTTGTTGTAAAGAAGTGCAGCCACACAAGAGAAACACAGGAATGCAACTTTGTCACTACTGCCACCTTGTGGTACTTATTTCTCAGACTTTAAACTGAATTCCCAGTTTGTTCCCCCCCCCCCCGTGTAGTCTCACTAGAGTAAACAGTCGGTTGTTTGAATTGTTGTGCCAGTTTCGGTGTTGCCAGACAGGGTGTTTATTTTTCCTACCAGTGAGCAGCACTCAATATATTATTGAAACTGAAGAGCCTTAGTTCAAACAGTCTAACACAAAGAATGCATGCATGCGCTCACACAGACAGTCAAACCTGTCCTCCCTAACCTACATAACCTGTGCAGCAGTGGGGGGGCGGTTGTTGGTTCTATGCAAAGTATTCAGTGGTGTGTGTGTGTGTGTGTTTACAGCGACGAGGTGCCCAGCGATTTGTCTGGTCGGCTCTACCACCTGGAGGTGATGTTGAAACAGCTGAACACTGATCTGGAGAAAGTGAGAATCTTTTTCTTTTTTACATTTTTTCTTAATTAAACCATTAAAAGTAGACAGTCAGGACAAAATGTTAATCCGGAACGTGATTTTCTGTCTCACACTTTAATAATTTAGTTTTTTTTACTAATGTGTGGCTTCAAGCTACAAAACAGACCCTCAGTTAATCAATATTATTTAGTAATTTACATGAAAATTTAGAAGAAAAAAAAACCCTACCAGCACCTCTAAAGCTCTTTGGGCAATGCTTAATATCTTGTGTAGTAGTTAGTACGAAAAACTGATTTTTATTACTGTAGGACAGTGTTTCCAGTCTTTATGCTAAGCTAACTGTTTCCTGGCTGTAGCTTTGTATTTAGCAGACAAAGAATGAGAGAAGCATCGAACTTCTCATCTGACTCGCAAGAAAGCGAACAAGAGTATTTCCCAGAATGTCGAACTGTGTCTTTTAATAACAGTGTCAGTTAAAGTTGCATCTTATGTCTGGTCACACTTAACTGAAAAGTCCCCGTTTCTCTGTCTCTCTGCCACCAGGAGAAGCTGGACAAAGTCGTTCTGCTGGCAGAGATGGCCAACCTGAGAGAGAACAACCAGCGCCTGCAGGAGGAGAGCCACACAGCCAGCGAGCAGCTGCGCAAGTTCAACAGGCTTTTCACTACCAGTGACAAGACGGAGAGTGACCACGAGGCTCACTCCTTAACACACGAAACTGACTCAAAGAGGCAGTGATACCTGCAGGAGAAGCCAAAGGGATTCAGGCCACAGAGGGAGGGTGACTGTGAGAGTACCCATGATTCCTTGCACACACAGAGCGGCGGCAGAGGTCACAATGATGTTACCTCACTTAGCTTCCACTGGACTGCCTTAAACCGTAGAGAGAGCAAGAAAACAGACACGTCGTTTTGAAGATGCAACACTCCCCAGAACGTCTCACCAAGCCTGCGCACAGACAGAGCTGAGACCTTCCCTCTCTATTCTTTGAGCCTGTTTATTTTTATAAACTGAAGTCTTATACTTGTCATAAATATATATAAATACGTATGCTATGCCAGACGAGCGAGTAGGAGAGGAAACTGTTTTAGAGAACACTACATCACCTGGAGAGGCCTAATACTGTTCCTGCAGCGATATCAGCCAAAAAAAAAAAGAAAAGAGGAAAAAAAAGACTCATTACATACTGCATCTCCCAGAATGCACTAGAAGTAATGGAAGCCCTACAGACATGGTACTGTAGATAGATGCCTGTGTGGTACAATTCTCATGTATCAATATTACCTATATTGTACTGATATTGTCGTACTAAAGAGGTGTGTGTGTGTGTGTGTGTGTGTGTGTGTGTGTGTGTGTGTGTGTGTGTGTGTGTGTGTGTGTGTGTGTGTGTGTGTGTGTGTGTGTGTGTGTGTGTGTGTGTGTGTGTGTGTGTGTGTGTGTGTGTGTGTGTGTGTGATGGTACTGCGAATACTCAGAAGCATTATGGCACAACAGTGCCACACACACGCATCTATGCTCAAGGCAAGATGCCTTTTATTACCCTTTTGGTGCGAGTGTGAGAGAGAGAGGTTGAATGGAATGGTCTGCTATTGGACGTTTTGAGTGATGAACAAACTAGTTTACTTCAAAAAGAAAACTTGTGGGCCACAATATTCTTCTTTCCTCCGTTTACGTGGATGAACCTGTGGCCCTTTAGATGTGAAACAAGCCATCAGCGTGTTGAGCGAGTGTAAATGGTCGATGTCATGAAGCTCAGTGATATTACTAGTGAAATATCTCTAATGTAGTGCATTTTTTTGAAGTTAATTTTCACTGTTCTCAGCAGTGCCGTATCATCTCAGATCTAAACGTACTGGACAATTATTTTAACCTTGAGTCGTTATCACAGTATGTCTTAAAAGAAAATCATCTTTTTTTCTAATATTTAAAGCCGTAGTTGTGCACATTTTGTATTCGCTTTGTGGCGGAGACTTTCCATTAAATACTGGCTACAGTCAGCGAACGGTTAGAAGCTTAGCATGACAAGACAGCCAGCCTGGCGCTGTCCACAGGTAACAGAATCTGCCTAGCAGCACCTCTAAAGCTCACCAATCTACACATGATATCAGATTAGTCGAATCCCAAACAAAAACCAAGTTGTAAAAAGGGTTTTTCAGGTTTTTTTTTTTTTTTTTTTGTAACTTCCAGGAGTATCTGCTGGTTGCCTGGCAACTGGTCCTTGTGTTACACCAAATTCTATAGGCCATCAGATTCTGTGACCTGATTAGCAATTTTATCTTGCCTCTGAAAACATCTTTTTTTGTCTTGGTTTTTAAATACAAACATAGTGCCCTCATAGTATTTAGACATAAAAACATGTTAATTAGTGAGCTGAAGAGGTGCTGGTAAGTGGACTTGACGTTAGACTGAGCCAGGCTAGCTATTTCCCCCCTGCTTCTAGTCTTTATGCTAAGCTAACCGTCTGTTGGCTGTAGCTTCATATTTAGCGGACAAACACGTCAATCTTGTCATCCAACTCTCTATGAAGTGAGTAATGGTGTTCCTCACAATATCAAATATTCCTATGATAACGTCTTCTTTGCATACTAATCCCAGCGAAGCTGCCACCACTAACTTCTGCTTACAGGAAACATTTACTGTACGTGGAACTCACTCGACAACACTGAAGCTCCTTCATATCAGAACCAGTCTGTCTGCGTGTATGAGAGGATTTGATCCCTGTGTTCTGTGATATCCCTAATGAACACAAAAGACATTATTTATACTGCTAGCTTGCTTAACACTATTGTCTACTATATCTATTTTTCATACAAAAATAATGTGTGTGTTTTTGGACGCTGGTACTGAATGGACAATACATCCCTGCAGAGGATGACTCTTAATCTTCCTGTGTCAGTTTAGACATTGCCGATTAAATTGTACTAAGTGATCATCTCCTGCTTTGCCCTGTAGGACAGCTACTTCTCTCTCATCAGGAGGTTTCTTCCACGGTCTGACTGGAACTGTTGAATTTTAAAATCCTAACTCACTCAGGTTCCTCAAGATGCTGTTAATGACACTAAACCATCAGTTAGGAGTGGGCGATGTGACGCATTGTAGCCTGAGACAATGTCAATTTGGGTTTTGCCATACTGTTTATACCATTGCAGTTATCCCTTTAATATCACTGGGTGTATTAGCCCATTTTAGACATACTTGCAAATCAATTAGCAGGACTGTCTCATGGCAATTACGATTTAAGACTTTGTTTGAAGGTACTTAGTTTGCTTGATTCGCTCGCCTAAAACAGACAAATATAAACAGTCTCTCGATTGATTTTTCATAAAGTCGACTACATTGATATCTTCATATAAAATGACTTATGCTGTGACAAAAGACGTTATCCATATCGCCCACTCCTATCAAAAATACTTTTTTTTTCTTCACTGACACAAGGGGGCGACGTTTCAACTTTGACACCTGTAACGTTTATATCTATTTAAACCTTTTTGTTTGGATTCAGACTTCCTCATAAACCGATTCAGTCTATAATAAGGTTCAGATTTTCCTCAAAAACCAGCTTTTTATTTTACCATTTGGACATTTTTAGTTCAAGTGACACACTCCTGTTGTTCCTTCATTCATGCAGCTTCGCAGGTGGAGCTGGGACCTTAGTCTCATTGGTTTGCTTATGTTAAAGGGGCAATGTTTCTTCTTTATATATATATATATATATATATATATATATATATATATATATATAAAAACATGTTGAACAAATTAATAATGCTTTATGGTTATTGGTAATATTGTACACCTAGGTTTGTTTTTTTAGATGTTAAATATTTTGATAATTTATTTTTAAAACACATTCCCACTGTTGCAGACAATAGTGAAGATGAGAGGGTACTGTGTTTTTATTTGTGTATGCCGTATTACTTCTGATCTCTGTACAAACTGATTTGTATGATCCCTCGTTGTTTTCTGGCTTCTTTTCCCGTTTGTGCGTCGGTACAGGATGCATAGACTAAACGTTTTCTTTGGGTTGTAATAACTTGTACATTTTAAAAGTGTAAATTATGTTTTCATTATTTTATAAAAAAAAATATATTAAAAATAATTATCAGAACAGTTTCACTTTTTCCAATCTTTTTGAAATGGACAATTTTCGTTCATCCCTCTGAAGTACTACACAAGTGGTACTAAACTAACTCTGCTACTGTTTATTTTCATTGATCAAAGATTTCACTTGATTGTATGAAACATCAGGAAAAGCACATCATTCCTAAAGCCCAAGTTGCTTTTATTTGACCAACAGTTTAAAACATTTAGTTTATTTTACGTTAATGTCAAGAATGTAGATTTTCTGTTGATCTGTCAACTGATCACTTCTACACCGGAGGGGGGGAAAAAATGACTGTAACTCTGAACATGCCACTATTTTATCAACATTTTGTAGGAAAAAGATTTAACACTACCATTCTCAGTCTTTCAAGTATAAAGGCTACATATTTACTTCTCCCCTTGGTATTACATTATAGTAAAAAAATGAAATGTTAGGTCCATATGTGTTTGTGTTATGTTGTGAATGTGAAAATGAACTGCTACCTCCTCTGTCAGCTCTAGCCACTGAAAAGAAATAAGCAGAGAAATCAGGCCAATTACATAAGCCGGTCAGTCTGACATCATGTTGCCTGAGCTCATTACTATTCATGAGCTCGCCCAGTTGCGCTGGGTAAAGATACTGATAGCCAGACTCTCATTGGCTAGCTGTTAGCCAATCAGAGTCAAGCAGCTTAGCTAGTTGAATATTAATGACAACTGGCAGAAATCTTCCTGCAGGCTTTCTATACCACTCTAGAATGGCTTGAAAGAAGGTAACCAAGGCATATTTTCTTTCCACACATTTTTTTTTAGTTACCACAAAGTAATGAAATGTGTGGTAGGGAACCTTTAATAGATAAATCATCTCATCATTCTGTGTCTTGTCTATTAAAACAATTCTTAATACAAATTAGTTTTAACCCTACAGCGCTTGCTTCCATATCCGATAACACAAGTCTCTTTCCCCAGCTCAAACAAACAAGAATACAACTTGGATACACATTTTTTTTTTATTTTCTATTAAAGAAAAATATTTTTCCAACATAAAAAACATTGTATTAAGTACTTACGGTCTTATTGACATTTGTGAGTTGACAACATTTGATAATACATTTTATACAATCTGACGATAGTGCAGTTAATGAAAATGCAAATTTTTAAATCGTTAATTATGCATAACATCAGATCAGGTCACAACAGGGTCATTTACAGGACAACCTGAAGCCTCAGCAGGTGACCAAGGGACGACACGTCTTACGATCCACACATGAGGCAATCGTCTCGGTTCTCCAGAGAACACACCATGGCAGCAATGTTACGCTCTTTGATCTCCTCCTCTGTGGCCTTGACCGGCTCCTGCGTCTCCTTGAGCTTCTCCTTGTTCAGGGTGAACTGGATGGGGTTGGCAGCAGGCTTGGTCCTGAGGTAGTACATCCCCGTCTTCAGACCCTGTGGCGAGGGGAAGAAGTGAGTTTAACGTGTTGCATTCATCGTAGTAAGTGCTCTCTTCATCCTTCTGCTCTCACTTACTTGTTTCCAGCCGTAGAAGTGCATGCTGGTCAGTTTGCCGTAGTTGGGCTCTGCGATGTGGATGTTCAGGGACTGGCTCTGGTCGATGAAGGCGCCGCGGTCGGCGGCCATCTTCAGTACAGTCTTCTGGGAGATTTCCCAAACCGTTTTATACAGCTGCTTCAGATCATCCGGAATCTCGTCAATGTCCTGTTGAAACAAAACATTTATTTCACTGGTAAAGTCAGAACAGTCACAATACTAGAGCTGGATAAAAAAAAATGTAAAAAAAAAAAATTAAAGGCAGCAGCTTTGTTATTATTTCTTCAAGCAAAAATGCCAAACATTAGCTGGTTCCAGGTCTTTAATGGGATGATTTGTCTTATAGTAAAATTTATATTTTAGGCTTTGGACAAAACAAGCTATTTCAATGTCATGTCATCTTGGGCCCTGGGAATATATGGCGCCTCCCAGTACAATTATTAGAAAATGAACCAAATGGAAGTATTTCACTAATTCTTTTGGTGCGAGAGTTAAATCACAACTAGGGCAGCAATTTACTCAATTAAAATTGTATAGTTGTGTTCGACCAACAGTCAAAAACTGAAGATCTATTACTTACTGTCATTTATGACAAAGAAACGCAGCTAATCCTCACCGTTGAGAAGCTGGAACCTGCACGTTTGGCATTTTTGCTTGAAATATGGCTGAAACAATCAATTATTAAACATAGTTGCAGATTTACATTTTCCATTCTTCCTCGACAACTTATTGCAGCTCCAATCACGACAAAATCATGAATAAATATTAGTTCTGTCAGTTTAACGCGTTATTAGCAACGTTAACGCAAACCCACTTTAACGCAGTCAATTTTTTAATCGCGAGATTAACGTTCTTTCGGATCTAGCTAGACCTGAAACAAAACTGGCACGGCCGGCAAAGTTACGAATCCCACTATGGCCACGCAAGACCCGCCCTACGAAGCAGCCCGATTGGTTGGGGTTAGGCATTTCACCTCGAGTGGTTAAGGTTAGGATAGTGGATTGGTCAGGGGATAGGACCTGAACAAATGGGGTTACGTTACCTTTGACGCCTGGCCAATAGTAGTGATTGAAGGGCGGGTCTTGGCGTGGCCATAGTGGGATTCGTAATTTTGCGCCCGGGCACACTACGGCCGCACACCTGTTTGGGCTTGCGAGCCGCGTAGCTAGTAGGCTTGTCACGGCGATTAGCTTCGGAGCGAGTCTACAGTCAGTCTTTCTGACCACGGTGGGAAACCTGGAGCAGGAAAAGTTAACCCTCTACTTGATTTTACGTTGTTTATGGAGAAGGAGAACCAAGAAATAGTCGGGGGAAACCATAGTCGCCATGACGACCAGCCACGCTTGCCTCAGGCGTGAGTACTATCTGCCATGGAAAATGGAGGCAACAGTGTTACATTGTGCGACAGATTATCAGCGCCAAGTGAGAATGTTAGTGTGAAATTGAACATTACGTATATGCCAATGTTGTTTAATTAAAAAAAACATTTGCACAAAAGCAAGCCGATCCACTTTTCCATGTTAAGAGCACTAAAATGAGAAAGAAAAAAAGATATAATGGGACAAAAAGAAAATCAAGGGACATTTAGAATAGATAAAAATGTGTTATTAATTGTGAGTTAACTATGACATTAATGCGATTAATCGTTTGACAGCACTAATACATATAAAATGTTTCCTATGATATGCGATCTGGATATGAAATATGGATGGATTACCTGAATGGACCCGTTGTGACCGATCAGCTGGTTCTTCATCTCCTCACTCCACAGTCCTCTCTCCGTCAGGTCTTTGAGCAGATGAGGATTGACGATCTGAAACTCTCCGGAGAGGACCCTGCGGGTGTAGATGTTGCTGGTGTAGGCTTCTATGGACTCGTTGTTGCCCAGGATCTGGGCAGTGGAGGCTGTGGGCATGGGCGCCAGCAGCAGGCTGTTCCTCACGCCGTGCTTGGCGATCTTCTCCTTCAGCAGCTTCCAGTCCCACAGGTCGGTGGGCGTCTTGTCCCACATGTCGTACTGCAGGATCCCCTTGCTGACCGGACAGCCTTCGTATGTCTCGTAGGGGCCGAGCTCAGCGGCCAGCTCGCAGCTGGCCTCCAGGGCGGCGTAGTAGATGGTCTCAAAGATCTGAATGTTCAGCAGCTGAGCCTCAGGGCTTTCAAATGGGTAACGCATGAGGATGAAGGCATCCGCCAAACCTTGGACGCCAATTCCTATTGGCCTGTGGCGCTTGTTGGACTTCTCCGCTTCAGGCACTGGATAGTAGTTAATCTCTATGATCTTGTTCAAGTTTTTGACGATTACTTTGGTCACAGATGCTAGCTTTTTAAAGTCAAAAGTCTGCTCGGGAGTGACGTACATGTTGAGCGCGATGGAGGCCAGGTTGCAGACGGCTACCTCATCGTGGCTGGTGTACTCAACGATTTCCGTGCAGAGGTTGCTGGACTTGATGGTGCCCAGATTCTGTTGGTTGCTCTTCCTGTTGCAGGCGTCTTTGTACAGCATGTATGGCGTACCCGTTTCTGTCTGGGACTCAATGATGGCGTGCCACACCTGCTGCGCCTTCACCACACGCTTGACCCGCCCCTCCTTCTCATAGGAGGTGTAGAGCTTTTCAAACTCCTCCCCCCAGCACTCGTCCAGTCCGGGGCACTCGTTGGGACACATCAGAGACCAGTCTTGGTTGCTCTCCACTCTCTTCATGAACAGGTCGGGGATCCACATGGCGTAGAAAAGGTCTCTGGCTCTCTGCTCCTCCTTTCCGGTGTTCTTCTTCAGCTCCAGGAAGTCAAAGATGTCAAAGTGCCAGGGCTCCAGGTACATGGCGAAGGCCCCCGGTCTCTTGTTGCCGCCCTGGTCGACATAACGTGCCGTGTTGTTGTAAACTCGCAGCATGGGGACTAGCCCGTTGGAGTTGCCATTTGTGCCAGCGATGTAGCTCCCCGTTGATCTGATGCAGCTGACCGCCACGCCGATCCCGCCAGCTGATTTGGAGATGAGGGCGCATTGCTTCAGAGTGTCGTAAATGCCTTCGATGCTGTCGTCTTTCATGGCGAGCAGGAAGCAGCTGGACAGCTGCGGCCTGTTGGTTCCCGCGTTGAAGAGTGTAGGGGAGGCGTGGGTGAACCACTTCTCTGACAGCAGGTTGTAGGTCTCGATGGCTGCGTCGATGTCCGTCTCGTGGATCCCGACAGACACTCTCATGAGCATGTGCTGCGGTCGCTCGGCCACTTTGCCGTTGATCTTCAACAGGTAGGACCGCTCCAGAGTCTTGAAGCCGAAGAAATTGTAGGAGAAATCTCTGTCGAAAATGATGGCCGAGTTGAGGCGGTCTTTGTTCTCAAGAACGATGTTGAGCGTTTCCTTTGAGACCATGGGAGAGTGGCGTTTATTTAAGGGGTTAACGTAGTTGTACAGGTCCTCCATCACGTCGCTGAACACCTTCTTTGTCTCTTTGTGCAGGTTTGAGACGGCGATTCGTGCAGCGAGGATGGCGTAGTCGGGGTGTTTAGTTGTGAGAGTGGCGGCAATCTCGGCTGCCAGCGTGTCGAGCTCCACGGTGGTGACCCCGTTGTACAAACCCTGGATCACCTTCATCGTAATCTGGGCCGGATCCACAAAGTCAGAGTTGAGTCCGTAGCACAGCTTCTGGATGCGAGAGGTGATTTTATCAAACATGACGCGCTCTTGCCGTCCATCTGAAAAAAATAAATAAATGCACTTCAGTTAACCCAGTCACCATGGTTTTAAAGTTGGCAGTCAGCTGAATTACACAACCAATGAACAGTGAAGACTCATTAAGACAGTCATGATACTGTCATTAGTAGGGGTGTAACGATATATCGTGGTACGATTCATCGCAATGCAAAAATGTTACAATATGTATCGTAGAGGTATGGCGATATAATTTTTTTTTTTTTTTTTACACTACCACCATATATGTGCTGACACACATACCAGACGGCCGACCATCGGCAGAAAAGCCAGTCGAGATGATGAGTTGCGTCCCCGAGGTCCAAAAAAAAAACTGCCTCGGGACACATCAAAAAGACGAGAGGAGACGAGACGTAATACATCTCTATAACAGCAGGCGTCGCTAATCTGTATTGTTGCCCAAGAAATGACAACCGGCAGCTGATTGGACGAATGCGTCACATGGGTTTGTTTTCTCCGGAAATTCTAAGCCAGACTGTCAGTGCGGCTTGAATACGATCTCATATTGTACTAAAATAGTTCACTGAAACGTGTTTCTGAAAACATTTTAAGCGAGAAATGGGCCATGCAGTTGCCAAATCTGTCTTAATTTCAGATCAACAAAGGTCAGTTTAAAAGATAGAAGGATATATCGACGTCTGTTTAACCCTATTGGTTGAATACCGCACCCGCGTAACGCTTGCATTCACTGCATCAACGCTCAAATGAATCGCTTGAACCGAGCAGTAGCAGGGCAAAATGAGTTTGACTGAAATTGAAATAGAGGATGCCTCGTCCACTTACAAGTCCGACGTCTGACAGCATTTTGTCTTTCCAGCAGGGGATATTGTAAATGCACAAAGATCCCAGCTACTGCCAGAAAACGTAGTTATGCTGGTTTTCTTGCAAAAAAAACCTGTAAGTAATCAAAAAAAAAAAAAAAAAAAAAAGAAGCTCTTTGTGTTGAAATTACTTGAACAGGACACTACTTGTGGGGTTTTTTTTGTTGCACTTCTACTGCTTAAAGAAGTTCTCTTGGGCTATCCTAATTTCATGATACAATTCAGTTTTATTGGTCAGTGACACCTAGTCAATTGTTGATTTTACATACAGATGGTTAAACTAAATCTTGATTTATATTGAAGTATTGTACATTCTTTAAAGGGATACTTCACTGCTGGAAAGCTGAATATATCTTTAAATTGGTCACAAATGTAGCAGAAATGTGAAAAAAAAAAAAAAAAAAAAAAGTGTTTTTGGCTCATATGGATGAAAGACACCAAATCCCAGAATGCACTTCGCTGCTTTGAGTCCACTCCCAAGCCACACCTACCACTTGACAGACAGACACAAAGGCAAACTCAATGTGTTTTATTGTCATTTCAACCATATACACGAAACAACGTTTAAATCGTGGCTCAAGTGGTGTTACACATTTAAAATATATAAAAACGACATACGAAACAGGCTACCTTTAGTGCGCACACACACACACTAGGCTCCGTAAAGTTAAAATATATAAAAACTACATTATATAATAACGACATACGAAACAGGCTACATTTAGTGCACACACACACACATTATAGGCACCGTAAAGTTCAGCTAACGCTTACTAGCATTAGGCTTGGTGGGCTGTAAACACCGAGTATAAACACAGCCGTGAATTAGCGTGGAATGTCGAATGGTCGCCATGTAACAGTCACAAACTCCAGCAGTTAGCAGTTAGTTGGATACAAATCACCACATTTCTGCACCAGTCCGTGTTAACACAGCCCACCTTCATACAGAGCATCTCTAGCTCAGATCGTCGGAGGGCTAGCAGTCCTGATAGCTGGAGAGTCCGGAACACTGTTGTTCAGCCATGTTTCCACGAAAGCAAAAAACAGTCTCTGAACTCGCGTTGGGAGCATCGTTGAAGTTGGATGTAGTCCAGTTTGTTGTTAAATGAACGGACACTTGCAAGCAGGATTGATGGGACAGGTGGCTGGCTAGCGTTAGCTCGCTCTGGATGAGCCTTTCCCCCGGCTAGCGTTAGCTTCCCACCTAGCCGACGTGGATGTCCCCTACCCGGCTCGGGGTACGAGCGAGACCGCTGGTCTCCGTGGCAGGCGAAGCTCTCGTAGTGGGCCGATTATTCCGTCTGTAATAACGTTCCCTGCATATTCTCCGATCTGTACTGATGTATCCCGGTGGTACACGTGCGGTAGTTTGAATGCACATAATTGTTGTAAGTTTGCTGCTGAGAATTTCTCTTAATACATCCATGAGAGAGCCCTGTTTAGCGAGGATTCAAGATGGCTGACATTTCGTTTTTTCCCGGCTGAGATCGGCTCGCTTCGGGTGATGGGCGGGTTTAAAACATGCGGAAGTAGGTCCTACTACTGGCTGTAGTCTCTTGCTCTGGCCAAAAAAAAAAATCTTCCGATGACGCAAAAATCATCATTTTACGTCATCGGAAGATTTTTTCCAGACCCCCCAATGCAGAGATATCCTGTCTCAGGATGATATGAGGGAGGGACGCACGGTCATTCAGAAATACTACCGGGTTTCTACTGATACAAAGCTGAATGCTAAATCGGTGAAGTATTCCTTTAAGTTGTATGTATAACAAGACAGTTATTGAACACTGTTAATGTTAAATAAATCTGTAATTTGATTCAGTTGAATTTTTTCTAAATATCGTGATACATATCGTATTGTGAACCCAGTATCGTGATACATATCGAATCGTGAGCTGAGTGTATCGTTACACCCCTAGTCATTAGTACTGCATTCAAAATCTTAACAGTACTAAAGTATTAATATACTGAAAGTTCTACAAGTAAAAGTACTCACACATTATGCAGACTTTATGATTTCAGAACCGTATGGTATTAATGTATTATAATTAGTGATGTAGTAATATGGTCATCACTGTAATATGTTGCTGCTGGTAATGGTGGATCGGATGTTTACTACTTTAAATACTGCTGGGTAGCTTAACCTGTAAGTAAGTAAGTAAATAAATAAATATATTTATTTATATTAATTAATCTAAATCTGCAAAGGAACTAAAGCTATCGAATGAGCTAAAATTGTATCAAGTACAGTGCTTGGGTAAATGTACCGTTATATTCCACCACTACTGCATAATATTGTACCTAGGTGTGGTCGTTATTGTTGTTTCAGTTAGTGCTTAAACGTCAAAGTCCTAAATATAAATAACGTCCAAAAAACAAAAAACACACTAATTAGTTGCAACATAGTGAAGAGCTCAGAGTTCACTTTTGTAGGGAAACTTTTTGTCTTTCATCACAGTGTTGTAATGTTTGTGAAATACACTATGACCATAAATGTATGCAGATTGGATTAATACTGGAAACAAAAGCAGTGAACGCAGCTGCTTGACACTGAGGTCCAAAAATCTAACAGAACTAGAGACAAAGAGCTCACTCCCTCTGGCCGACAAAAGTGCCACAGCCTGAGCAAATTAACTAACATTTCTTCAAACTATAATCTCACTGAGGTCCACGTTGACATTCAGGTAACGTTAACAGATAGCCAACTGTTAGGCCTGTACTGTAACTTTACATTTTGGCGCCAAATATGACAAAGACTTCTGTCAACATTAAACACCTGAAGCAGATGGATTCAGATATTACATTTCAATAGTCCACGTTTATTAGTACGGCCAGCTAGTCAGCTAGTTTCTAAAACGACATGCTTGTTAACCCGACGCTAATAGGTGAGTTGACTAAATAAATCGCTGACAGTCTGGCTGTAACATTACCCTGCTATGTTACACTGGTTAACCAACGTTAGCTTGCTTAACTAGCCAAGTTAACTAAAGTTAACTGAAAGCTAGCTACCAGCTAACGTTAGCTAACCGCTTCACGCCGTTTCACCGACTCAAGCAAGGCATGCAAGTTTCGGTTGCGTGTTACAATCAGATGGATGCAGCAGATCAGTCGCTGTCACTTCATAATGACTGGTAAATCGGTAAAACTCCCACATTATTGACAAATAGCACTAAAGCTAACTGAGGCCTGATCAGTCACAAGAGAAAACAGCCCACCTCGCTTGATCACATGCATGATGGCAAAGTTTGATGTTAATCGTCTCCCGAGAAAACAGCAGCTGTCCAGCTACAACGTAATCTTCTCCCCGGTGCGGCAGAACACGAACTCCGTCAGACCCAGTAGAGAAAGCGCGAATGACTCCAAATTCCCGCTAACGTTGTATTTGTACGGAAAGCGTAACTGCCGTGAGCAGGGCGCTTTGACCAATCCACAGCAAGAGAACGCGGGACTTTATGTTTGAGGACCAATCACAACAGTTTAGAATGTAAACTTCCGTTTCCGCTATTTTGGCGGGACAAAAGTAGGACATGTTTTGTTTTGTTGTTTTTGTTCTAACCTGTTGCAAGATTACTAATTAGCATTCACATAAGGCACAAGAATGTAGTCACTCTGTATTCTTACACATTTTTCTGGACTACATCCACCATTTCTGGAATTAATTACAAATACACTCTCACTCCCAGGGAATGCACCAAATCAAATATTCCTGCAAACTAAAGTAAGCCAGGGAACAAAAAGAAGAGAACGGCGATTTGGGTGGATATGTAAGGAAAACAAGTATATTTAAAACATAATTTAGTACTGCAGATCTTTCATGTACATAATCATACCCATACGTCGAATAGAGGTTCCTGTAGTATATAAGAATATTAGAAATGAATAAAAGTATAATTGGGTGACATCCTATAATCGCTTCTGAAAGTTTACCATATTCACATATATTATATAATAGGGTGATCAATATGTTTATGACAGATTACTTTGACACTGAATGTAAAATTAAAATAACGCATCTTTTAGTTTACACAAGGGAAACGGTTGATGTTTTCTTTGCTTGCGGCTATTTATCTGGGACCACTTTTGATATACTCTGATTCATGTACTGGACTGATGTATATGTTTTCTAATATGTAATCAAATAAAATGATTATAAACAGTTGTACACTAATTTCTATACCGCTAATAATACATCATAATTATTTGTTTATTATATTTTGTAGCCTATTAATAATCTGATTATGCAACAAAAGCATTAAAATAAGTTAAGTAATAACTACAGTATTTGCCTCCAAAAAGAAGTGGAATATAAGTATAAAGTAGCATAAAATGAAACTACTCAAGTAAAGTACAAATAACTTAATTAAATGTAGTTGAATAAATGTAAAAGTCCCTTTGCACCACTGCTTGCATCTTAAATTTGTATTGAATTTAATTTACTGTGGTTCCTTGTCCCGACCAGAAGGTGGCGGTAGCGCACCACAAAGCTATTTGCCGACCACAATAAAAAACCTAAAAGAAGTTGCGCCATTTGGCCAGAGCCAGAGACCACCGCCACCACGAAGATGTCCCGTCGTGTCCCGTAGCCATCAGAGACGGTTTGCAATAATACATCAAAGCCTGTAACGGGAAGGCGTTATATTTGAACATTTTTAAATTGACTAACGTTACTGCACCGGAATAGTTCTAACAAGTTTACTACATTATGTCTTTGTTGCAGTTTTTTTCTCATAAGTGGATGAAAATGAGTTAAACACAGAAATAGTTGCTGCTCGCTAAACACGAAGCTAAAAAAGGAATCCACCTGTTTCAGTGTAAATTATTATAATGTATCGTGCGTTAATTTGATCAAAGCAACTCTAAAGCCAATAACGCCTTCAATGAACTGGGCTGCAGGAGTCACTTTTGAAGATTGGAACCGCATAAGACAGACTTATCAAATGCGAAAGATATGGATCATTATGTTGAAACAGGACTAACGTTACACAATGATGCAAATGTAACCGTGTTGACTGACAGCCTGTTTCCCATCGAGGCTGATTCAGCTCAGAGCCGGCCTCGACTTCCTGTGTGAATACCCCTCCTACATGCTCGGCAAGCCGGTTTGGACACGTAGCTGTAAGGACTGCCTGCTCGACGCTGTTTCTCCCAGTCATGTCCAGGTCCAGTCGGCGGTACAAGCCTCTGCAGCAGAGCAAAGGCTCTCTCCCCAGCTGTGACCGGGTGCGGATGCCCCGGGCCCGGGTACTGCTGCTCTGCCTCTTCGGGGTTCTGGTGCTGGCGGTGGTGCTGGGAGTCTACCTGTCAAACGACACCACCGATGGAAATGTGAACCGCATGCCAACCGCAGATCTGACCAAAGACAGGGTAAGAGTAATGGCAGATACATAAACACAGACTCTCAAACTGTACCTGTCTGTTGTGGGACCTCTATACGTGGTCACTGTCACTTAATAGCCACAACCAGATTGTGTTGCATTGTCTGGATTTCTGTGTTATAACATCTCATAGTAACCAGATATGACAAAGCTGAACTATGAGCTTTGGATTCCCCTTTGTTTATAATAGATCCACATTAATTACAGGACCAGAGAAGATCAGTGACAATGTTCATCCAGTCATTTAGAGCTAAAGGCTCATATAGTGCTGAAAGTAATAGTTGATTAATTGATGGACAGAAAAAAATCATTCCATTCATTTTCTAGGTTATTATCCAAAAACACGAATGCCAAACATTCTCTGGCTCCAGCTGTGACAATCGCTGATTTTCTTTGTCTCATGATAATAAACTTTAGTCTTTTAAAGATCCCTTCCAGACCTGTTTTAGTATACTGTGTCTGATATGTTTTCTCCACAAAAACATTTCCTTAAACATTTCTTAAAATAACCTTCTCCCTTATTGAAAAATCCAAAATCAGTAAAACAGCAGTAAAACTTTTGAAATTAACCATATTTGCATGTTTTACTGCTGGACACAAGATGTCTCCTACTTCACTGAAAAGTCCATTGCACATCACACTTGTGTTAGTTGCAGATTAGCTTCAAAACTAGTAGAGATGTCACAATGAACGTGTTAAACTCAGATTTAAGGTGAGCACAAACAAACTTTCCCTCTTTGCAGATTAATGTGAAAACAGCCTTCCAGTGTCAAACTCTGGACATACATCATTCTTGGTCAAACATCCAAGTGAAGTAACTAAAAGCTAAACACAATGTTGACTGGGGGGGGGATATTAGTCAGACAAGTAGTCTAATACCATCATCTGGAACGTTATTCACTATTTTCTGCAATTCTGTGGACAAAACGTTTCAATCGAGAAAAGAATCAGCAGATTTAATACATTTTTATTATATAGTCCAACAACCCAAGTGTGCATCAAATGGCTCTCAATTTAAATAAGGAAATCACACACACAAAAACAACCGGTTTTAATGGGAAAATAGGTAGGGCAACAGAGGGAGGCCCCTCCTCCACAGGGCTGGGTATCAGTCCTCAATATCTTTTTAACGTATCGACCAAAATAACCCAGTAGTCGGTTGCCAAACTTTTCTAGATAAACCATTACCTGCATTTGATCCTTTTTGTACCCAGATCTAGAAATAAATGACTATTTAAATGTGGTTTTGCTTGCAGCCAATAACCAAGCATTCTTCAATTTAATGCGACGTGTGATTGGCCCACTACTGCAGCAGCTAGTGGTGGAGTGGTGGTGGCATTTTATGCAACTGAATGCTTCCATTCACATGATGGGTATTGAATGAAGTAGAAAAAAAAGGTATTAAAATAAGTACTCTATTGGTATCGGTATCACTTTATTGTCGATACCAAGCCCTACTCCTTCAGCATGGGCAGGCATGCAAGAGATGCCGCGGAATATAGTGGACAGAAATGACAATTAAAATAACTTTTAGGTGCTGCTAAACACTTGTCCGACCTGGACCATAAAACCTCTTCTGTACAAAAACGACCTGTTGTTACAGTTTGCTGCCTAACCTTTTGATCACAGAACACATTGTTTTTTTCTGCTTTTCCTCTTCCTACATTTTCTTTCTTTAAATCATTAATTGCATCTCCCAGTTGTCCCACAAACCCAGTAAGTGCTCTCCGGCTCAGATCCGCCGTCTGGCCTCTCAGGTGGATGGTACCCGCCTGTGGGAGACCCACCTGAGGCCCATCCTAATAGAGAGGCTCCCAGGGACACAAGGCAGCCTGGCTGTACAGCAGGTGTGTACATATTTATAGTTTTCTCCTGTTCACACATTTTCTTCACTCGTCTTTAATCCGCCCTCTCTGCTCTGCTTCAGCACATCACCTCCACTCTGTCCTCGCTGTCTGCTGGCTGGGCCGTAGACTTGGAATCATTCCAGTCTTCGACCCCTCGTGGCCAGATCACGTTCACCAACATCGTTGCCACTTTGGATCCTTCTGCCCCTCGCAGGCTGCTCCTGGCCTGCCACTACGACTCCAAGGCTCTGCCTCCAGACCCCCGGGCCCCAGAGAAGGTGTTTCTGGGGGCCAGTGACTCGGCAGTGCCCTGTGCTATGATCCTGGAGCTTGTCACCTCTCTGGATGCCCAGCTTCTATCATTCAAACAGCAGGTAAATGCTCAGTTGTGTTTTGTTACATGTGTGTTGACGTCCTGGCTGTTTGCAGTGGTTGCTGCAAGATATAGACAGCAGTCGGAGCAGATATTGACAGATTAATTTCCTGTGATCCGTCCTGTGACAAAGAGAAAAGGAGATGCTGACAAGAGTATCTTCTCTCTTTTTTTTTTTTTTTTCTTCTTCTTCTTGTACTCTCATTTCATCCCACTGGCTCTGTGCCTGCAGTACGGGATAAAAAAATGCTGACTCCAGCTGCTTGTTTTCTTTGCACCAGTCATCTGTAAATAGCATTACCCCTCCAGAGGCTAGGATTTATGTAGTTACTGTAGCAATACACACTGCGACATCACTGCAGAAAGAGAAACTGGCATCAGCTGCTGCTTTTTGTGAAGCTTTTTTTTTAATTTTTATATCCTCCCTTTTTCTCTACTAGAAACTTCCAGTGTCTCTGCAGCTGGTGTTTTTTGATGGGGAGGAGTCATTTGAAGAGTGGACCGCCACGGACTCACTGTACGGCTCCCGTCACATGGCTGAGCGCATGGCCAACACGCCTCACCCTGCGGGCTCCACACACACCACCATGCTTCAGGCTGTGGTGAGGAAACAGAAATGTGCATCCTGATCCAGACCAAATTATATTAGTATGAGAAGGCCTGAACACAGCTCATTTTAACCTTAACAAAAGCAGCCGTTCTGTCATGTCTGTATGGACTGACCCTCCTACTAAATATAGGAATTTAGGATGGGTCTGAATTTAAATTGAACAGCCCAGATCTAGTTACAATCTCTAACGTTTTTTTTTTACATATACTGTACTGTGATTAAAAGGAAACTCAATATTCAGTAGCCATTTTGACTTTGCATTTTCTCTCTAGGACCTCTTTGTGCTGCTAGACCTGCTCGGTAGTCCTGATCCACTTATTGCAAATCACTTTGATAACACGGCACGGTGGTTTGACCGTCTGATCGCTGCAGGTGAGGACTGGCTGTAACGTTTTCATGAATATTTAAAATCCCATCTCTGTTGCGTGCTCTAACCCTGCCTTCACCCTCACTCTCAGAGAAGAGACTCCATCGGCAGGGTCTTTTGACGTCTCACCCCTCAGAGCAGACATATTTTAGGAAGGACGTGTACCTCGGACCTGTGCAGGACGACCACATCCCGTTTCTTCACAAAGGTGAGTGATGGCATAGACTGCTTGAGACTTGTCGTAAGTATAAGATATGCTCTCAGTCATCACCACTGTCTTCCACTTTGCTCTCCCTCCCCCCTCCACGCTTGCAGGTGTCCCTGTGCTGCACGTCATCGCCACTCCCTTCCCACAGTTCTGGCACACACTGGACGACACAGAGGAGAACATGCACCGCCCCACTGTGGTGAACCTGACCAAGATCATGGCTGTGTTTCTGGCAGAATATCTAGGCTTCTGAACACAAACACTGACAAGTATTTATGGTGAAGGTGCTCACTTTTTACTCCGTACTGGAGTACTAGTGCTGTTTGTGTTTGTCACACTGATGACAAATAATTGCAAAATGACCAGCATTAATTGGACCCAAATGCACAAGAGAAGAACCTGATATGAACTAAACTGTTCTGTTATCAGTTTACTGGAATACCAGCTAAAATTTTACCAAAGACTTGGCCCTGCTGGACTGACCAGACTACTTGGTTTCATGTGAGGGATGAGCTGGAGACGCCTGTCCTAATGTCTGGGTACGGGATGTGGCTACAAAGAGTCTTAATTAAAATGTTAATAGTTCTTGGATCACGGTACCAGAGGAACGGTTGGGAAAGTTTGTGAATTTAAAGGCACTCTAAATTATTCTTCATTCCTGTGAAAAAAGAAACCATAGCCCTAACATCTATTTCCCCCGTTAATACGATTAAGATGCACTAATGTCTTCTTAAAGAGTTGAGATCTCTGAGCTTCTGTGAACACTGGGTCCTATCTGTGAATAATTATTTACCTTTACTTGATTTGAGGATCCTCTTGGCCTTATAACCTGTATGACCAATATGGCTATACTGCACATTTTGTGTCAGTTTAATGATGTTATTAGAGTGAAAATCCAACAAATGTTATTTTACACCATGTGAAAGGTGTAGTGAGAAGTCGGCAATAAAGTAAAAATGGTTTTATTCCGTTTCTCTTAGAATTTGATGCACTTTTGGAAAGTCAAAAACATAAACTATTACAAAATATTAGTACATGCAGAGACATTTTACCAGTATAGTCTAGTCTTATACTCCCTTTAACAAGTTAAAGAACAATATCTGCTCAGTCGTGTTTTGGTAACAAACATTACTAAGCTTGCAAAGTATTGGTTTTTACTGACATCAGAAAATAGACTTTACATTCAAGAAGGAGCAAAACAGTTTTTGTAAGTGTTACTATTCAAAAATATGAGTAACAAATTAAACATTTGAAGGGCAGACTCAAATGAGGCCTATACGCATGTGAAGTGGAGGAGGTGGCGGGTGAGAGAGGGGTGGAGGTGGAGAGTGGTATAGGGGATGTGGGCTTCCTGGAGGTGATAAGTCATTGTCGGAGGAAGGGTAGACTTGTCCTGAAGTTCCTCCAGAGCTAGGTATCTGGAAACTGAACAAAGAGACGAGGAGCATCAGAAAATTGCATCTGAACACCACTGTTCAATCTTGCGTCATGTTTGATTAAAACCACAAGAGGGCGATGTTGTTCTGTAAAATGAATGTACTCAGACAATGTGTGCAACAGAAAGTTAAAAATGTGCGTTTTTTTACATGTTGACAACAGTCTGAAGTGTGGCTCTATACTTTACTTTCACCTGGTCTCAGGACGGGACAAACGCAACAATGGCAAAATCACCAATGGACAAGGTCTGTGCTTGAAATTTTATAATTCTTACAATTTTACTTAATATATATTAATATTTTTACTGTATCACCGGAAAATGGAGAGAGAAGAACATACTCTGTTACAAGTAAAAGTCCTGCATTGAAAAGTATAAAACTAAAAGTAAAAATACTCAATGCAGGAAAATCCTCACATCAAAAACGATCAAAACAGTTCTGTCAATCAACTAAGTGTTAAACCGGCTGATCATTTGATCTCTACCCGCATACTGAGGCCCCTTCTCCTGAGGAAACAAACCATCTTAAACACCTGATTGTACGTCTGATTAATTTGTCATATCACTCCGCGCTCAACAAACCCAGTGGATTTAATTGATTTCTGTAAACTCAATGCTTTTTATATGAAAAGCTGTTATAAGTATGTAGCCTATAGGTTAAATAATTATTTAATAATCATAATTGAGTATAAACTATTTAGTTCATGGCCTGAGACTAAACACCAACGGTTAGTTTGGTCACTGTGTATCCATCCACTTCCTGTGGTTGTGGTGATGACTGCAGCTTTACTAGCTCGTAGGCAGTTTTCTGGAAAAGGCAACAAAAAAAACTCCAGAATTTAAAAATACAGCCCTCCTCCTGCCACTCTCCCCGCTCTATCCTAAGCCCCTCCCAGCAGACGAGCACGGGCACATGCACGCGCTTCATCCCAATCGTGATTATGATCCCGATGATTACCGTCCTGTTTTCTTTGCAAACTTTTGGGCCTATAAACCCCTTTGAGATGACATACTGTAATTCAAAGCTTTATTGGGCATAATAACGTCAAAATAAAACGTGTCAATATCAGCAAAGTGCTTCAACAAGACAATAACCCTGAGAGCAACCTGCTGACCCGTCACTGACCCGTTAACATCCGCGGTTCGGTCCCTCTGCCTGCGGTTCTTGAACCAGTTGCTGACCTGAGTGGTTGTCAGGCTCGTGGCTGCTGCTAGCTCCCGTTTCTCCCGGGTAGAGGGATAGGGTTTATGGCCGTACCACTCCCGGAGTATTCTCCGTGATTTTTCCTGTTGGTAAATTAAATAAATAAAGTCAAGCCTAAACGTTTTTTTTTTATATACACAAAGACATACACAGACACACATAAGTACCTAACTATGTAAAATAGGTTGCGCTATTCAACATTTATTCATGATGAATTGATATTGTTTAAAATGGTAACAGTGGCCGAAGCCCTTGTTTCATATGACAGTTTCCACCATTGTAACTTTTCCTAGTGGTGGAAAAGCGGTCAGATCAGATGCTTAAAGGTGCACTAGGAGTTCCTGCATGACGTCACTTCTGTTGACGTTCCAAGTAAATACCAAACAAAACAGAGCAAGCTCGCCCCTCCCCCCATGTTTCCGTAACTGTCATGACTAACTGACTAATGGTGCGTTCTTTTTGCCTCGCAACTCGTATTTTACGAGGTCAAAGTCGTAAACACGCCCCTGACTTCGTATTTACGATCTCGGAACTCGTACAACCACCGAGTACCGCGAGTTCAAAATCCAACATGGCTGCCCCCTGTATCGACAGTTGTGAAAGCTGTAGTAACATAGTTATAAGCACTTCTGCGTTATTTGTGTCACACTAAATCGTACACGCAGCGCTGTCTTCTATCTGTGTTGTCACTGAGTTTGTATGCACAAAAAATAGCATATACGTTGTTTAAACTGGCATTGCTAACAATTGCTAACCTGGCTAGAGCTAATGATACAACAAAAATCTGACTTGCAAAAAGAACGCATTCAACTCGTGTGTGATGTCATTCCCAGTTGCGACCTCCGACTTCCGAGGCAAAAAGAACGCACTATAACTGTCACTAAGCCCCACCCCCTCCCCCAACCATCTTGTCGGTGATTGGCTGGAGTGGTTTGTTGTATTTTGGTGCACAGCCTGTGCCTCTAGTGTTTGTTTGACGTTTACGACCCGTGTGTTGTCTACCGAGACCGGGTTTTTTCACAGGGGGCAGGCAGCTAGCGGATCAAGGAGAGATGCCGACGATTTGAGACAAAAATTAAATCACGCTGAAACAATGCAGGAACTAAAGTGAAAATAGCAGCCTACCACCACACTAAGTGTGAAAATACTCCATTACAAGTGAAAGTCATAGTAGAAGTACTAATACAAAATGGCTTTATTGTTTATACAAACATCAACATTTAAAAGTTGTAGCTGGTTGATGTGGAGCACAGTTTAACTACTTCATATATAGGCCTGCTTTTGAGTATGGCAATCTATAACAAATAGTCATATTTTAGAGGAGGATTATATATTTTTAAATGTAAAGTCTGAATCAGAAAACTAACCAATTACAGCCTAATTATACATGTCACATATAGTGGAGTTAAAAACAATATTAATATTTCCATCTGAAATGTGGTAGAATAGAAATAAAATATGGTACTTTATATAAATATAAAATAGCATAAGTTACTCAAGTATAATACAGGTATCACAAAACTACTTACAACTAGTACAGAGTAGCCTACTTAAGTACATTTATTTAGTTACTTTATACTACTGGCCTTTCCAATCCGCCTGTCTATTGGTGTATAGATAGACCATCTTACACTGATCACAGCTAATCAAAATTCATAATTGTCTCTTTCAACGTAGCATGTACCAGAACGCTAAATAACAGTTGGGGAGCACATTAAGGGTAAGATAAGATACCTACCTTAAAACAGTAGCTGGTCTCCTCTCCATCCCAGATGGTGTGTGGTAGAGGAAACCTCCTCCTTACGCGATACTTCCCCACAGCTCCCAGAGGCCGGCCCCTCTGCCTCTCGGCCTCCATGTAGTGGGCTCTGAGCCAGAGCTGCTGCAGGAGCGGGTGGTTGCGTGGGGAGAAGGGGAACCCCTCCAACAGGGTGTAGAGGTCAGTGAAGTGGCCCTGGTGAAAGGCCATTGCGGCTTTAGCTTTCAGCACGCTTTCCAGCTCCCCAGAGCAAACAGAGGAGAGGGAAGGAGGAGGAAGAGTGCGGAGGAAGCCAGCAAGACGATCCATGCAACCGCTCTTCAGAAGGACCTCACACACACAAGCCACCTGCTCTGCTGTGAAGATCATCGCTGAAGAAACAGCCCCAACAAAATCCTGAGATGTGAGTTTGACCAAAGTCTGTGTGAAGATATCTTCTAACAACCTCTTTTAAGTTTGTACTGGAGCGAACTGAAGTCTCTGTGGAGCATAGCAGCCGTCCTGTGGATAAACAAGTGAACGTGTGTGTTTATCATTACTCATCATGCCCTGGCAGAATCATAGGTAACCTGAGACCATCAGGGTTATAACAACAAACCATACGTCCCTTCTTCTCTTGTACAAACACATGCATGCACACCCTCACACACTCACCCACAGAGAGAGAGAGAGTAGTGATGGCTTTGCCGTGCAAAATGAAAACGCATTTGAATAAAATTTTCTTGCCAAATTAGAAGCAAAATCCTCGGACAAATAGTTTTACTTCTAACAATAATTTACAGTTTCTAACACTCATAATAATAATAATAATAATAAAAGCCAAACCTTTTTTGGAAATGTAGTTTATTACAATATTATGTAATATAAAAAATAGATGCATTTGAATACAAAAAATGAGAAAACAAGAACAGACACAAACAATCCCTTTCACAACTATCAAAAAGTTGATCAAAATACATTATCTTTGGTTAAATCTGGAGTCATATGTGTCGGGTAGGAGAGTAAAAATGGATCCCGGGCTACAAACAAACGGGTACAAATGTGCATAAGCCCACAGAGGCTTTAATGTCTATATACTTTGGTAAGAAATGGCTCATAAAATCAAACACAGGCTACTATATTTTACATATTTGACACGTTTCCCTTTACCCATAACTACTAGTTTAAAATTTCAGTAAAATTCAGACTAAAATTGATTTGTCCAAAATACCTTGGACAAATAATCTACCAACCCAAAGGCCACTGGGAAAAAATGATCTCAACATTTATTACCGGGGTGACCTACTGGATTTGAAAATCAAAAACTAAAATTGATTTAATAACTGTAGTCTAAGATTGTAAAAACGTACACAACAATGTGACCTTCCAAGTGAAAATGAATATCATTTTCTGTATGCGTTTTTCCACAAGGATTCATTTTCTTACTGATTGATACATGCTTTAAATAGATTAAATGTACAAAAAAGACAAACAACAAACATACTTTTAAGATAAGAAACACAAAGGTCATTATTGTAACTAGATGCGACACAGAAGTGTATTTTTGTGTACCATAATTGACCAAAGGATTGACCGCTACCTGTGTTATCACATGACAGTATGATGAGGAGTATTTTTAGGTTTTAACTGAAGGAGCAGTTCCATCAATTTATGACAGATTTCATCAGGCAATCAGTATCCTGTTCTGTCAAGTGGGGATAATGAATGTCCAATTAATAAAGGATAGGACATTTCACAACAGAATATGAGTCCAACCACTGTCATAACAACACGGCAGCGTAGCGTAAACATTGTGTAAATGAAAGGTGCAAAATATACAAATAAAAGGAGATTGAGCCGTGACTATGCAACCAAATGTGTCACATTATATTTCACTGGAGTGAATCCCAAAATTTGGTTGGGGTGTATAGCACTTTTAAAACTGTAGAAAATCAAAACATTTTTTTTCCAAAACATCAAACCTGTAAGATTTAATATAAGGCACTTATCAGTATTGACAAACAGAGATTTTTGGATCACAGCAAACATTTTAGTGTCATGCTTCATTTAAAATCTCAGTATTTAAAAGCTTTTTTTCTCATCTCCCAAGTGTACTGGCCTTTCAACTCAGCCATTGTGCCACATAGTGTCCTATAAAGAACTAAACATGCATTGCATAGAGTATAGACCCTTTTATGTCCTGTGTTATAGTTTTACTAATGGAGGGCATCATTCGCACTTAAAAAGTGCAGAAAGTCATTTAAAACAGACTGATAAACACAGTTTGGCAGCATGTTTCAGCCCAGACTTCAGTAACTTAAAAGAAATAAAATACTGCGGTATAGCACTTGAAGCTATGATGCAATAATAGTTTCACATAAAACTTAACTGGGTTCTGTTAGTGAAGAATACAATCTTTACTATATTCCTGGAGTGTTGGTAGAATACATCCTGAATCTCCCGAGTTCTGGGCGGGCAGGCAAACCTCAACTATTTCTCGATGTATGCCTTTGCCAGATAGTCCGCCGCTGGATAGTTACCGCGGTGGATCCACAACAAGCTACTCCTACGGCCAGCAAAAAAACCCAGACATCTTTTCCAAGTACAGCTGAACTTGGTCTGTAGTCCACTGCAAAGAAGAGCTGAGATAGACACCTTGTATAAAATAGTCTTTTCTTTTTAAACACCAGGACCTGTAACTGGGCCAAGCAGACTAAGCAGAGTAAGTTCTTCTGTCTGCATCTGATAAAACAGATAAGGCAAATACGGATTTGAGGGAAAAAAAACTTTGAGAACTTGAAACTTTTGATTGTGAACATCCCATATAACTCCGCCCATCCATGTGAAATAGACCTGCAGAGGATTTATCTCAAAAGTGCCAGCTAAGGACATGTTGGTATGAGGCCCTACTGAGAGAGCTTCATTGCTGTACAAGTCAGAACCTGAACAGACTGTTAAAAAACAACACATTTGGCTCTTAGAGGATTGACAATGTGGGATACAATATTTCAGACAGCAGAGACTGCAACCTACTGTTTGTTTAATCTTTTCTGTTTTTAGAGACACTGGGTTGCCAACCAGCAAGGTAAACAAACTACAAGCCCAGGTCATCATCCACAGGGACAGACTGGAGCTGAGTAAGAATCTTGGAGTCCCCATCCATCTCCTCTGGATTCCCAAGTGCCGAGTTGGCTTCCACATCCTGCTCTGGCGAAGGGCTTCCCAGAAGCAGCGACTCTCCTCCAGGTAGGCCTAACAAAGCCGGGTCTACAGGTAGGTCCCCTTTGCCGCGGACATCAAATAGAGTTAGACTAGCTGAAGTGGAGAGGGGCACAGGGCTCCAGGCTGGCTGGGACAACTGGATGTTGGGTGTCGCCCCACTGTACATAGGACTGAGGGTAAGCATACTTTCTGGAGTCAAAGTGTTTGGCGTGGTAGGGGCGACTGGATGATCCAGCGCATGAGGGGAGGGGGCGGCAGGTGTCCCGGTCTCTGGAGCACAGTATGGTGGAGACGAGTTGATGAAGTTTAGGGGAGATGATGTGAGGCCACTGGGGGTCGGGCCTGAGGTGGTTGAGACGACAGGAGGGGTGAAGGGGGTGAGAACAGGACTCAATCCATTTAGAGAGATGGGTGAAGCCTCGGGGACTGGTTTCAGTGGCAACCTGGCTAGTTGAATGCCTGCTGGGATGGTCAGAATCAGCTTGCCTTGCTGGACACTCAGGTAGGGGCTTCCACCGAGGAGAAGGTTACCTACAGTGATGATAAATTGACAGCAATCAAGACCGAGTAACAACATCGAACAAGGGGTGCGCCAATATGAGCACCATCATACTTCTTTGAGGCAGCAAATTAATTTACAGACCAATACTTAAAATAACATTGTTTTTTTCCTTAACTTTCTACAGTTACAGGTGCTCTATTGTTTTGTGTCAGAAATTGTTTTTTTCAAAGCTAAAAAAATTAATCGATTTTTCATTTAAGCAAAAACGCTGAGTTGTGATGGTTTTTTGTTTTTTTCTGAAAATAAACTGAATATATACAGCATGAAGGTATTGGAATGATGGAAATACAAAACAAGTAACATGACAACAACACACTGGGCAACCAACTTTGAGGTGCACGTCTTTTCAGACATTTTATAGACCACATAAATAATTGATTTATTGAGAAAATAATTACCAGATTAATCAATAATGAAAAACAATTGTTAATTCCAGTCCTGGAATATTTCAGCTTATTGTGTATTATGTCTGTAACTACTGGTCATCAGCTAATTTTTTCTTTCATCATGCACCTTCAGTATAAAACATAAATTAAAACAATTAAGAGTAACTTATTTTCATTGTTGACTAATCAACTGCTTATTGACTCTATTAGTTGCTTAGTCAGTTGTTTTGTCTAATAAATAGTCCAAATCCCAAATATATTTAGTTTAATATTATATATGACAAATAAAGTCTGAGAAGCTAGAAGCAGTTGTTTTTGGTCAATTTTGCTTGACAACCATAGACTGTGAATGCTGACAATGCTTTCAATTATCTACACAGTTTGAGTTGAGTTAATTTTCTGTTTGACTAATAATTTCAGCTCTGCTTGCTACATTTATTCACAAATAACTAATTAATTCAGTGTACCTGGAGGAGCAGAGGGCAGCTGAATGATCCCAGAGTTGAGGAGCTGCACACCAGGGGCCATGCTGGTTGGGGGACCCACACTCTGAATGGGCCTCAGCTGGTTTATCCTGAGAGGACCCTGTGCAACCCCTGCAGGAGCTGAAGTCAGGATCTGGAAGGGCACTCCAGCAGAGGGGATGGAGAGAGGACTGGCAGGTACCACTTGGGGGAAAGAGATGGTGGTAGAAGTTTGGATGGGCGAGACTGGGACCAGCTGAGGCATGGAGAGGGGGACTAACTGTGCTGCTGTGGTGCCTTTGGCCTGGGGGACTGGGACTACTTGTGTCGGGGAAGAGATGGAAATAACCTGTGGGACTTGGATTTTGCTGGGTGTGGGGTTTGTGCTTTGGTCCCCCAGCTGGTGTACCGTTCGGTGTGAGAGCTGATTGTTGTTAAGCTGTGAGATAGAAACTATGGTTGTGGCCCCTTCAGGCAAAGTTGTTGAAGCATCCTGCTGCTGTTGCACCAGTCTGTTGCTTGTGTTCACTGTCTGGTCTTGGAACTGGGGAGATGGCGAGGTGAGGGGGGATACTGGGACCAACTGGGGGCATTGGGAAACCTGGGCCCCTGAAGAGTGCTGGACCAGCTGGGATACTGGGATACCCTGGATGGAAGGCACAACCTGTGGCAGAGAGAAGACCTGAGGGGTGGAGCTGCTGGAGGAAACCACAGAGCTAGAAGGGTTTAAGTGGGAGCTAGCAGAGGCTAAGAAAACATACTCCCCTTGCTGACTGGAGAGAGGCACAGCAGAACTGGAGAATACCATGCCTGCTGACGACATAGAGGTCGGGAGGGTGAGAGACTCGTGGCGTTGGGTGTTTTGTGTTAAGACTAGTGAGGGGAGCCTGGTTGGGAAGGACAGAGTTGGTGAGGAGGGAGATAAAGATGAAGAAGAGGAAGACACTGTCTGGATGCTGCCCTCTGATTCAGGGACACTGATGAAATCCATTGCATTGGCGCTGTCTGTTTTAGTTTGTAGAGGAAGAGAGATGATGGACGGAGGGTACGAGACGGGTGTGGTGTTAGTACTAAAAACAACTGCTGGAAGACTGCTCGGCTTGGCCTCCATGGCCGAAACCTCCTGCTGTGCCATAGAAACTGCTTGCTGCTGCACACTGATACTAGGTTTGGTTATTACCTGAGCCCCGTTCAGTATTAAAGGAGAGTTGGTTGCAACAGGACTCAGTGTGACTGTCTGGCAATCGCCTAAGCTTAGCCCATTAATTATGACACCAGCACCCGTACCGGAGATCAGGGAATTTCCATTAAGTAGTAATGGCTGAGAGGCTGTGAGAAAGCCGCCGGACCCGTTGAGGATGAGCTGGCCTCCCGTACTGCTGGGGACGGCAGAGAGAGAAATGATGGAAGCTGTGGAGCCAGCAGCCTCCTCTGGTTTGTCAGGGGTGTCGTCCATGGGGCTTGCCTCGTCCTCAGTGCTGTGGTTTCCATCAGACTCACTGGAACAGAGGAAAAATAAAGGGTCAAAAAGGGATGTGCGTGGCTTAAGATGGTTGGGCACCGAGCTTTAACAGTGCTCAACTTGAACACTGATAAACACAAGCCATTTACCTTTGCCTTTGTAATATTCTAATCCTTTAAATACTTTGATCTTATGTTTTGCAAAGCAATGATTTCTGTTCAGGGACTACATTTTACTCACAAATCTTATGGATTATGCATTGTTAGGTTTTGATGTTGTTTTTGTTTTATTGTATGTCATTAACCAACATAATTAAGAGTCAGATAAATAAACAGGAAAAAACAGAGAGTATCTGCACACTAGGTTATAGCTCCCAAACTCTTTATCAGGCTTGCATGATGGCATCTGGTTGTTTGACATCATTTTTTACTTTAGTTTAGGTCTGACCAAAAATGTAATTTAGGTTTCGTTGTTAAGCCAACTCTGAAACATTTGCACTGTCGACAAACATGCCCTCTGGTAAATAACTTAATAAATAAGGAATAGTAACGTTTTCATAACATCCACTATTAGTCTCCAAAAAATAAACCTATACAACTTTGTATACATCTATTTAAAATGCAACATCTGAGAAAAACACACAAAATGTATTTGCATGGTTAGCTTCAAATTAATGACAAAAATGTCTTTTTTTTTCTAATGTGCCCACCTGTGTGTTATAGAATATATTTTTTTTAGTGGTTAACTTGTGATATGCTGGCAAAAATACTAACCACTCAGTTGTTATACTGAATCCTTCTCAACCTTTTCTGGTCATCTTTACCACTGTATCTACAAAACTGACCATGTTCTGCAGTGGATCAGTACAGAACTCTCTCTGTGCAACGCTGGATCAGATTCCCAGAAGCTCTTTTAGGGCGTGTATACTTGGTTCATGTGTGTTACAATGTATAGCAGCCTAGTCAACTATGCAAATGGCCTGCCAGACCACCGCAAACCCTCTGATAAGGTAAAGTCTGCTGTATTCTCTCTTATCTCCTCACAACTTGCCTGCCCCTCCCTGCTTGGTGAAATAGTGGCTCTGAGATTTCGGATTATGTGAAATCAACTTAAAAGGATCCCCCCCCCTTTCACCACCCCCATCTTCCCTAGTTTAAGCTTTTACTCTAACCTCGGTCACCCTGCAGGCCCTATGCAGCGGTGCAGGGTTTCAGGAAACTTGAACCATGGTGGGCGCCTGGATCTCACATTTCACAACAAAGCAACATGCTCCTGGTCTCAGACCTGTGTGGCTTTACTGCTGTCAAAAGTCACCCCCCCTGTCCATCTTCTTAATTGATGCAACGTTTTTTAGTTGTTAGTTTTGTTACTTTGAAGTTTACTCTTTCTATGCTGCCCTGCGTAGGCCTGTAGGACTTTGTTGAGGTTTGGTATGGTTGGTAGTTTCAGCGACTGTTCTGAGCGATTGGTAATGTCTTCAAACACAACACAAAGTAACGAGCTGGTAACTTTCAAATAAACAAAGGAAAGTATAAGACAGCTGTCGCCTGGCTAATGACTTTTGTATTTCACCTAACTCAATCCATAAAGTCATATAGTGTTTAAGAATGCAACAAATGTGTTTCCAGTGTTGTTCTTGCCTTTTGCTGTGGGTCCCGGACGGGGTCCTGTCCCTCTGCCTGCGGTTCTTGAACCAGTTGCTGACCTGTGTGAGGGACAGTCCGGTGACTTTGGCAAGGTTTTTCTTCTCGTCCGGAGTGGGGTACCTGTTGCTCTTATAGCACTCTTTCAGTGCATTTCGGGACTTTTCTTTGAAGCAGTACACGGTCTCCTCTCCGTCCCAGATAGTTTTGGGCAGGGGGAACTTCTTCCTGAGCCGGTACTTGTCCACTGCGCCCAGGCTGCGGCCCCGGGACCTCTCCGCCTCCTTGTAGCGGGCTTTCAGGTACAGGTCCTGCAGGAACCCATGGTTAGACGGGTGGAAGTCGTAGCTCTCCAGGATGGCGTACAGCTCCTTGAATTCCTCCCTGTGGAAAGCCACCAGTGCCTGGGCCTTCAGCAGGGTCTCGTTGCCACGTAGCAGATCGGACGAAGGAGGTATGGTGGATAGAAACCTCCACAGCCGATCCACATTGCCCGCCTGCAGGAGGGCCTCGCAGAGACATGCTACTTGGTCAGTGGAAAAACTCAGAGCCGACTTTTGGAAACTGTTGAGTAATTGTTCTGAAATTTGCACCGTATCATTCTCTTCTTTGGCCTCCGTTGCCGTTGGCTCCTCTGGGCTGTTCTCAGATTGTTCTGTAGACTCCAAAGACAAGGAAGCCATTTTTACTTTAACTTTTTTTTCCTCCAGTAGTTCCTCCTCCTCTCGCTCTCCCTCCCTCCCTGCAGCGCAGCTCTCTCCCGTTCTCCGCCAGCCAGTCCACCAAACAAACCATGAATGTGCCTGCTAAGTATCGGCCACGCCCCTTTCCTAAACTAATGTGTCTTTGTTTTAAAGTTACTTTATGCTATTTAGGCCAATCTTTATCATATTATTCAGATGTGAAGATATTTCCGTACTAAATTATTCTTTACTAGCTCTAGCACTACCAATGCGCTGTTGGATCAAACTTGTTCATTGACAATAAATGACATTTCTCAAGCTAACTAATGTGGATTATGGAACAAGTATAGAGATCTTTCACTTGGGTAAAGGTATTATCATTTTAATGTAAAAAATTATCCACTTCAAGTAAAGGTCCTGCATTGCATGATTTTACTTAAAGCTGGGGTAGGCAGTTTTCTGAAAAGGACAAAACCCCTCCAGAATTTGAAAATACAGCCCACCTCCTGCAGCTCTCCCCTCTCTGCCCTAAGCCCCTCCCAGCAGAGCACAGGCGCATAAATACAGTAACCTGTAAAGATGTAAAATATATGTTTTATATCTATGGTAACCTGTAGGAGTAGGCCTAATAGTTATTAATTTCATCCATCCCCATCATGATTTTTATCCTGATGCCGTGTATATATATATATATATATATATATATATATATATATATATATATATATATATATATATATATATATAATATATATATATATATAATATATATATATATATATATATAAAAATTAGAATAGAACTACCATCCTGTTTTCTTTGCAAATGTGTGGGCCTGTAAAGCCCTTTGAGGTGACACACTGATTAGATGCTATGGTAAGCAGAAGGCAAAACTATTAGCAACATTTTCTCTCCATTTCTAAAATACTGTATAGGTAACAGTTTGTCTTTTTATTTTCAGGTGAAACATTTGCAGCTCTTTGTGGAAACATGTTGAAGGATATCAACACTATCACATTGGACTGAAAGTTGCTGCGGTTCTCTGGGCTGAGCTTGCCGGAAAAAATGTGAATGTTGTCAAAAGACAGAATATATTTTGTTTGTTTGGATTGCCTTTTGATTTGTATTTGTTATTCTGAAGTATACCTTATTAGTAGTACAAAATTAGCAACTGGAGATTATTATATAATAGTATTTCTAACAATCATCAATACTATAGTAACAATTAACAGTAATATATCAATATTAATAAAATTGCATATTACACAATACCAGCAAATTACAAAATACCATAAAAATGCAGTAAAATACTGTTTTGTAGCAATACCATATTGTTATATATACTGTAACATGCATTACAGTACAGCTACATTAGTTTACTGTAAAAGTGATATACAGCAACTTGCTGGCAACCATGCTGCCAGTAACTTACTGTAAATATACAAGGAAATCGTGTATTGTCTACATAATGTGGTAAATTAGTGAAAAATGCTCATCACAAGTTCTGGAACCCGTGAAGATTTTCTTATTTGTGGCAGTAGTCACTTTTTGATAATTTTACTTTTATTTATTTTAATAGTATAGGCCTACCCCCTAAGTGTTTCTGTAGCCACTTCAGGCAGACATATCCTTTATGATTAAGAATGACTATGGTTCTTTGTAATGGCAAATTTAGATTCCTGTAAAATACATGCCACAGTTCAGAAAGTGCAGAAAAGAAAGACAGCTCCTGTTCAACCAATTTTCATGTAAAAGAGTATTAGTGTTTCTTAGACGATAAATTCAGACCTCAGGCATTTTTCAAAGAGGAGATTTACATTATACATTTTTTTACGTGTAATAAATGATGGCCTTTGTAAGACAGCGTCTGTGTTTATTCAGGTGACTTGTTGTCCCAGTTTTCCAATCTGATTCCATGGTGGTGTACCTGAGGTGGTTTCCTAAAGCAAATACTGCCAGTAGTATTTGAAGTACAATAAAGTCTACACTAACACAGCAGGTATAATTTGCATTTGTGACATGGTTAATGTTTATATTTTTGCAACAGATGTGCATCATAAAAGGAGAAAGCATCCTAGAACATCCATTTTCTTCAGTGTGTCAATGCTACTGCGTCTCTCTGCATTGAATATATGAAGCAAAATACTGCAGGTAAATTCATTCATTTTAGGGCATGTTCAGAAGATACATTTTAAAAACTTTTTTGCTATCTGTTATAATGATACAAACTGAACGCTATTTGTATACACATGTCTTAATCTGAACCTCAGATATTGAGAAACTGTCAGACACAAAATTTAGCATGTTCTTCATGATTAATGTGCCACAATATGTAAGCAGTACGTGCAGATAAGGCATGAATGACGCCCAGGTTAAATGAGGTAGAGAGAGCAAGAGATCTCTATCTCCCTCAACAACCATAGGAATGTAAATCTTCACTGTGGGACTGTGGGCTTGTCTCAGCCACCCTTTGCTCCTCCCAGTCTGGTGTTAGGTTGTAGCTCTCAGTTTACTTTGATCTTCTCTTTTCTGCCCATACATGCTCTAGTCTGTTTTCTGTGTTCGATGAATAGGCTATGGTTCAATAAAATAGGCTTTGTCCATGAATAAAGAAAAGGCTATAGATTTCCTGAATTTACCAATAGGGGATTTACAAATGACAGCTCAAATTATTCCTCAAAACAATTGCAGCACTATATATTATTTCCTATAAGGCTACAATACTTTATTCTGTAGGCTACATTAATGTAATGTGCAAATATCAAATATGAAGGCCAAATAGGTCGTTAGCTTCCAAACAATTGGAAAAATGCCTGGTTGAAGTTGTCATGTTTAAAATATTCCTCATAAAAAGAAAGGTTGCTCACCATAGTTTAGACTGGAGGTCTGATAGCGCCGCTGTGTGGTTGTTTCTACGGTCGCAGTTTAGCATTCACTCCTGGCTGATGGTTGGTTTTACATCGTGTCAATCTACCGTTAAGTAGACGGTACCGAGGCCCCTCCGCTATTGATTGGTTTGGCTTTGCTCCCTAATGTGATTGGTGTTTTCCAATCTGGGCACGGATAGAACGTTCCAGAGCTGGCCCAGTGTAGCTGCTGCGTAGCAGAAATTGATAATGTTTTTTGTTTTGTTTTGTTTTGTTTTTAAAAAAAAAAAAAAAATGTATTATGCTTTATCCTTTTTTTATTATTCTTTAGCCTTTTTTGTCTTTTTTTTTTAATTGATGCTTAAAGACACAAATACACAAAACAACATACACTGTCATTGTATAACAGCTTTTTCGTACAAAAACAAGACACATACAACTAAAAACAAATCACATACAAAACAAAACAAAGAGGAAAACTGTTTCCAGACTGCTGAGGAGACACAGAAGCCGATTTTTTTTTTTTGTTATTTTTAATTATATGAAGTGATTTAAGGAGTAAATCTATTTCTAACTTAAATACCTGGAAGGAAGGCTGACGTCCCTTTTGCCATAATTTCTGTTTATGAATAAAAAACTTAGCTTGCAAAAATCCACTAGGCCTACATATTCCAAAGTGTTATTATCGGGATTATCACAATAAAAAAATAAAAAACTTTTACGCTAAGAGCGTGACTGTTTAAGTCGCTGAGAAATGTTTTAGTTTTCTCACATTCAAAAAATAGGTGTGATAGTTTGAAGTTATAATGTGCGCAAGCACAGCCATTGTAGCCTACAATACACACCATCTCCATTTATAGCCTATAGCGTAGTGGTTACACCGTGACACAAGGACAAACATGCACTCACTACGATGGGTCACTGTGTGGAAACATTTGATAGGCTACAGTAAACTCGGCGGCATCTGCTGGCCACCATTGGTAATGCGTTGTATGGAAAGGATGGCTTTTATTTGACCATGATGATTTAACAGAACTACTCAGAGAGAGTATACGTGGTTGTAGCCTACTGCTTTCAGTGTTGTTATGTTGATCAATAAAGCTTAACATCCTGCATTAAAAACCCGTGACCTAACGGGTTGTCCTCGGGTGAGTTTTGGCCTGGGGCCATCGGCAGTGGTGGAATGTAACTAGTAGCCTACATTACTCAAGTAGGCTACTAAGTAACATACAAATGTAAGGTTCTTGTACTTTACTTGAGTCTTTTCTTTTCATTCCACCTTCTTCTTCTACTCCACTACATTTCAGGGAGAAACAACATTGTACCTTTTACTCCACTACATTAATCTGACAATTTTAGTTAGCCTAGTTGGGCTAATTTACAAATTAAGATTGTTGCACACAAAACACATTTACTTTTTAAAATACGACGTTTTATTATAAATTAAACTACCCAACAATCTAAAGGCCTTATAACATTTTCAATGCAGTATTTTTACTTGACCTAAGTAAAGGATCTGAATATCCTAATTCAAATGAGAGAACAGACAGGTTAGAAAAAGAGCCAGTCAAAAAAGAATTTGTTGAAGTCAATTTTATAAAAAAAAATCAGCGGGGAAAGCACGTGGAGAAAAGTAATGCAACAGTGACAACAGCGCTGGGATAACGCAATACAATAGAGGAATGTACACTCAATCCAAAAAGGAGAACAACACGGAAAGAGCAAGGAACAGTAAACAGGCTGAGAATAGGCCACAGCAACCTAAACCGCACACATCACAGTTACAAATAGTGTTTATTTTACTCTGTTGGTCCAGTAGATTTCACTTAATCGTGTGGTGATGTGTTTAATGATAATCCCATGATAGATTAGGGACGTTTGTGATTAGAGGCTAATCTACCAGAAACGGTAGAGCTGCTTGTTAGTTGCAGGAACATCAGAGAGAAAGGACATGTTGGAAGAAATTATACGATTATACGTGTGGTGAAAGTGGACACAGCCGAAGATGCTTGGTCAGTTTCCTGCTGAGAGCAGAGGACTGATGAGGAAAATCAAAACCTGACATACTGGACACTGTAGGAGTTGATTTACTCCAGAAGATGGCAGTAGTGCAAAATGTCGTTAAAACCCAAGGAGGAAGAAGAAGAAGTAAAAAAAAAAAAAAAAAAAAAAAGACGAAGAAGAAAAAAAAGAGGCGAGGCATCTAAACGTCAGTTGCTGCGATACTTGTGTTGTGGAAGCTGGTAACCGTGTCGAGTAACGTTAATCTGCTTCAGACGTAACATCACTAGGAAATACACGTATTTGTAAGTAACTGTTGCAACCTTGCCGCCTAGACGAGGGTGTTTAGTGTATTAACTTAACTTTGCTGTTGCTAGTCAACCAAACAGTTAGCGTTGACGCAGTCTGTGGCTAACGTTAGCTCATCTAAACTAACGTAACGCTAGCTAAAATACGAACATGTGGAATGAAACTTAAATGATCACAGTGGTGCATACAGTGTGTTAACATGAGAGGAAGTATGATAATTTACCAAGTTACATAGCTAACTATTATTAGCTAGTTTACTAGAACGTGATTTAACAGAATGTGTTATTCGTTACGCGTTATTCCTCCTTATGTACGCTACCGTTACGCATTGGTAATTTAACATTAGCTAGCCCTTTCATCAAGGAATTGCATTTATGGAAAACTGCCTCAAACAACGTTTACTTAGCTAGCTAGCTACTGCAATGCATTAATATTTGGAACCATGCAGCAGGACACCAGGAATGACCTATTTACAATATTTTTGTTTAACTGCTAATATGTCACATTGTTTGTCCCGTTGTTTTCAGTATTCGACTATCCAACCATCGTCATGGACGGCGGAGTGATCGTAGTTACCAATCCCACTGTGAATGTGCGCCTAACAAGCACCATCTCCTCCTTTGAGGTGCAGCGCAGGTTCGATCGAGGGATTACTATAGCAGTACTGAAGGTGAGTCTCAGTTTATCATAACGTACATTATATACTTCAAAAGGGCACACATTGTCTACTGTTGTGCAGTCTTTTGGGGGTGTTCCTAGACCTGACCTACACAATAAACTTTATATTGACATTATTGTTTAATTGATGTCATATCAGGTCATTTAGGGGGTCCGGGGAGAAGAAAGGTTTGGGCTTATAATACACAAATTAAGACTTTTGGAGCATTTTAAGATTATAATACGACGAGAAAACAACATTAGGTTTTGGTAAACATGATCAATATATAACACTGTGTGTCATGAGCTTGTGATTCATATCCATATAAAATATTGTGGCAGTAAAAAATAAGTGGCTATAGCCCAATAGCCAGGCCCTAAACACTCCCCTGGCATTACATGTACTATTTTGTTTCTATTGTCATTAGGGAAAATTGGAGATGATTCTGGGCGCATCTCCCTCCTGCATGGACCTGGAGTTGTTCAGTGTCTCTGATAAGTTCATGCAGAAAATGGACGACAATGAAGCTTTGCTGGGTTCCTATCCTGTGGATGATGACTGCAGAATACATGTATGTATGTAGCTGCTCGCTTTGGAAGCTCTTTAGTATCGTGGCCCAGATTTCTGTCATATTGTAGTAACATACAGGTAGAAACAGGTTTTCAGATCGGTCTTTGTTCCAAATACGATTCTGTCTTACTGCAGCCCAAAATAAATGTGCCTCAAATAAGATAACATGCAGTCTAGCATAATACATTTTGTAAAAATTGCATGTTTCCTTGAGATGTGCCTGGAAATTTAGTATTTGTTTGGAAATAAACATTTGCAAACTGGTTTTAAAATGATAACCCTGCTATGTAGGTAGTGGTTAAAAGTAAGGGTTAATGCCCGACGAGGTGTCCATTGTCAGGTATTAATGGACGACGGCGAGGCGTGAACTTTTATATACGGTCTATGGGCGTGAACCGTCCGACGCGCACGTCCATTAATACCTGACAATGGACACCTCGAAGGGCATTAACCCGCTTATACCATTGTCACTTGCCAAATAACATATTTTTTAAAACTTTATTTCACATTTTAATTAGTTTTACATTCGAAATCTAAATTTTTTACAAACAATAACTCTGTTTCCCTGGTTACGTCTGACGGTTTGACTAATACCTGGAACAATCATTTCCATCCATCAGGTTCTTATGCAATGCAAACGTTGTTCACTCCTCCAGGAGATAGGAAGGACATTGCCACCCTTAGCAACCGGAGAAGTTTATAGTCCGCTCAGCTGATAGAACCCTTCAGCTCAGCTACGAGCCAGAAGGCTAACGCTATGCTAGCAAGATCCAAAGTCAATAACATTGTGCACAGTTGCCAATCAGTAAAAATAATTTGACAGTATGTTAAACAACAAGACAAGCTAGCTATCCAGCCATGTCATTGTCCCCAAAACAATATACGACTTTTACAAACAATTTGATCAGCGATGTGTAACGTTACTGTCTGTCGCAGCAGCGCAGCCTGGAGTAGCGACCTGAACAGTGAACGGGATGTGAGTTAATGTTGTTCTCTGTGAAACAAAAGTCAGTCCAGAGGGGAAGTATAACTTACTACTTGCAGCGTGTGTGTTAGTGCCATCCTGTGGTGTTCAGAAGACGAGTTGGAAATAACAGATCCACATTTCCTTTTTGATTTAATGTAGCGCATTGATTTAGAACAGTAAACAGACAGTTTCACCGGAACTCCTTTTAGTAGGTGTCCTACATCACTTTTTTATGGACACCCAGCAGCCAATCAGAATCGATTATTCACCCAGACCAGAATGAAACTGTCATAGTTAACTTGCTTGTGTGAAGCTTAAGCGATATGCAGTTCTTGGCTAAAAAATTGCTACTACTGGTGTGGTCTTTTTTTAATATCTGAGTCTCATCCTGAATTACAGGTTACTGATAGAAGTGGTCAGATGAGCGAGTTCACGGATGTTTCCAAAGTGGAGAAGTTTCAACTCGCAGATGAAGACTATGATAAGAGAACAGGTATGCTATGGGTCTAACATAGCCACACTTCTTTCAAATTTGCTATTTTGATACCATAAACTTTTCTTTGCTTTTGGTATTAAAGACATGCAATATATTTCCCCAATTTCATGACCTAATCTGGCTATTGCAGCAGAAAAGCATAACATTTTACTGTAGCTACACAATCAATACATTTTAGCTGAATTAATTAATTGATAATTAAGTCAATCCACTGAAAATGAATCATTGACTATCAATCAGATGATCTAGATAATTGGTAAAGCAATCAATAATGAAAATTGATTGTTAGTTGCAGTCTTAGTTAAAAAAAAAAATGAAAATACACCCATCATGTGGCACCTGAGAAATTATTATTTAGAATGATTTATTTGTATGCTAACCATTGACAAATGTTGTAAAGGAATCATCAAATCTTATTTAATCCACAATGTTCTGCAGCATTCACAGTCTGTTTTGAAGTATCCTGTGTTTAGAGCAATCCAACTCTTTTTCTTTCAGATTCAGCGAGGTCATTCAAGAAGAAACAACGTCTGGGTCAATTCAATGAAGAAGAAATGGCCAAGAAGAAAGCTGAGATTGCTGCTCGGGAGGAGAAACACAAGGCTGCTGCTAATGCCATTTCTGTTGGCAGCAGATGTAAAGTGCAGGTCACTGGGCAACCCACGAAGCTTGCCACAGTCATGTATGTTGGTAAGTGTGGATGTGCTTAGTAGGGCTGTCCTCAAATAAAGAAAATCTTAGTCGACTAACACTCGTACGATTTTGTCGACTAATCGATTAGTGGATTATTTAATCAACAAATCTGTAAAACCGAGTTTCTCCACAAAAGAATTGGCATCCGTGTATCAATACAGTATTTCCACGGAAAATATTGTGATACTATGCTGTATCGATCCCCCCTCCCCCGACTAGTTTTAGGAGACTTAATGTAACTGCTGGATTTGTTGCACCATCCAAATGCTGGTAAAATATGCAAGTGGCTGTCACGTTTCATCAGCCAAAAAACCCAATTGTAAACGAGTGGCTTGTAAAATTTGAACATTCACTAGCCATTCGGCTGGTGGACGAAAAGTTAATTTTAAACCCTGGTTGCTGAAGAAAAAATCCTTCACATTTCATCTGATGTGAATAAATGCTTCCTCAAGTTTAATTTTGAGTCAGTTTTGCTTGAGTACTAAGCCAAAACAATGTCTCACTTAGGGCCGGGCGGTATGGACTAACATTTATATCATGGTATAATTTGAAGCACAGACGCTAACAGTATACGTGTTAGGGTCAATGTAGAGATTGCTCTATATTATCCCACTTAATACACAACTTATTACATGGCTTATTACACGGCGACTCATACTGAGGTTACCCACTGATCGGTCGGACAGTTAGCTTTACCGCTAATGAGTACGGCTCTGTGGCCGAAGCCAGGCTGCCCCGGCAAGTGAGCTAACTAATGCTCTGTTTGTATGAGGTCCAAATGAGCACAAATATGTATTTAAAAAAACATTTTATTGATTTTAAAAACAGTCTGCCAGAATCAAGTATTCAACCAAGCCGTGTAATAACACAGTATATTTTCACATAGTCTGAATTGTTTTTCTTCAATATTGTAGAATAACAGAGTCCTTAAAAATGACTACATTTATTTAAACCAAAAGACACGTGTTGCAGCACAGTATTTCCATTGTCAGCTCAGTGTGAATATGCATTTCTCTCCTCTTCTTCCACAGATGCGCACAAGCACTCACTGCGCAGCAGAGACAGACTCTGCAGTGACAATTCGCCGGCAGTCCGCTAACTTGTTGTCCTCGCTACCAATATTCGCTGCTCTTAGGCTGAAAAAATGTGCATGCAGGGTGAAATTCACTGTTAGGATTAAGCTATCAGCAAATCCGCTAGCTGCTAGGCTGATTTATACAGTGTAAATAGAAACACTGCAGCGCTTTCCAGTCCATCTCAGCTGAGAACGGAGAAATGTATGGCTGAGTCAAGTTATAACCAAGTCTGATGTGTGTAGAGGTCTGTGTGGTTATACTGTAGCAGCCTGGTGTCGTTTTCAGGTGATTTAATGAAGGTAAACACAGCGAAGCCTATTCATATTACGCATTCACACTATTTCAGCAGTCTTTCCTGCATTTGGCAGCTGCAACTGTGCTTTTTGCCTGTTTAACTTCTCCGTATTTGTCTAATATTATTATATTTTGCTCTTTGCTTTGCTGCAAGTAGACTTGCCCATGATTGGTCATATGCTGCCCCTTTTAGTGAATACACTAATTAGTTATAGGCATTTCTGCCTTTATTGGATAGGAAAGCTGAGATATGAAAGGGGAGGGGGGGGGGGAGACATGCAGGAAAACCATCACAGGTCGGACTCGAACCCTGGACCTTCTGCGTCTAGCAATAAACCTCAGTATATGTGCGCACGCTCTACCAACTGAGCTAACTGGCCACTCGTTAGTGTATTTTTATGCACATTTTGAAGTATCGCATTAGAAAATGTTGATGGAAACGGCAAAATTTGAAAAGAAATTCTCAAATTTTTAGTGGAAGTTTTTATGCTCACTTGAGGTGGTTTTTGTCTTTTTCGAAAAAGAGTTAGTGCACAAAATGGGAGATGGAAACAGCTTTGCAGAATAAATTGTGATAGCGAACATGTAACTGACATGACTATAGTCCCGGTATCCATCGGATTGGGGAAGGATCAAGATATGGTTCCCATCCAGTGCGCCGTACACTTGTGGCACAAGGTGCGTAGTGGAGTTGAGGTGCGCTATAGCCTGTGCCTCAGCCATGTCAGGTAAATTGACAAATGGGTTCAACAGCTTGAAATTGTATGGCCCTGCACACCACGTATACACAGCAGTGAACGGCTGTCTTGCTGACACCAAATGTCTCTGCCGCAACCCTGTATTCTGCACAGGTGTCCAACTTGTACAATGCCACCTCTCTCCATTTAGCCAAAGAATTTCACTTCTAAACTCTTTGAATTAGCAAGCCGGGTTGCAGTCTACAACCATGCGTAAAGTCAACTTGTGACGAAACTACACTTTGGGGTGGCAGTAGCTCAGTCAGTAGGGAGTTGGGTTGGGAACCGGAGGGTTGCTGGTTCTGGTCCCCATACGGACCAATGTATGGTGGACTGGTAGCTGGAGAGGTGCCAGTTCAGTTTAATGGAAACGCTTCTAATTTGCATTTTCTTTTTTGCAACATTTTAAAAGTTTGCTTAGATTGACAGTTAGATGGAAACATGACTATGGTTAGATTGGGAAACCCTGGGTTGATTTATTGAGTATATAACCACCATTGCGTGACTGCTTAGCATTAACCGGATGTTAGGGTTAGTGTGAAGCCAGATACCGAAAAGATATCCTGGTTATGTTGAACTCGCTTCATCGCACAGGACACTGGTATAAAGAACAATGTTGTTATGTTTTTTTTTTTTTGCAGGTACAGCAGATTTCAAGCCAGGCTACTGGGTGGGTGTGAAGTACGATGAGCCCCTGGGAAAGCATGATGGAATGTAAGAGCACTGTCATTCTTTTTAATAGCCATGCACAATGTAGATCATAATTTTGATTTTGCATTTGACCCTTCCTTTTATTCAATTGTGTTCCCACAGTGTTGACGGGAAAAAATACTTTGAATGTGAGAACAAATACGGTGGATTTGTGAAGCCCCTGAGTGTGACTGTTGGAGACTTTCCCGAGGAGGATTACGGTTTAGATGAGATGTAGGACTGCAATAGGACAAAATGGGGTACAGTTTTTCTGCCCTGAAATTTGAGCGTCAACCGTATCCATTCACCAACCAGAGATGAAGGAAAGTCATTGTCGTTGTAATAAATGAAATTTCTGTTTTGTGCTTCTCTGGAGGGCATGATCCAAAGAGCTGTGTCTAAAGGTCTTTTAGGTTCAAGTTCTCTCTCACTAACGTTGGCACAACCTGATAGAGGTGAATGTCAGGTAGGAAATCTCTTGCTGTACTGGATAAGATGATAATAGTACAGAACAATCACACCAATAAGGTTAGATAAAGGAGGGGGTTTTGTTGCATGTAAGGCGGCATAATAAAGGTTAGTATGTGGTCCTTCACGTCATGCCCTTCTGTTCAATTTAATTTGCTTGCTTTAGTAGTACTTGTTGCTGCCAAGCCCTCTCAACATGGGACTCTAAATCTATGAATCTAAAAGTCTGCATTGACAGTTTTAGACAACATTTCTCATTTAGTTTGTATCAGTTTGTAGTAAGATGATTGTATATAACTGTTTTAGTTAACTGTAGTCTGAGCATTTTTCAAGACTGTACATTGCTGAGATAGTGGTCAAAGAAACAAACCCCCCTAAAATACTTTGACACTGAATTAAAAAGCAGCATTGTACCTGATATTCCAGACTAACATGACGTGACATACATACATATCTTCATTTAAGGTAAGCTGGAGAAATGCTTTCCAATCATTGATTAAAATCAGCGCTTGATAGTCAGACACATTCCACCATATTTCACTCAGGATTGACAGTTAAGAAATTCACAGTCGATGAGGAAAGAACAACATTAGCCTCAGCAGTCCATAGTGCAACATACTGTAGGTATACGCTGTCTGGAATATGAGTGAAAGTATGTAAGGGTACATATTTCCTCTCTAAACAAGTTTAAATTCCTTAAATTTCAATTTGTGTGTATGTAAAACCCAATTTTTAGGTTTTACAAGTGGTTATATGGAATTCCCTTTTATTTTTCTGTGACTGAATTACTCTAAAATTGTGTGCACTTAAATAACATTACATTTTAATTCAAAGCTAAAGTTAAAGACTGCAGTTCTATATAAGCACGACACATTAGATTTCATGGAGTTTAAGTACAATCTCTTTTAGCACTTTCCAATTTATATCTGTTTATGCTATACTGTAGCATTACACTGTTTTCTGTTCAGGTGGGTGGCTAGTAATAGTCATTTATGAGAGATGTTAAATTGTGAAACATACCTGTTTATGGTTCCCATCTGTAGCACAATGTACTTACAATATTTGATTAGATGCCATGTTGGCCATCGTAATATTTGAAAACGCAAGGAACAGCAAAAGATATAAAATGTTCACTCTCCAGTTAACTGCCTCTCTCCATTATAATCACCACAACAACACAAATGAATAATCTGCCTTATTTGTGCTTTGGTTTATATTACTGGTCCAATACTGTTAACATATATTTTTTTTTTCATCAACTAAAGTTTACAGAAGAAATGTAAATTAATTATTTTTGTGGTTTCTTTTCATTACCACACATACAAAAATGTATTGTTGTTCTCTTCCTTTTTTTTTTTTAAACTGTTCATCTAAGGTGCTGGTGTTACTGTGTGGCGAAGGATAATGCAGAATAATAAAAATGATTTGCCAATACAGCAGTGTATCAGATTGAGTTGATTTGTCATGTACATTCGATCGATTAGCTGTCAGCTATTAAATTGATCGCCAACTATTTTTGTTAATTGGTTTGAATCATTTTCTAAGAAAAAAAAGTTGAAAAATAAATAGAATTCTAGTTACTTCATTCCTTTATGACAGTAAACTGAATATCTGAGTTGTGGACAAAACAAGGACGTCATCTTGGGCTTTTGGAAAACACTGATCGACATTTTGCACAATTTTCTGACATTTTATAAACCAAAAAACTAATAGTATTAATAATTAATCGAGAAAATGATCAACAGATTAATGGACAATGAAATGACAGACCTTTTGCTCGGCCTGAAACTATCACTTTAAAACAATAGTTGTGTTTCACAGATTGTCATGACCTCTGAGGCAAATGTGTGTTTTGTGATTTTGGCCTATATCGATAAAACTACCTTGACTAATAAATAATCATTATGCCGTCAATGTTCAGTGTGCATGCAAAACATCTTGAAGGGAAAAAAATCTTACTTTTTTCTAAGAAATCAATGAGAACAACTTTGAATGCCTTCTTTGAAAAGAAAAAAAAAACAGTGCTAGTACAAGTTAAACTACTCATGCAGAATGGCTCTTTTCTGAGTGTGATCTTGGTGGATTAATATTACTGATAAATTAACGTAGGCAGCATTTAATGTTGTAATTTGTTGATGTAGAGCTGAGGTTCAGGTTATACATATGTATGTTATATGGTGTTGTGTAAAAATGCAGGATTAGCCTATGAAAAGCAGCATATTTGCACCCCCCCCAGCAGCATCAAATAAAAATACTTAAATGTATTTATTTTTTATTTTTTAGAAAGTTTTAATTTTATTAAGTTGCACATCCGAAGGTGCATGACCAATGACAGTGTTTAATGCTGTTTCATCAGCCCTGTCACAAAAAGCATCTTATAATATTCATCAGCAGTACAAGCTCTTACAGCTTGAATTGCTTTTTGTTTAGAGGAGTGTGAATTGATTGAATATATTGTTTGAACTCATTGCTAAAGGCAATAAAGCATTGTTTCTTCCCTGTGAATTTACATTTATAGATATGGAATTTGGCTGTAATAATATTAATCAATAACAGCTTGCACTGTGTTAAGAGTTTTTATATTGATCTGTATCCCTCCCTAAACGTTGACATTCTTTTAAAATAATTTTTTTATTTCATTTTCTTCTTCTTCTTATTATTATTATTTATTGTTATTTATCTTATTGTTCTCTTTTGTACATGTTCTGTACTTGTAAGGTATCTTTATAGAGAAAAACTATCTCTTGAAATGTGTTTACTAGTGAACTCCCTTGAAAATGTAAGTTGTCTTTTTTAAGAAATAAAGGTTAAAAAAAAGAAATCACTTACATCACTCCCCCGAAAACGCACGTCATTGCAATGACGCTACAAACTGTCCTCTCGCGAGACGGAACGCAGTTTCCCAGGCAGCAGTGTGGTGTGTGCGCGATAGAGACAAGGAAAGATGGCGACGCAGGAGAGCGCAGCAGCTAAAGCTATCGAGAGCAACGGCGAGGTAAAAATGAATGACACTCTTATACTCTTATTTACTTTCTACGTCAAGGAAAAAGGGGCAGTTTTATTTGTTTGAGCGTTGAATGTGTGACTGTTAACATTTAAACGTGTTGTCGATCGTTACACGAGCCCCAGTGACGTTGTCAGTGCCGGCTGGTTTTAAAACGACCCCCTCCTGCCGTTAACTATCATGTGCTGAGAAATCCCGTCTGAGAGAGCGGTGTTCGTGGTGAAATCTCACCTGCAGGCAGACATTTACACCAAAGGGACAAGATAATTAGTTGACTAGCTATATGTGTGTCGGCTGCAGTGTGTCAGCAGTCAGCTACCACAAGGCCTGAACCTGAAAAACGCAGCTGGGCTTCAGTATCCAGGCCGGTCCAAATTGGCTCACACACACACACGTCTTCACTGTTAAACCATGTCACCTGCCTTTTTATTTACAGTCAATACAGGGGAAAACTTCAGGCTCAATGTCTGCTACATTGTGTAGCTACGCCTCACGACAAAGCTTTATCTGGCAGCTCAAGCGAGTTCATCGAAAGAATCAGGTGTAACGTTAGACATCGTCAAATCTGGTTAACCCCGGAAAATGCTCTCCTAAATTGTTATATCAGCTATTGCGACGTAATTAACGTTAATCTAGCCAACTAGCAACTATTTCCGGAGTGACTGACGTTACCAGAGGTCAAAGTGAATCATCACTTTCCAGAGGCAGACCACTGGTTTCTCTTGTGCTTAATTCAAAGTCTGCCATTGGCCAAACAAACACAAACATTACTAGTGAATACAATATTGATATGATCAAACATGCAGATCATAATGCTGTAGCAAATGGCAAATATTTGGTATCTTTACTATTAAAAACCAAGACAGACCAATATTTTTGGCCTTCAACTTATGATTGATCAGTTCATCTTTCAGGACTAGGTTCTAGTCAAGGACAAGGACTATGCTGCTTGATAATGGGTAAAGTCCTAATCACAAATATTTGGGTCAATATTGAAAGCACAAATGTTTAACACGATTTACTCATTGACTTTTGAAAAGACGTTGCATTTATTGAACTTAATCAACAGTGAAAACACCTTCAACTGCGAAATTTCGAGTTTGCTTGCAAAACGTAATTTGCACAATAATTGATTTTCTCGATTTACATTGTTTCTGTGATCATTAGAAGCCAAAATCAGAATCTCGATCAAAAATTAGATTAATTGCACTGCCCTACTAGCTATAACGTTATCTTTATTTTTAGTTTCATGGTTTTGGTTTTAAATCTAGGGTAACGTTATTCTTTCAGTTCACACCTCCCATGTCATTATCACATGGAAGTCTCAGAGCTGAGCAAAGATAAATCTCTGAGAATTGCAGGCAACATGTAGCCTACTGATTTTTTATTTTTTTTATTTTTATTTTTTTTATTTTTTTTAAAGGTATATTCCAGAAACAATAGTAAGAGCAACTTGAGAAACAGTATGCAAAATATTTCTTGTAGGATGTGGGAAATGCCTTCGAAAAATAGCAGTTAAATGTTTGGTTTTTGCACGGATCGCTAGGGAATAACGGATGCCTAGCTCTGCGATTCAAATCTAATTGTAATACATTAGTAGCAGAAACTAGGGCAAGGGTCCAACATGCGCTCAATGTCTCTTTTGGTAATAAAATTGCTCTGTCAGGATAAATGTGCTATTTAGTTTTTGATGAGGCGGTTATGTTGCTCTTGAGGCCCACCACTGCTGGTGAATCGGTTCAGTTGAGAGGAGCTTCTGTGGTATTAATCTAGGGAAACCACTAAGTGGCTACTAGTGCTTTTATTTTTTATTTTTATTTAATATTTTTGCAGGGTACTGGTGTAAGCTTAGGCTATGATGAAATTAGCATTTTCGTGTCTAAAAGAACATCCATTTGATTTTTCCACGTCCTAAATGATTGTAATGAAAGTAGGGCTGCCCCCTCTTAGTCAATTAGTCGTTTTTTTAAAATCCTTTTTCATGCTGAATAACACAAGATTTAAGGTAGTGCTTTTGCATGATTCTTTGTGGAGAAACTCTGTTTTACAGGTTTACAGGTGTGTCGATTCATACGAGTGTTAGTCGATTTAAGAACCCCATCTTTAATGTTGGCAAATAAGCAATGTAGCACAGAAGGAAAACCTGTTTGGCCATTAGCAATTGACACACATTCAACAGAGGCCTTTTTATATCCTTATTTATATGCCTAAATATTCCATATTAACTTACTTCCTCCTGTAGGAGATGCTGTCACCATGTGTAATAAACATTTCCAGAGCAATCTCTACATCTGTGAACGACTTATTTGATGTATTGGCTCTCCTGTCAGACAAACACATCCGGTGTGAAGCATTTACTCTGCACCTCTGCACCATCCGTTAATTGTTAATCCTTGTTCAGTGTGTGTAAATCTGCACCATCTGTTACTGGTTAATCCTTGTTCAGTGTGTGTAAATTATTATCTTGAGCTGGAACTGATAACCCTGTTTATCTTGAGCATGTTGGTGATCCGTGAACACGGATCTGTGAAATGGTTATGTCGATCCCTCCGGGAGACAGAACCGCGTCTCTGATAATAGAATTGCTTCAATTTAACACAACAGGACATGGCAGCGAGGATGAAAGCTCTATTTTGAGCCACGTCACGGCCTTTAAATTCAGTTTTTGATGTTGCCTGGCCACTGGCTTATCACAAACTTCACCGTTTCCGATGTTCACAGTAATTTCTTCGCCTTTTTGGCACCTTTCATAACGTGCTGTGCTGAGCGGAAAACATTTTAGCCTCAAGTGTTTGTTTCTAGAGGCCAACCTCGGGTGTCCCTTGTGTTGGTGACAATGGGGGGAGATTAGATGTTTAGATAGTGAATGAGTCTCATGACTTGGCATGCACTTGTGCATTGTGTCACTTGAATAGAATGTGGCCTTGTTTGTGGGGGGCGACATGGTCACACTAAAGCAAACTGACAGATAGTTGACTGATTTTAAATATGCTAATATGCATGCTGATATTTGCATGATACAAAGGCTTCATTAGGTCAAGAGGTCATGGTCGCTACAGTGTTTTTAGGAATGAATTGTCTCAGCTTCGGTGCCCCCCGTATGTCATCTTTATATGTCCTGCAATTTGTAATTGTAACTGTGAATAAATGTTGTAAATGTATATAAATATAAAAGTAGGGCTGGGCGATACGGAGAAAATCAGATATCACGATATTCTTGTCCTAATACCTCAATGTCGATATTGTGGTGATATAGGGTTGACAATTGGTGCTTTAACAAAATGTCTTCACAATGAGACTTTAGATAAATAATCTTCAGTAATGTAGATATGACTAAGTGGGTAAAGGTAAAAATAGCATCACAGAAAATGACATCACTTTACTGTGATGCAGCCTTTAAAACCAGGAAAAGACAACACTTAAGCCATTTACGATATTATGATATCCAAAATGTAAGACGATATCTACTCTTATATCATGATATCAATATAATATTGGTATATTGCCCAGCCCTATATAAAAGTCAGGAAATGGTAAACAAAAATGCCCGACTCAGTTTTCCAGACTCATGGATTCAAATGGCTTGTTTTGTCTGACCAGAACAGACAAACGTATTCAGTTTACAATTACACACAGAAAAACATCAAATCCTCATATTGAGAAGCTGGAGTGAGAAAATGTTTGGCATTTTATCTTTTATTCAGTTATTAAAAATGAGTTGCCTGATTAATTTTCAAATCTGCCATGTGGGTTATTTGCCAAGCATACTGTACATTTCATTGCAAATTTCCTGCTAGAACTTTGTGGGAAAAGTATATGCCGTTATTACCTCCCTTTAGCAAATCAGGGAGTCTGAAATTTGTGTTTATGAAACTGCTTAAAACACAACGGTCATTGGGCAGTTAATCTATTATGTGAGGTCAACACACAAAAGTCTGGGATGAATTGCATTTTTATCACCTTATCTACACCTTAACCGGCTCCGGACCGGTGGCGGAGTCGATCTGTTTCCATTAAAGTCAATGTGTGTCACTGACTCCGGCACAGCTGCGGCGGTCCGCAGCCCTCCGGAGCAGATGCGCAGTGCTTCTATTTTTGCCGGACGCCGGAGAGCTCCGCAGCAATTCAGCACAAGGCAGATAGTGCGGGACAGGAAGTCGACCACAGAAACAAAATTAAACAGCCGGTTAATTTTCAAAATAAAATACAGCGTGCTCACGGCGGATCATATTTCCCTTCATTACACCTTGAAAACACAGCACAGAGGTGTTTCCCCTCTACTCCTCTGGATGGAAACAAACTGTTGTTGGTTTAGTGATTCTGTTCTACGTGAATTCGCGAGATCTCGTGGGTCCTCGTGACTATAGCTGTCAGTCATGGCCGCAGCCGTGCCGCAACAAATCCGGACCTGGTGGGTATTGATGGACGGCGGAGCACGGAGCCGTTCTGCAGTTGGTGGAAATTTGCAGTTAAGGGCATCATCTTGGGCTTTGGAAAACACTCCTCTACATTTTTCACCATTTTTATTCACCAAACAACAAATCGATTAATCGAGAAAATACTCGTCAGATTAATCGGCAATAAAAAAGAATCGTTGGTTGACCCATAAACGTGAGTGGCTCCTTTTTACTGCCAGTGAGAAGCTGTTCTTGTTTTGATGACATACTTCATCATATGATGCCTTTGCTGCACCATCATTGTGACTTCCTTTGGCTGCACTGACCGTGTGTTTGTATGGTTGTAGGTGAGCAGCAATGGGACTGCTGCAACGACAGATGGAGAGGTTGTGCAGACAGCTGAAAATGCACAGCCTCTGCAGCAGCAACAACAACCAGCACCTAATGCATGGCAGGTCATTAAAGGAGTCCTCTTCAGGTGAGTGTTTCTTTTTGTCATTTAATTTGGCAGGCTTGCCTTCTCTTTACAAGCTGAGAGCAAGTCCACAGATAAAAGCTTGGATGAATGGTTGGACAATGGATGTAATAATTAACTAAATACATGATGGGATATATTATGGTGGTGTCAAAATCCAAACTAAAGCTGTTTGCAGAGCCACAGCTCCGCTGAAGTGCAATCTGCTCTAGATCTTTGTGCAGAGTTGACAGTCTGTTGCCTGTCTATCTGCCCTTTATATTTTATCTTATGTTTTAAAATATCAAGAACTGACATGGGGTTTTTTTTTTCTTCATTTTTATCAGTCTAACTTATTTAATAGGATATTGTAAGTTGGACTGATTTTAAAAATGAGAAAAACATGTCAGTTCTTGATATTTTAAAACATTTTGCCGTGTTTTCTTGGTTTGCTACGGAGTATTCTGTTTCTTTTGACCTTACTGATTTATGATGCAAGAAAAAGCATCTCTATGAATGTAGAGTGAAGTGTGACTGTAATGCAGTCTGACTGGATACAGCTTGATAGGATTAGCCTCCTTGTGGTTTCATTCTCCTGTAGAAGCTCTTTAGGAAAAAATAATAATACTGAGTCTCAGAAATGTACAGATGTACCCAGTATTTGTCAAATTTACCAACAAGTTAGTATTAAGTAGGGGTGATGAGTTGGATTATTAAATATAACCCATCACCTCTATTGCTCTCCTCTTTATATTTTGTCCTCATTCTTTGTTTTCCCTCTTATCTTTAAATCTTAATTCCTTATTTACTGAATTTTGTTTTCCTCTGACACGGTTTCACTTGTTCCTCCAGAATCTTCATCATCTGGGCGATTAGTAGCTGGTTCCGTCGAGGGCCGTCCACTCCAGACCCCAACACGCCGGCCGGGGCCCCCAGAGTACCCAGCAGGAACCTGTTCCCCAAGGACACCCTCATGGTATTGCACCTGTTTTTTTTTAATTAATTTAATTGAAGTTGTTCATTCTTAAACACCCCTCACACTGTTTTCCTCTTAAGCATTCTGACAGCGAACCAGTATTATCTCTTCCTTTCACACCAACTCGCTCGCTCTCCCCCAACTCTGTAATATCATAAACACCTTTTTATTTTCTCACTATGCTTGCAGGACCTGTACGTGTACTTGTCCCAGGAGGAGGTGTTCTCTGACTTCAACAACACAGAAGCCCTGTTTTGGTTCCAGCAGGACCTGGTCTATGGAGACTGGACCGTCGGGGAGAGCGGGGACGGCTGTTACGAGCAATATAAGGAGTTGGACATCCCAGAGGTGAGAGTGACTGAGGATAAAGGGGAGGTGCAATGTGAGAGAGATGCAGCTGGAGAGAGAGGTGACAGACAGCAGACAGATGGTGAGAGGGAACAGGTATTTCAGGAAATTGGGTAGATGTTTGTGAAGCACAGGAAAGAGGAGTTGGTAATGAACTTGACAAATTTGGAATGTAGATGTGTATTTGTCTGAAACTCTAATACTTCTTCCTGTTTGGTGTATGCTTCCAGGAAGTGCAGCACAACGGTTCCCTTTACATGCACGTCTACTTCACTAAAACTGGATTCCACCCAGACCCCAAACGCAAGGGGCAGTATCGCAGACTGGCAACGGTTCATACAACACGAAGTAAGCACATGTGGACAACAGATTGTAAACTATAAACAAAAGTTGCGATAATATATTTGAGAGTTTTTAAGTGTTAACTTTTTTATTTGTTTACGCTTTCAGTGCTGAATAAATTCAAGCGAAGAAAGTTTATGAAGACCAAGAATCTGCTAACAGGAGAGACGGAAGTAGATCCTGAAATAATCAAGGTTGATACATTTTTGTTTTACTCATTAGTTACTATTTTGTACACTGTAGAGCTAGACCGATAAGTTGGCCAGGCCAGTACATCACAGAAATTATTGCAGATATTTCAGTCTCGGTATATATGTCAGCTCTTGAGTAACACGAAATTACAGTAAAGAAATGCCGAACTAGGTTTGAGGTTATTTAGAAATGGTGTCACCTCTACATAATTCGTCCACCAGAGAGTACAGGTTTATTTTTCAACTGTATGCATCTTCGTCACACTAACAAAACCAATCAAGATTGATTGTTTATGTAAAAATAAGTTACTATTGTTTGTATTATCAGATTGTTTTTAAACTCCAAAATATCAATATCATCCTCAGAACAAGTACTGTTCAATCTATAGTACACTGTGTTATCCTCATGTTATGACATGTATTTCCAAATAAATCCTGCAGAAACACCTATTGTGGCTAATCACGGGAAAGGCTGCGAGCAAATAATATAAATGTTAGAAAATAGCTGAAACTACACGCTGAAAACGGCCAGTTTTTGAAGAAAATTTGGATCGCGCAACAAGGCAGGCTTGCTTGGTTCTTTTGGGGAATGATTGTAAAGATTTACAAAGAATATGTTTACATTTACTATCTAACTGGGATGTTTTGGGACCGGTTGGTGGGGATTTGCTATGGACAAAATACACACGGCGAAACACTGGTAAGAGCAAATTCAAACTCTTATGCTGGAATGTACGTGTGGTAGAGCCAGACCTCACTCCACAGCGCTGTGGATATAAATCTGGCAATGCAAGACTAATCATCAATAGAAATAATAGTTGTTACAGCAGCTAAGACAAACTGCTTTTCACATTTGGTGTTGCAGCTCACCACTGACATGTCAAATCAAATGTTTCCTCACAGCGAGCAGAGAGCCACGGCCCAGTGGAGATTATCTCTCATTGGCACCCCAACCTCACCATCAACATGGTGGATGACCACACCGCCTGGGTCAAAGGCTCTGTACCCCCTCCTCTAGACCAACGTAAGTTCCTCCCACTCAATTCTTTGCTATTAACTGCACATACATGGGGCTGTACATTATTTAATTTTTTTTTTATTTTATTTTTTTCTTAGTTCTTTTTGTGTCCAACCATCTTTGACATTTCCACTCTCCTATCACTAGATGTTAAGTTTGATGCAGTAAGTGGCGACTACTATCCCATCGTGTACTTCAATGACTACTGGAACCTTCAAAAGGACTACTATCCCATCAATGATACCCTGAAAACACTCCCACTGCGCCTCGCCTACTGCCCACTGTCCTTGTGGCGTTGGCAGCTGTACGCTGCCCAAAATGCACGTTCCCCGTGGAACTTCCTACCCGAGGACACCTACGAGCAGTCTGATGAAGACCAAGACTCTGTCAAGGTAAGACGTCGGGAATTGTAATAGATGAGATGGAAGTGTTTTTGGTTCTTTGATTCAGGTTTGGGTTCCTGTATGTTTAGTTGCAAGAATAATGGCTCTTATTTAAATATTTATATTGTGGTACATTGGAGAAATAACTGATATATAATTAAACATGAGACGCATGCTGTGTCATTGTTTTTAATTGTTCTTTATTCATATAAAAGTTACTATGAGGCAGGTGCATCTTTACAACAGACATTTTAACTCCTGAGCAGTAGACTACTTTTCTATCAGATTATCTTTGTACGACATATGAAGTAACACTACATCTTTACTTACTTCTCCGCTGTCCAAAAACACTGAAAGCACTTTGTAATACTGTGAAAATAAATAATTTTAAGGTTGTAACTTTTAGATTAAAAACGCCCTCTCTGTATAGGTGGCCCTTTTGGAAACCAACCCGTACCTGCTGGGAATCACCATTGTTGTCTCCATTGTGCACAGCATCTTTGAGTTTCTTGCCTTCAAGAATGGTAAGATCACAACAGCCGGTCTGTGTTGAGGATTTAACAACAACAACAAAATAGATGTCACAATGTCAGTCTACCCCTCAGCTTTAACTCGCCACCATCTCCTCAGATATCCAGTTCTGGAACAGCAGACAGTCTCTCGAAGGCCTCTCCGTGCGCTCCATCATATTTGGAGTCTTTCAGTCTCTGGTGGTGCTGCTGTATATCCTGGACAACGAAACTAACTTTGTGGTGCAGGTCAGCGTCTTCATCGGCCTTCTTATTGACCTGTGGAAAATCACCAAGGTCATGGACGTCAAAGTAAGTCAGGGCTACACTTTTCTTTTTTTATGCACAATATTGTTTAAAAATATCCTTTAGAGCCAGTGGGCTCCTGTCCTCAAAAAATCTTAAGATTTCAGACCAACCTAATGCAGCCTATTTTTACTTATTAATCTTCAACCAGAACAGTGGAAGTTACCAGTAAATGTGTTAACCAGTGAATACGTTGAGATGATGTTTGGTTTGAATGGAAACCAGCAGACTCCTCTACTAGGCTGGCTTTGTAAGAGACCTTGAAGCCTGTCGTTTACATTTGATTGATGATTGATTTGAAGTCTTACATGTTTTTCCTTTTTTGTTAATCCAACTGCTAACCTGTTGTGTCCATATTACCGTATGTATTCTTCCTGTTGTGCTGTTATTACCATATTCCAGTAACCACCTATGTTTGTCTTTCTCTAGTTTGACAGAGAGAACAAAATCGCAGGGGTGTTGCCAAGATTGGTATTCAACGACAAGTCAACATATGTGCAGTCTTCAACCAAAATCTATGACGATGTGAGTTAAACCAATACTTAACTGCAGCACTCTCAACACAGGCCACATTCAGAGGACATTGCTTTCCAAAATACATTTAGAGGTCAATATATTTTATGAACGTCTGATAGTTCCTTAAGCTCTAGACTGTTAAGTGTTTCATTGTGGAAAAGGGCAAAATACCCAAACACACTTCAATATTATTAATTGGTTTGCTTTTATAAGTTTGATAAACAGTGTTGGTCATCTTACTTTAAAAAATAATTAGTTAGTTACAAATGACTTAGTAACTCAGTTACCACATTGTAATAGTAATTAGTTACTCCGCAAAGTAACAGACGTTATGTGTTATGCTCTATAACATATATATATATATATATATATATATATATATATATATATATATATATATATATATATATATATATATATATATATATATATATATATATATATATATATATATATATATACACACACACACACACATTCCAGCACGCTCTGACTACCCACCCAGCCAATCATCGCATTTGCAACGGTGCACCCCCCCCCCCCCCCCCCGCTCTCTCTCTCTTGAGGCAGCTGATGTGTAGCCAAAGCCTGACACCTCGTGCGTCATTCAACCAAATTGTAGTAACACGCCACTTTACATTCTCAGTAACGATAACGGCGTTGCAACGATGGGAAAAGTAATTAGATTACTCCGTTACTGAAAAAATAACGCCGTTACTCCCAACACTGATGATAAAACCTTTCCTCTCTTGTACTGTAAACAGATGGCCTTCAAGTACCTGTCATGGCTGCTCTACCCTCTGTTTGGCTGCTATGCGGTCTACAGTTTATTGTACGTCGAGCACAAAGGCTGGTACTCATGGGTACTCAGCATGCTCTATGGATTCTTGCTAACCTTTGGTAAGTGTCGGAAGCATTTATATATTCCTACTTATTTTGTCTTGTGTGTCCTTTTTGTTTTATAGGGACTTTTTATTTTGATGCAAAGGCATTAATAAAAACTATATAAAAATAGCGTTCTTAAGTATTAGTCTCGTTTGACGTTTATAGGTCATTTATGAACATCAGATGAAAAGTTAGTTTCAGCAACATTTAAAAGTTACATATAGTTACTTTAAGATTAAAACCTAAAATACAGTATTGGCTAAAATTTCAACATCGTCTCTTGTATACTCATTCTTAACTCCCTTCCTGGAACTATTTTTATATTTATTCTCACAATATATTATTGATTTAACTCTGGCACACTGTGTCCAACAGGTTTTGTTCCTGTTTATGTAAATCTGTCTAAAGAGGCCAGAGATTCGGCTGATTATTATAATTGTCTCTCTTAATTATCCTGTCTCTAAGTGGATGTGCATACAGCTAATGTTTTCACACTTGCATCATGGTTGCATATCCAATTCCCAATAGCCTCTGCTAATGTGCTGTGTATTAATAGACTTCAGTCACATTGCCTGCTGTGTAATTTGTTGCCTCTGGTGTAAAATTGTTAATATTTCCTAAAGGGTGCCTTCCTTTCTATCTCTGTTTTTAGGTTTCATTACGATGACGCCACAGCTATTCATCAACTACAAAATGAAGTCTGTGGCCCACCTCCCATGGAGGATGCTCACTTACAAGGCTCTCAACACCTTTATTGATGACCTGTTTGCCTTTGTCATCAAGATGCCCATGATGTACAGGATAGGATGCCTCAGAGATGGTACGTCTTCCCTGATCTTTTTTTTTTTAATAAAGTAACCATGATCAGGGGAAGTTAAATAATCACCTGAAACATCTTGGTGTTTTTACCAGCTGTAGCTGGTTTCAGGTTTGAACCATTGCTCAGCATGGTGGCAGCTAGTTTGTTTGAAGGGATAGACTGTCCTCCTTTTCTGGTCTTTCTGTCTTGACTTAAACATAAGGCCATAAGTGACAATGTGCTTCAGTGTGTTAAGAGTCGCTGTAACACAAAGCAACATAAATCAGCATCAGCCTTCCATGCCGGTCACCACATCTGTTAAAATGAATCCTCCAACTCCACCTAGTGTCAACTCACTAGTTCTCACTGATATCCGTAATGCCCTTTGCTATTACCAGATAACTTATGACGCTGTTTTAGTGTCATTAATTATAAAGAGTCACAATGTTGATCACACTACTATATTTAATCAACATGGATTCATAGATGCTGGCACTAAACACAACTGCGTGGAGTAATTTGGTTGACTCACTCGGGGAACTTTAAGTAGGCTCACAGGCAATCAGTTGTAACTGTTTTCTTTTACTTCATGGTCTGTGAAGTGTGTAGTCTGTCGTTGATAATATGCTGGTGAAAAGTTTATTTTGGAGCTACTGTTATTTCTAGTTTCCTATTTGTAATTAGGACTGGGAAACTCTTAATGTTTGCTTTGTTTCTGAAAGCTCTGATACATCTAACTTTGCGCATAATACAGAATTGCCTGAAAACCAAACAAAGTTGTATTTAAAACAAAATTAAATGGATATTTTGTACCCACACAAACTGTGCAATCATACAACCATATTGTGATGTGAACGCTCTAAAGTTGTAAACATACCATCCCCCCCCATATTATTATGAATGCAGCATTCATGCCGCTTGCTCATTAACATAACATTTTCACATGATGACCAAGCTTAAAGTTTGATTTGGATTTAAAGGCTACCTTTAACCACTATGGGTTTGTACTCAATGAGAAATGGTTAACTGGGGATTAATGCATTTCCATTGTACTTGTTTCTCACTGGACTAACCTCTGTTTCCTCTCTGCAGACGTGGTGTTCTTCATCTACCTTTACCAGCGCTGGATCTATCGGGTTGATCCCAACAGGGTCAACGAGTTTGGCACCAGTGGAGTGGACCACGTGCCGGACAACACTGCAGCGGAAGATGCTGCTCCTGCCGCCATCACAGACAAACCAGAGGGGGAGAAAAAGAATGATTAAGCAAGACCACGCCCTTATCTGCCTACCTGGCCCTCCCTGCTGGAGCGAAGAGGACTTGTTGAAAATTAGGCAGGCAGGGAAGTCGTCGTTTAGCTGTCATGGACGCCACTACAAAACAAATGCAGTTCAACTGTTCCCTCTGATTTCTGTGTGGATCCACAGAGAATCCTATTCAGTGTAGACTTGGTAAATTCTTATTTCTGTTCCCCGCCGCCTCGTTTTGCAGTTCAAGTGAAGTAAAACAAAACGTGATGTACTGTATTCTGTATGATTTTTCAGAGGGTAACAATGTCTTGGAGTAGAGGTTGGGAGGGGGGAACTGGTCGCAGTTGTACAACTTTTTTTTTATACAGGGGGAAAAAAGAGGCTAAGTGCAGCTTTTTTTTTTGTTATGTAGATTCCTTGTGAATTTTTCTTTTCATTCCATGTGAGCACCGTGTTTAGGATTACCTGGAAACTGGTGAGTAGTGCTGGAGGAAACTGGAGAGATCCTGAACCACCAAGGAGGTTGAAAAAGAGAGGTGGTGGTGGTGACTGGAGACAAGATGGACAACCCTACAGGATACTACCCACAATACAGTGACTACTACCCTCAATTTTAAACAGATGGTTAATGTTCTAAACTTGAACATAAAAAAAAATAACAGCCTTGTTGGTATTAATATAAATATATTAATATTGTCAATGACATAATTTGTTTTTCAGTCACTGAAACATTCTTTTGTATGTCCTCAAACTGTACAGAATATCAGCTTGTCATGTTAATAATACTGTTGTCAAATCTGTCTAGCAATAGCTAATTTGCGAGTCTAGTTTTAATTTTACCCCCTCAGCTGGACGTCTGATTTTCAAATAGTATCACCTTCACGCTCCAAACCAGATCACCTTGACACACACAGAGGGGCAGTCGGGTGTTTGCTGGAAGAATTACGGTGTCTCTTGTTTTAATTTTGAGTGCTGTAAATCTTGAAACAAAGAAGGTTCCATGTTGGTACATATTAAATTTTGATTCATTCATGTTTATAGTAAAATTCAAGTGTGATTTAAAATGTCTATGCAAATTTTTTTTTGTTGATCTAAACTCTAATTTGTACATATCACACTGGATTTCAAAAACAATACTTTTGCATGAAACTTTGAGTTTTGCACAATTTCTATTGATGTTATAGGATATGCCCGCGCCCGCTCTACCACAACTAGTTCAATCAACCCAGGGCTTCCCAATCAACCCGGTTTCCCAATCTAGAGACGCGCGCGTTCACATAAAAGAGGCGGCGTTTGCACAGCACGACCAATCGCAAACATCTACCAGAGCCGCATATTTTACATAAGAAGTGCAAACTATAATTCTACATGAATATGAAGAACACAGACACAGCTTTACAGGCAAAACTTGCCTTCCTAAAAGAGGAAGGAAAGCTGGCAAGAAATAGCCAACGCTGTTGGTACTTAATTATTAATAGGATTAATAGTATGCTTACTTCAGTTCGATCATCAGTCACTGTAATTCAAATTGTAATGTTTGGTTAATTGGGCAGGCATGGTCAATGCTGGCACAAAATACAAGAAACAGATGTGGTAGCATTTATAACCTCGTAAAAATACTGTCTGAATCAGAAATCAGACTTGTAACATTCAATTTAAGCCTCAGACTGTGGCTGACAAACTTGGTTTCAGACCTCTAATGTATAATTGTATTCATCTCCCAGGTTGGGAAACACTGCTTTATCCGTAACACCACTGCAGCTGAGATGAATTATTATTATTATTATTTTTTTAAACTCTGTCCCTGCTGAGTCACTGCTTCCTCTAAACGCCTCAACTTTCGCTTTCCATTTCCTTTAAATCGCCTGTCCTCTGTGTGTCCAGCAGGTGTCACTGTTGCGCTTCATAACATTGCGCAAAATTGTGTAAAAAGTTGATGGCAAATAATAAAGTGGATCACGTCACTGTTTTCAAGGGCAGTTATAAACGTGCAGCGAGCTCATAGGCGCAGTTTGACAACTATAAATATTCATGATAAAAACAGTAATTCCCGCTTCATCAGTTTTTTTAGAAGCAGGAGCTGCAGGATAATGGCATGATGCAACAGGATAAATATTTAAGACGTCATTAGTTTCTATATCTGGGATAAACTAGTTTTGACTTGCCTGTATTATAAGTGTGTGTGTGTGTGTGCGTGTGTTTGTTGGGATGGAGGCTCATTTAAATACTAAGAAACTAAATAAGTTAAGTAAAAACACAAAAACGATTACTTAATAGAAAGAAAATCCTTTTTTGCACTCACGGTCTTTGGGCTCAACATATTGAATATTCAAATTAGTAAAACATGTACTAAATGTTAGTTACTTATTCGGTTACTAAATGAAATGATGTAGACTGTAGCATGGTACCTGCTGTCCCCATGTGGTGGATCCCCTCTGGGAGGTGACGTGACGTTCAGGGGATTTCCAGACCCTTTACCAGCCAATCAGAGCGAGGCAGCTGCGGAAACACAAAACTGGAGCAAACTAAGCTTCACACATCATTCAACACATGGCGTCAAGTCCGTTTAACAGCTTTTCACGGATGGGTACAGACACTCAGAGCTGGTTTGTAGCCTGACGAGTCTTTAGCTTTCCAAAAAAAAAAGAGAGACACGTTTCGGACCCAGAATAGACTACCCCGGGAAAAAAACAGTTTGGAAATAATTCAAGGACACGCCGGCGGAGTTCATGGTCTTCAAGGACTCCTCGCATGCGATGAAAGACATGGATATCTTCAACGGTATCACTGGTAGGTTTTAAGTTATACTCTTCATTTGTGTGTGTGTGTGTGTGTGTGTGAGGGAGTGTGTGAGGGAGAGAGAGAGCGCTGACATCATCACCAGGCATGTGATTGATGTCAGAGCAGAGCAGCCAACACCCATTCCCGGGAGCAGAGCACTAATCACCCGGCTCTAACTCCCTCTGTTACTGCTCCAATTTGTGCAGGTTTAACATTAAACAGCTGATTTTTTTTATTCTGACGCTTTCTGTTTGCCTTGCAGAGACGCGAGGGCCGTCAGACTTTGGTGAGTAGCTATAAACTCTTTTTTTTTTTTTTTTTTTTTTTTAAACAATTTGCTCAAGAGAATAACAAAGTCATGCATGGGTTGTGAGGCGTTATTGCAAAGTGTAACCTGATGCGACCTCGTGCAGTAGAAGTCAGACGGTCGTTAGTAGTTCTACTTCCTCTTCTTTATTACAGTGGTGTGTTCTCACAAAGCCTCTGGTTAGTTTAACTGGGAACCAGACGACTGAGGTGGCCCCGATCGAGGTGCAAAACTATATAAACCAGACATCAAGACAGCATTATTAAGCATTTATGTATTTCATTTAATATATGTATTGCATTTAAGGCTGCTACCTATTTTCCGTATTCATTAATCTACCCATTTCTTTCTCGCTTAATTGTCTATGCAGTGTGTGGGTACAATGTTAGAGAAAATGCAATTACAATTCCCCAAAACCCAAGTTTGCATATTGAAATTGTTTGCACGTATTGGGATTGCAGTTTAAAACCAAGAGATACTGAGTTTACTAAGTATAAACCAGCAAATATTCACATGTGAGAAGCTGAACGCAGTGATTTGTGTTCACACGATCTTTTAGCAAAATTACTTAAATAATGACTTGATTATCAAAATTTTCTGTCGATTGCATAATAGATGAATTGTATATTGCACCACTACAGCAGGAAACTAGTTTCAGTTTGTTTGGAAAGTGTCAGACATCTAGACCTCAACCGCAGGTAAAAATATGGCAGCACCATATTCAACGGTTGGTAACCATAGCAACAGCACTTAAGCAACTTTCGCTTAACCATTTCCACGCAACACGTTTTATATGTTTTGGTAATTGGCCATGGTATAAACACAATTGTGCACATTTAGATTTCCTGATATAGAAAATAATTGACTGTTTGGAGAAAACAACACTTAAGTTCATCATTTGTTTGTATTTTATACAAACAGAAAGGCAAAGTGTTATTATACACAGCTGTAACTGAGCATTAAACAAAAAGAAAAGCTTACATAAAATACAAAAACGCATTGTTTTTCCCTGGAACGTTTTTTTCTTGGCCCGTGATTAGTTTTGTTATTATAAAGTAGCGTTAATAATAATCACATTAATTAAATGGATGGCATTTAGTGTGTAAGACACTGCCTCTTTACCTGCAGGGTTAATGTTATATTCCATAAAAATGTAGTAATTTGTTATGATGTTAGTATAAGCAGTCTTTGTTTAAGATGTAAAGACAAAAAAACCTGTGGGAAGCCATGAAGTAAATAAATATTAAGTTATGTTTTTTCATTGAAACTTCATTTAATAATATCTGTCATTTCTCTTTATAATGTTATGTCAGCACAGTTCCTTATTTAATCTGAAGGTTTTATCATTTTATATCCTTTTCGCTAAGATCATTTTGTAGTTGCAGCCCCACATGTCTGACAAAAAGTGACATTTTATGACTAGAGCTGTGTTCATTGCTGAGTATTGATAAATAATAATCAAAATCAGTTATGATGTTTTAATAAAAAAATACAATTGTTTTCATACATTTTTACGCCAACATTATTTTAGTTATATTGGCCATCTGAGAAACTGTCAATATTATTGATTATTTTTTACAGACCTCATTGAGGAAATCATCACAGAGGAGGGAGAGCGGTCGCGTCTCCCTAGGCCACCGGCCCCTCCTGCTGCCCTCCTCTGCCAGCCGCACAGCCAGAATCACAGGATGCCTCGCCAGAGCTCCCCACCGCCACCGCAGCCCGTCCTGGTGGCGAGAGGCACTGCCTGTCAGGTGAGTGGTTACAAAAACATGTTACAGTGTGATGTTTATAGTGTAGTCATTTGTGTTGTTTTGGTATATATCTGCCTGGTTTCATCTCAGTTCGAGGTTTCCTACATATCCTAGACTAGACGGAATAGACTGAAGGCAAATGGCGCAGCAGCGGACCTTGACAAACACAGATAATGTTACACAATAAATCCTTTTCTAAATGATTATTGTATAATATTATTGTATAATAAACAATAAGTCTTAGAGAAGCTGCATATTTTAGCTTCTATCTCAAGACTGAATATCGATGTCATTTTAAAGATTTAAGTAAATTATCTATGAAATACTTTGTGCTACCAGACCTATAACTTTTCCCAGCTTGTCTTTGGTCTACATTAATGCTAAAGCAAATCACATTTCACATTTTTGATAATTATTTCATTCATCAAGTTAATTATTAAGCAAAAAAGTATCTGGTTCTAGCTTCTCAAATGTGAGGATTAGCTGCTTTATTGTTTGTATCATTTTTATTTGAATATCTTCAAAGTATAAGAAAGCATTCAGTCAGACAATCAATTTGACCATGGCTCGAGCATACCTTGGGCTCTGGGAACTTTTTATAGATTGAATGGAAAATCAACAGATTCATCAATGAAAACAATCGTTTGTTGCAGCCCTAGACACCACGATTGATCCATGTAAATACAGACAAATGTCAACAGATCAGTGTCCCACTGCCTTCATGTGCCATTAAAAGCTGGTTAATAATAAACTCATCAACAGAGGAAGCTTCAGTCGGGCATCTTCTCTGTTGTGATGTAAAAAGAGGTGACTGCAGCTTTCTTTTTTTAAAGGATTACATGTTGGTGGAAGACACTGCAGTGTCATACATGTGTAGCTTGCAGACAGTTGGGTGTAGTAGTATACAGTAGTATTCAGGCAGCCAGGCAAGTTTGAGCTCTTACCATAAAGCACGTGGTTTACAGATCAGAGTGTTGTAATCTGATAAGACTGCAGTGAAGCTGCAGCCTGCACAGACAGGTAATAATGTAGGGCACAAGAAAACATCTGAAACTCTTTATTAGCAAATGACCTGCTGTTGTGTGTAAATACAGTTTGTTAGCCCCTTAGCATTCTGCCCCCTTTTTCTAAAGGTGTGGGTTGGGGTACAGGGGATGTTTAGGGGGTGATGGCAGGTTAACAGTAGCTATCACATAGAAGTGGTATACAGCATTTGAAAGCTGGGGACCTGACGAGAGCTCAGCACTTTGTGTCAGGTTTTTCTAGTCATTAATCAGAAAACAAATAAATTAATTGATTCATTTATAAAATAAATTGTACATTGTGATATACGTTTATTACCAGGTGAGCTAGCCAGGCGCCCATGATATGAGTTTATGATGGCCATTCTCATGCTTACTTATGTCTTTTTAGGTTGTTGCAGCAGTTTTTGGGTTGATACCATTTGCAACACAGATTTGGTGCACATGTAACCATTTTTCACCACTCAATAATTGATAAAAACAGAAATCCCTCCGAAATACCACATAAAGACACCAAAACCTTGAGGAACACCATAGAAAAATCCATAGTGTGATTTGGTATCAAAAACTTTTGACATTTGGAGATTTCTGCAAGAATTGCATTTTTTGGCGATTGGATGGCGAGCACTTCTGATCTGGAAACTGCTGCCCTTATTTTCAATTTACCAGGGAAAGCCATACATCGTCTGAATGCCCTCTAGGTCTCTAGTTTGTGGTTGTGAAGTTTCAGTAGGCTGTGATTATCCTAGAGGTCACAACAGGTCATCTTAAACAGTGACACAAGTTTCAGAAAATGGTCTCACTAAATTGAAATGGCTCCTACGGGGACTAACATCATCACACATGAATACAAGTGGGATCATTGAATCCACAGGAGCCTCAGCTTTTCAGTCATACCCAATTTATGCAACTCCAAGACTGCTTAGGGACCCCACTATGCAGAAATATTAAAACACACCTTTTTAGAATAGGCGAAAATAGCACATTTATACTGCATGAGAAAAACTGCATGGTTATTGCCCAAAGTGCATGGGATTATCATGACGTGGACATATATGTAAAGGGGAAACTTGTGGGTACACATAGAACCCATTTTCATTCAGATACCTTGAGGAGAAAGGTCCAAGGGACCCCTTTTGAAAATGGCCATACTAGTTTTTCCCTCGCCAAACTTTAGCCCAACTTCGGAGCATAATTTAGCCTTCCCAACAAGCTAGCTACAGCCTCTGAAAGTCTTTGTGGCCTGTGACAGAGGCTGACACACCTCCTCAGCATGCTTTTCTGTGGGAGGAGACTGAGAGGGAGGGAGGGAGGAGGAGAAGTGGTTGGAAAAACTGTAATCTGACTCCTACTTTCAGTTGGACGTCCTTTCTATTCACTAGCCAAACCCACTGAGGGGTGAAAGGTCACATTCTTTGCCCCGCGCTGCTTCTTCAATTGGTCGATCCGCGTCAGGTTGAGCTGACTTCCTATTTCCTGTTAGCTGGCTCAGTCTGCTCAGGCTTTTGTTTAGCTTCAGTGTTTTAAGGCTAATAGGTTTGCCCAGGCTGACACGCTCATGACAACAGACATCTGTGGCTTGTCAGGATATTGTGAAACATGATCTCATGCAGAGGCATCATCCAGATCTCTGCAGCAACGGTTTAATGAGCTCTCAGCCCGATTTCCTGCTTCACAGGTGACAAAGAGTTAAACGTTTTTACTTCTTTGTTCCCTGCAGGTTTGATTATTCATCTGTCGTTACACTGATGCTTCAGATAGACGTAAAACTTGAGTGTGTTTTCTTTCTGATATTTTGTCTTCCTTTTACATGACATGGAAACCGATCAGATGCCTAACTGAAGATAGGGAGCACTGCAGATAGATAAAGAAAGTAAAAGCAGCACTGAGGGAGATGTACTGTAGTCAACAACAAAAGTCTAAGTGCGAACGGAAAGCTTGGTGGTCTGTGGTTTAACGGGGGAAAAGAGATATCAAAATGCAAGAGGAGGAGTCAAACTAGCACATGGTTAACTCTATGCTCTGATAGAAAGCACATGTATGAAGAAAAAAACATGCAGTGAGTCAGTTTTGCTGCTTGGTTTCACTGAAGCCATGATGCAGAATGCTTCACCTACAGTGTCATCTGCAGTAATGGATTAAAGACGTCTGGTTCTCCGTTTTTATACTTTTTTTTCTGATTGTAAGTTGATGTTGTTTTGTAATGCTAAAGTGAAGCTTATGGGGTCATGCGATGATTAATGGAAGAGGAAAGTTGAAAAAACATTTTGTTACACAAGTTTTTGTTGTATTTTGTGAACTTTTCTCTGTAATCTGCTCCAGCCATTTGAAACATTTGTATTGTTTTATCTGTTGCATGTTTTTATGCTACTGTCTTGGCCAGGTCTCCATTGCAAAACCGGTTTCCAACCTCAATGGCTCTTACCTGGCTAAATAAAGGTTGACTAATGTTGTAAATAAGGTTATGTTATTGTTTTCCACAGCCAACCTGCACCTTCCCTCAGCCCCAGCAGCAGTCGCGCACTCTTAGAGAGATGGCTCATTCTTCCCGGGGAGCCGCCTCTCCGGCTGGTACTTCTAGGCGTGGTCGAGGCTCTAAGAGCTCCGGCTGCGTTTCCTCTCAGAACCGCGGAGGCGACACCGAGATGCTGGAGCGGCTTCTGAATAAGCCCAAGCTGGTGGTGGTGGAGGAGCCCAAGGAGAGAGGCATGAGGTTTCGCTACGAATGTGAGGGACGCTCGGCTGGCAGCATCCTGGGGGCATCCAGCACCGAAACCAACAAGAGTCAGCCTGCCATAGAGGTAGACACATAACAGTTAATTTTGTGTGTGTGTGTGTGTTGGACATTAAAGGGGGTTTACTAGCTCTGAGTGACAGTTTTTAACCACAGTTGATTTTGTTTAATGTGTGCACTTCAACCCCCTGTGTCGACCGATGCAGACGGGTGGAGCTAGAAGGATGTGGGTTGTTGGAGTCAATTAGAAAGTCCCCACAAATCCCAGCTCAAGTGTGGTCAAAGATGGGCGGTTAAGTCCCTGCCTGCATACTAACAAACACTCCTACACATTCATCTTCACTTTATACAAACCTCATCACACAACGAGGAGGACAGTTGAGGCTTGATTTTAACAGTGAAAAGGCTGTGGATTTCTGCAATTTGTGTAAATGAAATGTCGTTATTTAAGTAAACGCTTGATTTTTAATTATTCTTGGTGAAATTGGTACCTCAGGCGCTGGTCAGTTATAATAAGGGAAAAAGGAGGGGAGCTGTCAAATGCAGAAAATTTAGAACATTTAATATGCTAAATACAGTATATGCACAAATACAGACACTCCATGGCGTGAAGGCTTTGATTGGCAGCTACTCTGAATTGCCTCCTCAGGCTGCATCTGCTGCATATTTTAATATTTAGTTTTATCAATTATTCTCAATTTGATGGCTCCCCTTCTTTCTTCTGTGTATTAGAAATGAATATATCACCATGTTGAGCCACTTCCGGTATCACGGTGAGTGTGTTGTCATGTATGTGTGCTGTTTGGTTGTTTTTGTGTTCCAGATGTCAATATTTTTACCATTGCCTTGTATTTTTCTGTCTTCTCCCTACTTCTATTTCATCTTCCTGTCCTGTTCTCTCTTTCAGATTCAAGGTCCCATTGAGCACTTAAAGAGGGTCACAGTCACAGTTTCCTTGGTGACCAAAGACCCCCCACACCGGCCTCACCCCCACTGCCTTGTGGGTAAAGACTGCCCAAACGGTTCAGGAATCTGCAGGGTCACGCTCAATCCTCACAGCAACCGACGTCACAGGTGCTCATCCCATCCCTCATTTATCTCTCCTTTTAATAACTTAAAAAAAACCAAAACAAATTCTTCTCTTTTACTTAGACTCTTAACATCATATAATTTGTTTCTTGCATTTTCTAACATACAAAATGTCCTGAGTGTGTGTGTGTTTTGTCTACTGTACCTGCAGCTTTGCTAACCTCGGTGTCCAGTGTGTGAGGAGGAAAGAGCTGGATGTCTCACTTGAGAAGAGAAGAAGCCAAAATATTGACCCCTTTCAAAGTAAGACACACACACACACACACACACACACACACACACACACACACACACACACACACACACACACACACTAGGGGTGGAACGGTACACAGAAGTCACGGTTCGGTTCATACCTTGGTTCAGACATCACGGTTCAGTACGAGTTCGGTACAATGGAGGGAAAAGCAAAACTAAAATGCAGAAGGCAATTTCTTTATTTTTTATTGTGCATGTCTCAGGCTGTATCACCTAGTGTCATACAGTCTCTCCCCTAAGCTAGCTGCAACAGCCTGAAGTAGCCTATATAAAGTAAGATGTAAACAGTAAACAATAAGTACCCCACATCATCTCCAGACTCCATCTGTAACTTGTAAATAAAATACGACAATCAGCTATAAAACAGAAAATACAGCATCGCTTATTTATGAAAGTTCAAATTACATAGAATAATGGGGATGGGGACGGGATGGCATGTTGTACCGAGGTTCGAGTACATACAGCAAATACGAGTGAATACATGCGCATTGAAGATGACATGTAAATTCTGATTGCTTCAGTGATGTTTTTGGCCCTATTTGTATGTGTATCTAAAGGCTGGTTAAGCACTGTAGGAAGACAACTGTTAAAGACAACTGTACGACAACTGTTAAACAATGGCAACACACAGTCCTCGTCTTATCCACTACTTGCCTGTACTACTGTAACTGACCCAAAGACCGAAGTTTGCGAGGCGGGGACGGCACCAGGCGGGATGCATGAGACGAGAGGGCATGCCACGGGAAGCTCCAGGCTGCAGCCATACAGTCTTGAAGTTTTCCCAAACTTGCAATCTTAAGAGGCCGGCGAGGAACTCTTGTCGGTCGCCACCACTCGCCATACTCGTCCTTTAGTGCTGCTATCTCTGACTTGCTCACTGGACCGTCGACCTGACAAAAAACTGCAGTTGGAGCTCGCTCGGCTAGCTTCAGAGCTAAGGCGGGGCAACAGATTAGGTGTCCCCAGAACCTGCGTATCTAACAGTAGTTCCGCATTACATTAGTTCCGCATTACATTAATTAATTAATTTGCATGCACGTTTTATTTATTTTTATACCGTGTATTCTCCGTGTAAATTCATGTACCGAACCGAGACGCCCGTACCGTTTCGGTTGAATGCGAATACATGTACTGTTCCACCCCTAACACACACACACACACACACACACACACACACACACACACACACTCACTCACACACACACACACACACACACACACACACACACACACACACACACACACACACACTTACAAACACTCTTCTTTCCTTGCTGTTTAAATTAATTGTGACTCCTGGAAACAGACTTAGATTTTGTGTCTTTTCATCCCTCAGCTGGTCACTCAAAGGGCATTGAAGACATGGACATGAATGCTGTGCGTCTGTGTTTTCAGTGTGAGCTTGAGTGGGAGGACAGCAGAAAAGACTCTCTGAGCCCAGTGCTGTCAAATCCCGTTTATGACAAGAGTAAGAAACACACTCCTGTGACTCTTGTAACCAACTGCACCAACAATAGGCTGTGTTAATGTGTTTTGTGATTCTCACACATTGTTGCATGTTTTGTTTTTTCACAGAGGCCACAACTACATCACAGCTGAAGATTGGCCGTTTTAACCAGTACAGAGGTTCCTGCACTGGAAAGACAGAGATCTACATGCTCTGTGACAAAGTTCAGAAAGGTACGTTTCTGTTGCCGTTGCAAATGAGAACCTGTTCTCAACGGCCTACCTGGTTAAATAAAGGTTAAATAAATAAAAAAACAAAAGTATACAGAGGGTGGACAAAACTAGGCTCACACAGCAGAGAGTACATGGGACAAGCTCAGTTTTCATCAGGAGTTAAGTGTAAAAAAAGGCCCCCCCGCTGGGTCAGATACACACCAGACATTTAGTATGATGATGATTATGATGTGACTCTCCCTCTTGAAACTAGTTAACTATTAAAACAAGGTACAGTCGATAAGGCAAGGATCAATTTTGTAAAGCTTATTTTTAGTTTTTGTTGACTTTGTCTTTCAGTCATTGTTATTATAGCGTTTTCCTGTGTTCTGCACATATTGTCTTCATTTTTGAGACATTTTCTTTTGCTATATCATATGATTTAGCAGTATGTATTTAGCAGTCTTTGCACTTCTTTAAATTGCCCTGGAAATTCATTTGTTTTTTGCATTACAGCAAAACTAGTACTCGCCATTATGGAAAGGTATTTCTGTTATCTTATCTAGGGCTGGGCAATATTGCAATATTATATCGATATTGTGATATGAGACTAGATATTGTCTTAGATTTTGGATATCGTAATATCGTAATATGACATAAGTGTTGTCTTTAACTGGTTTTAAAGGCTTTTCTGAACTTACCAGACTCTTCTAGCTGTTCTATTATTTGCATTTTCCCCACTTAGACATTATGTCCACATTACTGATGATTATTTATCTAAAATCTGAGTGTGAAGATATTTTGTTAAAGCACCAATTGTCAACCCTAGAATATCGCCGCAATATTGATATTGAGGTATTTGGTCAAGAATATCGTGATATCTGATTTTCTCCGCCCAGACCTAATCTTGTCCACCTCTGTAGAAGGAAAATGAACATCCGTAATGATTATTAAGTATCATGAACTCGACCTGAAGCTAAGGAAGACAGTATTTTTGTTTGTTTATGTAATCCATTAACTCAGATGTTGTAATGTAATCTCACTGTTATTACTGTACTACTATTACACAAAAGTGGAAACAACACTTAGTGTGGTTCAGGTATCCACCTTATTCTCGGGGGGGCTACTGTAGAAATGATTATGGGTGCAACTTCCGGTGAGATAGCAGAATGAGCCCTTTCCCTAGTAACGTTAACGTTAACCCCAGCCAGAGTGACAGAGGAAGACATGGCTCTGGCCCCAGCCAGCCGTCAACAGTGTTTCTTTCTAAAGTAATTTTAACTATAATGTAACTGAAACTGGTTTGTGTTTAAACATATGTTGTTATTATTATTGTTATTAGATGTCATTGCGGAGCTCTGGTACCTGTTGCGCTGTTTGCGGCTGTAGCCTATAACACCCAGACTAAGCTAAATCTGTTGTTAGTTGCAAACTAATATTACAAAATACATTGAAAAAAAATTTAACTATCAAAATAATCAACACTTTACTTTCCAAAGTATTGAACCTGCATGGCTGCAGGATCGCCCTGGTCCAGCAACACAAGCACCAGCTGTTTGTATTTCACCTGACGATGAAACTAAAACCCAGGACCGTGATGGGACTGTAAGGCTCTGACTAGGCTCTATGTCTGCTTTAAGGTCATAGACAGTATGTTTAAGGTAGACAAGGTTGTGTCCCAAATAAATGCGACCGACTTTATTGCTGTGGAGGTACTGATAAGACTCAGAGCTTTCCAGGTTATTCATCGCTTCACCGTCCGTAGCAACAGAGTTGATAAAGAAGCTAAATATGCTAGTGTCCGTTATCTGAGGCCACTTTTTCAGGTCGTCCTCCCATCTCTCAATAGCAGAAGGCAGAGGTATAATCACATTGTCCCGTTTGAGGTGTAACAGGCTGTGTTCCCACATGTTTTATTTCCCAAACGCTGAAAGCCCGCAATGACTGTTTATGACTGTTACCATGGCAATCGCCGGCTCCGGAAGTCGTGCCCATAATTCACGCAAGGTATCATGGGAGCTAGGAATAAGGTGGATAAGAAGATATAAGCAGCAGGCAAAAATTGAGATCAGGATTACAAAAATGACGCTATATTCTAAAAGCGGTTTTCTCATTTTTCTGGCTCTGCGTGTTGTCACCCACAGATGACATAGAGATCATCTTCAGGAAAGGATCGTGGAAGGCGAGCGGGGAGTTTGCCCAGACAGACGTGCACCGACAGATCGCCATCGTGTTTAAGACTCCGCCCTACCAGGACCAGGACATCACAGAGGAAGTTGAAGTCAGTGTGGTCCTGCGTCGCCTCTCAGACCAGATGGAAAGCGAGTCGGTCACCTTCACGTACCTGCCGCACAACCCAGGTCAGTCAGCAACCGGACCGTCTGGTCTGCACTGTTTATTAATCAATTGCTGAACTGTACTTGATATAAAGCAAATGAAGCAGATCTTAATCCCAGAAACAATAACAGGAGGTTCACTGTTAAAGTACTTCTGACTCATTTCAGATCCATATGAGGTGAAGCGGAAGAGGAAGATGAAGTCAGACATCAGCTTCATAGATAAACCTTGTGTGACAGGTAAGGCTCGAACATCTTTCCTCCTTTAGATTTGATGTTTTCTTCATTCATGTTTAGTGGCAGTTAGAAGGTAAACTGATTAATTGAGGCAAGTCGCCTTTGTGTTTGTCAGACTGCTTGTCTGAATAGGCTTTTTCACAGAGAACATTTTGACTTGCCACAGTTGGAAAAGCATAGGTGTTAAAATTAACATTAACAATAGCTCATTTCTATTAAATCTGGGCAGACCCACCGCATTTTATTAAGCTTGTATGTTGTGTTAACTCACACTGCACGTTTGTATCGGCTTTTCTGCACTGCGAGAACCTGTATATTACTCCTGTCACTATAGCCCTCTCTCTCTCTCTCTCTCTCTCTCTCTCTCTCTCTCTCTCTCTCTCTCTCTCTCTCTCTCTCTCTCTCTCTATGTATGTATATATATATATATATATATATATATATATATATACATATATATATACATACATACATACATACATACATACATACATACATACATACATTCATTTGCACATATATATTACCTACAAAGTAAAATCAAATATACTAAAGTAGAGTAAAAAAGGTGCAATGCATTAATGAAAGTGCTGGGGTACTAGTTACAATGTTCCACGTTACAAGCAATGAATTTAACTGTACAGAGAAGCACATCTACTCAGTTGCCAGGTACACCTAGCTAAACCTAATACAGTCCAATACAACAGACCTGCAATAAATCTTACCTTTTTTGTGATCTTTTGTGAAAGTACTCCTGTCACTATAGCTCAATACAGTTCAACAGCCCCACAAACTACATTACATCCTCCAAAATGATCATACATTTGAATCAACACCTTTCTATAACAGTATAAAAACAAACTGAACATTATAACCTTCATGAAAGGAAGATTGATTGCAGGACTTCTGTATTAGAATACACAAATATTTTGCTAATAATAAAGTGGCAACCGAGGGTATGTGCATATTTTAATATTTTAAAATTTTGCATGATTATGTGTGTATTTTTGTCAAATTTCTAGTTCAAAGACCATCATCAAAATTGCCTACATGTCCTGAAATATCTGAATTTCTTTCAAGATTTAAATAATATCAAGTTTCAAACAGCAAAGATCTCATGATCCAAGTATAAAGTCCCCTGTCTATCAACGGACCTTTTATCATATTTCTAACTGGTATTTATTATCTCTGTAACACAATCTGTTTCCTCTCCAGCAGCAGAACTTGCACCAGCTGCGGAGCAGCCTTTCCACTTCCAAGAGCCTCAAACCATGATGTCTCCAGACGAGAGGCCTTGTGCTGCCCAGCCTGGGTCCTCCGCTTTAGGGACAATGAGTTACAACGAGCCTCAGGAGTCAGACAATGGCGCCGATCCGACGGCCATCATTAACCAGTTGCTGGAAATGCCTGCATTATGGGACATGATTTCCGACCCGAGCTTCACTTCACCCTCTGGCTTTGATCAGGGTCCCGACCCCGCATTTGCAAACATGGACATGAACTCCAACCAGAACTTTGGCTTATATGCTCAAGACTTTTCACATTACAGCTACAGCGACTTGCAGTTCAACATGCTTGTCAATGAGAACCAGACTCTGCAGCCAGAGGCACAGGACAACTCCTCCAACGTGGTTCAGGTTAAGACAGAAGAGGAGCTATGAGGACGGGATAGTCAGGATCATGAAGCTCTGAGAATAATTAGACATTTTTCGCTTTCTTGCCAAGAAAAAGAAAAGAAGATTGATACCACTCTCACCACCAGAATGGTGTGGATCTTCTCATCTAACTCTTGGCAAGAAAGTGTATTTCCCAAAATGTTGGAATTTCTCCTCTGGATTTAGAGCCAAACAATATTATGTTGTCCCAAATCCAAGGCTACTGCTCCGGCTGCTTGCACTGTGAAATGTGTTTGTCCTTAAACCATATGTTTGTCTGAAGACCTTGCTGGTCAAGGCTTTAACAACCAGGAGCAGTTTAAAATTCCTACATATGTGCCGGTAAATGCTGCCAGCATTAATCGTGAGTAGAAGTTGACTCACAGTTAGCATGGAGCTTAAAAAGAGAACTCATGAACATCTATATTTAACTTGGGAACAATAGAAACCCTCCCATGACTCGCGGTCTATTGTAGTGAATGATTGGTGAAGTAAGACTGAAATATCTGTCATGTAATGTTTGTCTAAAGTCTGTTTTGTTTGCTTTGACATGATTTTGGGAAAATGACCTGACTTACTACAAAAAGTTGATGTACGATTTTAGGTTGAAAACACAAAAATGTATAGTACTATAGTAGTTTCAGATCTGCTCTTCACTTTGCTCTTGCCTGTTATTACTTTCTGTTGATGTGGCTGTCACCCCAGATGGCTTGTTTATTAATATTTAATCAACTTAAATGCAACAGAAACCAGTCCTTCTCATATTTATAGCTCTGTCTGTCACTTCCTATTGTTTGCAGTTTCACCCTCGTGCTGAACATTCAAATTTCCACTCGCAGCTTGTCACAAGTCCAACTCCGCCCTCTCACTGTAGCACTGTGGTGTCAGAGAAGAAACAATAAAATTTCTATGTTATTTTTGTCTTGTCGTTACTTCCTCTGAAACTGACTACTGCCTTTGTGATGATTTGTTAAAAGAAGGAAAAGACTGCAGAAAGACAAAAGGGATGAAAGTACTTTTGCATGTGACCTTCATCTGCCTGCCTACACACATTCCTAACCTTCTCGCTCACTTATACAAACACTGAATCTTGGCAACAACAAGTAGATGGTTTTAGGCTTTTCATGTCTGAGCTTTGAATGTCAGCAATGTCACAAGACAATGTTAAAACCCCAAGAAATTAGAGAAAAACACTCAAAAGAAAGGTGTCCTTTGTTATCAGACACCTTGTGGGCGGTTTAGTCATAATCCTTAACTTCACACAATGCTTTTGTTTTATTCTCAAAGACTTGGCTGTCATGTCCGAAAGTTGTGGTTTCTGCTGAGTCTTTTGTAAAGCCACATGCCTATTGGGAAACTGGTAAAGCCACTTTAGGAATTTTTATAGATTGACCCAGATTGAGAGGTTAACACCACTGTTACTGTGTTATTATAATTCATACAGTGTTAACAAACAAACCATTTTTGACACTATTTATGGTTGGATTATAGATATTGAATGCATTTAAAGTCTGCAATACTATGACCTTTAATGACATACGATATAGTATGACTTCTCTTATGATATACTATAACTTTTTTATGACATGACTTCTTCAGGGATTGTTGTTATGACATACTATACTATGACTTTTTTATGACATACTATAATTACTTCATGTTGTACTATACTATGAATTTTTTTATTCACTTTTTATGATTTTTAAAATGAACTTTTTATGATAACAAGATGACAAGCATGTGGCTGCTTCCAAAAACACTAAAGTAGTTGCTGCCTGGAGCAGATAACCAATCATAGAAGTCCGACTTAGAGTTGTGTGATAAAAAAGCCATAGTATGGCATGTCGAAAAAAAACATAGTATAGCATGTCGAAAAAAGTAATACAAAAAATCATAGTATAGTATGTCAAAGAAAGTGATTAAATAGTCATAGTATAGTATGTCAAAACAAGGCGTATATTATGTCAAAAAAAGTGATGAAAAAGCCATAGTATAGTATGTCCAAAAAAGTCATAGTATGTCGAAGTGATAAAAAGTCATAGTATAGCATGTCAAAAAAAGACAGTATAGTATGTCAATAAACAAATAGTATAGCATGTCAATAAAGACATATTATAGCATGTCGAAAAGATTCATAGTATAGTATGTCAAAAAAAGTGATAAAAAAGCCATAGTGTAGTGTGTTGAAAATAGTGATAAAAAAGCAATAGTATAGCATGTTGAAAAAGTAATAAAAAAGTCATAGTATAGTATGTCAAAAAAGTGATTAAATAGTCATAGTATAGTATGTCGAAAAAAAGATAAAAATTGTGTCAAAAAGGTCATAGTATAGTATGTCGAAAAAAGTGATAAAAAAGCCATAGTATAGTATGTCAAGAAAGCCATAGAATAGTATGTCGAAAAAGAAATAAAAATAGTCATAGTATAGTATGTCGAAAAAAGACATAGTATAACATGTTGAAAAAAGTGATAAAAAAGCCATAGTATAGTATGTCAAAGAAAGTGATTAAATAGTCATAGTATAGTATGTCGAAACAAGGCGTATATTATGTCATAAAAAGTGATAAAAAGCCATAGTATAGTATGTCAAAAAAAGTGATAAAAAAGTCATAGTATAGTATGTTGAAAAACGTGATAAAAACGCCATAGTATAGTATGTCAAAAAAAGTGATAAAAAAGTCATAGTATAGTATGTCGAAAAAAGTGATAAAAAGCTATAGTATAGTATGTCAAAGAAAGTGATTAAATAGTCATAGTATAGTATGTTGAAAAACGTGATAAAAACGCCATAGTATAGTATGTCAAAAAAAGTGATAAAAAAGTCATAGTATAGTATGTCGAAAAAAGTGATAAAAAGCTATAGTATAGTATGTCAAAAAAAGTGATAAAAAAGTCATAGTATAGTATGTCGAAAAAAGTGATAAAAAGCCATAGTATAGTATGTCAAAGAAAGTGATTAAATAGTCATAGTATAGTATGTCAAAGAAAGTGATTAAATAGTCATAGTATAGTATGTTGAAAAACGTGATAAAAACGCCATAGTATAGTATGTCGAAAAAAAAGTGATACAAAAGCCATAATATAGCATGTCGAAAAAATTCATAGTATATTATGTCGAAAAAAGTGATAAAAAAGCCATAGTATAGTATGTCGAAAAAGCCATAGTATAGTATGTCGAAAAAAGTGATAAAAAAGCCATAGTATAGTATGTCGAAAAAATTCATAGTATAGTATGTCAAAGAAAGTGATTAAATAGTCATAGTATAGTATGTCGAAAAAATTCATAGTATAGTATGTTGAAAAAAGTGATAAAAATAGTCATAGTATAGTATGTCGAAAAAAGTGATACAAAAGCCATAGTATAGTATGTTGAAACAAGGCGTATAGTATGTCGAAAAAAATAATAAAAAGCTATAGTATAGTATGTCGAAAAAAGTGATAAAAAAGTCATAGTATAGTATGTCAAAGAAAGTGATTAAATAGTCATAGTATAGTATGTTGAAAAACGTGATAAAAACGCCATAGTATAGTATGTCGAAAAAGAAATAAAAATAGTCATAGTATAGTATGTCGAAAAAAGACATAGTATAACATGTTGAAAAAAGTGATAAAAAAGCCATAGTATAGTATGTCAAAGAAAGTGATTAAATAGTCATAGTATAGTATGTCGAAACAAGGCGTATATTATGTCATAAAAAGTGATAAAAAGCCATAGTATAGTATGTCAAAAAAAGTGATAAAAAAGTCATAGTATAGTATGTCAAAGAAAGTGATTAAATAGTCATAGTATAGTATGTCGAAACAAGGCGTATATTATGTCATAAAAAGTGATAAAAAGCCATAGTATAGTATGTCAAAAAAAGTGATAAAAAAGTCATAGTATAGTATGTCAAAGAAAGTGATTAAATAGTCATAGTATAGTATGTTGAAAAACGTGATAAAAACGCCATAGTATAGTATGTCAAAAAAAGTGATAAAAAAGTCATAGTATAGTATGTCGAAAAAAGTGATAAAAAGCTATAGTATAGTATGTCAAAGAAAGTGATTAAATAGTCATAGTATAGTATGTTGAAAAACGTGATAAAAACGCCATAGTATAGTATGTCAAAAAAAGTGATAAAAAAGTCATAGTATAGTATGTCGAAAAAAGTGATAAAAAGCTATAGTATAGTATGTTAAAAAAAGTGATAAAAAAGTCATAGTATAGTATGTCGAAAAAAGTGATAAAAAGCCATAGTATAGTATGTCAAAGAAAGTGATTAAATAGTCATAGTATAGTATGTTGAAAAACGTGATAAAAACGCCATAGTATAGTATGTCGAAAAAAAAGTGATACAAAAGCCATAATATAGCATGTCGAAAAAATTCATAGTATATTATGTCGAAAAAAGTGATAAAAAAGCCATAGTATAGTATGTCGAAAAAGCCATAGTATAGTATGTCGAAAAAAGTGATAAAAAAGCCATAGTATAGTATGTCGAAAAAATTCATAGTATAGTATGTCAAAGAAAGTGATTAAATAGTCATAGTATAGTATGTCGAAAAAATTCATAGTATAGTATGTTGAAAAAAGTGATAAAAATAGTCATAGTATAGTATGTCGAAAAAAGTGATACAAAAGCCATAGTATAGTATGTTGAAACAAGGCGTATAGTATGTCGAAAAAAATAATAAAAAGCTATAGTATAGTATGTCGAAAAAAGTGATAAAAAAGTCATAGTATAGTATGTCAAAGAAAGTGATTAAATAGTCATAGTATAGTATGTTGAAAAACGTGATAAAAACGCCATAGTATAGTATGTCGAAAAAAAAGTGATACAAAAGCCATAATATAGCATGTCGAAAAAATTCATAGTATAGTATGTTGAAAAAAGTGATAAAAATAGTCATAGTATAGTATGTCAAAAAAGCAATAAAAAAGTCATAGTATGTCGAAAAAGCAATAAAAAAGTCATAGTATAGTATGTCAAAGAAAGTGATTAAAAAGTCATAGTATAGTATGATGAAAAAAGTGATACAAAAGCCATAGTATAGTATGTTGAAAAAGCCATAGTATAGTATGTTGAAACAAGGCGTATAGTATGTCCAAAAAAGTGATAAAAAGCCATAGTATAGTATGTCCAAAAAAGTGATAAAAAGCCATAGTATAGCATGTCGAAAAAGTAATAAAAAAAGTCATAGTATAGTATGTCACTTTTTTCATTATACTGTCTTTTTTCGACATACTATGGCTTTTTTATCACTTTTTTCGACAGACTACAATATGACTATTTTCATCATGCTATACTATGACTCATTTATCACTTTTTTCGTCATACTATACTATTACTTCTTCGACATACTGTACTATGACTTTTTTACCACGTTTTTGGACATGCTATACTATGACATTTTATCACTTTTTTCAAGATATTATACTATGTCTTTTTTTGACATACTATACTATGACTTCTTTTCACTTTTTTCATTATACTGTCTTTTTTCGACATACTATACTATGACTCATTTATCACTTTTTTTGTCATACTATACTATTTCTTTTTCGACATACTGTACTATGACTTTTTTATCACTTTTTTTGACATAATATACTATGACTTTTTTATCACTTTTTTCGACATGCTATACTATGACTATATTATCACTTTTTTCGACATACTATACTATGACTCATTTATCACTTTTTTTGTCATACTATACTATTTCTTTTTCAACATACTGTACTATGACTTTTTTATCACTTTTTTTGACATAATATACTATGACTATGTTATCACTTTTCCCGACATGCTATACTATGACTTTTTTATCACTTTTTTCAACATGCTATACACTTTTTTTCCTACGACTATTATCGAAATTTAAACATGCAACATCAAAGTCAGTTATCACGTTTGCTATTTTATTAAATATAATTTGTGACAGTTTTGTATGAATCACCATACTTGTTAGGTTACAAATGATCACTTCTGTAGCATTTAAAAAACATGAACTCCGTTACATTTTTAAACAAATCATATCACATTTTGTACTAACATTTGTCATTTTCAACACATAATGACCTCTGTCACATATTTATACAAACTGTCACTTCTGTAACATTTAAGAAATCATCAACTCTGTTACATTTTTAAACAAATCATGTCACATGTACTCATTACACATCTGTAAACACTTTGAATAAATCATCACATCTGTCAACTTTCCGAACAAATAATTTTTCACATTTTTGTTCAACAACAATATTAGAGTTTAGAGTCCTCATGATGTTTTAAAAGAAAATCTGTAACCCCCTTATTGGTTTGGAAAGGTCTGTTGTCTGTTATTGCATGCTGTTCACAAGTGTACTGTAATCTGGGGTATAACTTGACATTGCAACTCTGATTGAGTATTGCGTTTGTGTTTGTTCTTGATAAAGTTCATGTCAGAAAAGGTTGATTCACAGAGATAGGTTGAGCCAAAAAGACAAGGCACGACGATATATTCTGACTTTTTATGAACTTTTTTTTTTTTACATACTACACAATGACTTTTTAATTAAAAAAAAGTATTATCTTTTTTATGCTGTACTATACCATGATTATTTTTTTTACTACTTTTATACTAAACCATGACTCTTTTATGAAGTTTTACGACATACAATACTATGGCCTTTTATAAACCCTTTTATGAAATACTATAGCATTACTTTTTAATGAACTTTTTTGTGACATACTATACTATGACTTTTGTTTTTATAAAAAAAACGTTATAATTTTTTATGGCGTACTATATAACTTCCTTATTGCGTACTATACTTTGGCCTTTGATGAACTTTTTTACAACATACTATACTACGATTTTTCATGGCGTAATATACTAGACTTTTTACGACATACTATGACTTTTTTAGGATTTTTATGACACACTATACTATAAGTTTTTATGTACGATTTTATGACATACTGTAATTCTTTTATGATATACACTATTCTATGATTTTTTTAATGACATACTATATGACTATCATTAACAGCGAAATAATGTCTCGAATGTAAAAAAAAAACAATGATAATGATCATTTTTGCTATCAGTTATTCACAAACTGTTTTTTGAGTCCAAAGTGATGTCTTCAAAGTGATTGTTTGACTGACCAACTGTCCCAGAAGCCAGAGATGTACAATTTGATATCATATAAAAAAGTAGCAAATCCTCACATTAAAGAAGTTGAAACTTGTAAATGTTTGATATTGGTGACTGATAAATCAATTAATTAGTGGACACACCTGTTTTTACAGAGCAGTAAACAAACAATGGAATGGTTTAAATATTTAACATTCATCCATCTGTGAAACTGGTGAGCTCGTGTGTTGCTGTTGGCAGGTGTGCTACTTTTTCTGGCTTTGGCTGTCACTGTTGACCTGACCTGAACACACATGCAGGCTCACAGGCGCTGGGAAACTCCACACTTGCAGGTTTCCAAGGCATCTGATCTAGTGAAAAGACAGAGATACACATTACTTCCTGTAAAATGGTGCCACCATACCCTGCTGCTATGACTTGTCTGGACACATCCACTCTATTAGTTGTAACATGAGGCCATCTGAAAAAGTGACTGTTTAACAAAGACTTTAATGAAAACAGAACAGTTGTAATGGCTACAGGAAGTGTTGGCATACTCCATGATTTACTTTCAGGTTTATTTAGGAGAAGAGGAAGAAGAAGGTATACTCTATTTATCCCGCAAGGGGAAAAAGTGTTTAATTCTGTTGTTTTAACATACACAGGATGGCGCCATGAGCAGTGTGCCTTGCTCAAGGGCACGTTGGCAGTAACAAAAAGGTGAACTGACACTTCTCCAGCTACCAGTCCACACTCTGTATTTGGTACGTCTGGGACTTGAACCGGGACCCTCTGGTTCCCGAGCCAATCTTATGAAGACGCACAAAACAAAGAAGAAGTTATAAAATATGTTTTCTTATAAAATAAATTTCCCAACAGTAAATACAAGTACAGCTGAAACAAATTTTGATGGTCATCCAGAAAAAAATCCTTTTTCATGCAAAAACATTTCATGGTTCCATCTTCACGATAGCTACTTTCCCGTTTCAATTATTTGACTAAACTTATTTGTAATGAAGTTTGGATTAGCCTATTGGTTAGACAAAACAAGCATTGTGAAGATGTTACTGTGTGCTCGGGGTAATTGTAACAGCATTTCTCACCATTTGAAAGAGAAAATAATCACCAGACTAATCCTTAATAATAATAATAATAATAATAACACTCAATAGTTGCAGTTTTATACAAACTGAACTCAACCTCAACCAATATAATAGTAAAATCCAGCTTTTACATTAATGCACGAGTGATATAATATATAATAATGTATAATACTATAACAGTCACAGGGGACATTGCTCTTCCTTTTTACTTTTAATACGTTTAAGTACATTTTACTGATATGCTTACACACTTTTAGTAATATTTTGATTGTGGTATTAGGACATTTATTGTAGGATCTGAATATTTGTTTCAAACTGCAGGCATAAACCTCAACTTTCAATTATGTGACGAGCAGAGATGTCTGTTGGTTTGTGGAGACTCTGGGGAAAACTGAGCAGACAGGATGAGTCATGTGTGGTGGAAATGATCAAATATAGAAATAATGATGCAAAGAGATTTAATCAGGGAGCTTGTGTGGTTTTAAATCTCAAGGTGGAGGCTTAACTTTCCATTGCATCACTCCGATGAAGTCATTAAAGCAGAAGCTTTCACTGCAGTCCCGCCCACTCTGTCAGGTGAGCACAACTGTTTACCAAGCACTTACTGCTAAATCACACACATTATGGTAAATAATCTGAGGTGGAAGCAGTATTCAGCTCTTGTACTTTAGTAAAAGTAGCATTACTTTTTACTTACTTACTGCTTTTAAGTAAAAAATACTGTATTCAAATTTTAACTTAAGTTAATGCTCAATTGTTAATAGCTAAGAGCCCATTGTGTACTGTTTTATTGTATATCTTCTATTTCTTGGGCTAAGAGTTTTTTTTTATTATTATTATTCATATTATTACTATTATTTACTGTCTACTCTTTCTTGTTTACTTACTATATGTATCTAAGAGTTTATTGTTTGTATCTTTTACTCTTTTTTTCTATACTGTACTTAAGTGTCTTTTTTGTAAAATGCTGGAATTTGCTGCTGGAAAGCCAATTTCCTTGCGGGAGTCATCCCAATAAGATCAATAAAGAGAAGTCTAAGTCCAAGTCTCTAATAAAAGTATTAGCATCAAAATATACTTAAAGTATCAAAAGTTAAAAAGTATGCACAATGCTCCATTCCAGAACAATGTATATTATAGTATTGAATCATAATAATTGATGCATTAATATGTACATCACTTTAATGTTGCAGTTGGTAAAGGCAGGGCTACTTTGATTGAATTTAGCCTATATACTGCTGGGTAGCTTTTGAATTCCCCACCAGGGATCAATAAAGTCTCATCATATCATAATCTATAATAATACATCATAATATATCAAATATATGTAGTGGAGTATTTGCCTCTGTCATGTACATGCAACTACTTCCAATAGTTAAGACATTTTTCTCATAAGCACAAATGCCAACCTCATGGTGGCGCTAGAGGAAAATTCCGGGAATCATCAAAGTCATTTGGTCTCATCGTTTGGGAACAATGAATGCCTTGTTGAGATATTTCGGTCTAGACCAAAGTGCTGGAATGACCTACATTGCTATCCCAAGTTAAAAGATAACTTATACACCTATAAAAAAAACAAAAAAAAAACAATGTCTGGCCAAAGGTGGATAGGAAAGGAGATTGGTAAGAAGGCAACTACCATGATAAATATGTACACAAGTAAAGACAACATCAGAGAGAAATGATCTGCAGCAGGAGACTGCAGATTGAAGTTATTGGCTAATGATTAAACAAATTGAAAAATGTGATAGACAGCTCATACACGGGCCATAGTTCATTGATGGCACTTTCAAACTAACCTTTGCGACCTGATTTAAAATGAAAAGAGTTTGGTCAAACAAGCCTTAGTATTTATCTCAGGGGAGTAAGGATGAAGCAGCCAGATGTCCGTCTTAAATTTGTCTTCCAAATGTGGTACTTGGTTTGTTTTGGATGATTTGCTGATTGTGTGCACTATGTGAAGGGGGTAATTCCACAAAGAGGTTGTGTCTATATAAGGAGTAAATCTTTCTGTTTACAGGTGCAAAGTGTCATTTTTTTTCTTGTTGCCAGGTTACAACACCCACGGGAGTCCCCACACCAGTAGGGACTCCCCATCTTACCATAATAGCTGCAACCACAAAGCCACACATCAATACAACTGTCACAGATCGGACTACAAGTGCTGAAAGCGAAACCAGGCAAGAAACGGTTGTTTTTATGTTTGCGTAAACCTCTTCTCTGTCTTTTTTTTTTTTTTGCAACTCAAGCACCATATAAGGAGCGTAGCTACATCAGTGCGTCTTCATGGACAGATGTGTGGTTTATTACGACACTTGTTTTGCTGACAGTACTACTTATCATGTTTAACAAGAACATTTTCACAGTTGTTGAAACTATAACATATTTAACTGCAGTTTTATGGGCTTGATTCATTTCTGGAGTTCTTAAGTTGTAACTTGATTTTAATAAAACAAAGTAGGCTTCATAAATCAAACAATGTCTCACTCTATTAAATGTTTCACCTTTACTCATTTAAAGCATTTTGGTTCCATCTACTGGGGAAAAACAAGCATAACATGTCCTGGGTTTACCATAGGAACTGTTCCGACATTTTGGAAAATACGCATATTTACATTCTTGCAGAGAGTTCATGAAAAGTACCAATACTACAGTATAAAAGTACTCAAATACAAGTAAAAGACTTGCATTCAAAATCTTGATTAAAAGTAAATTAGTTAGTATTATTGTTGGGAAATATTCATCATGCTGTTGAATGGTTCCTGTCAGTTATATCACTACATATAATATTATGTGATTACTATTGCTGCTGTGTTAAGATAGAAATAGCATTTTAATGTTAATGTAGCTGGTCGTGAAGGAGATCATTTTAACCATTTTATACACTTTTGGATAGTTTGAGCTTTAACAATGCATCATGCCTTATTAAGAGTCCATAGATTATGTGTGTAACATTTTAAAATGTAAAGTATATAATAACTAAAGCTGTTAGATGAATGTAGTGTAGTGTAGTGTTTTTCTCCCAAAAAATGAAGTAGAACTATAAAGTACCTCAAAATTATACAAGTGCAGTACTTGAGAAAATGTACTTAGTACTGTTAAGATTGATACCAATCTCATATTTACTCTCCCTACCTACTGAAATAAGAAACTGTATGGCCACATTTAGTAGTATTTTATTAACAATGTGGCTTACATTTTTAGTGTTTGATATTAATATTTGTCCATTAGTTCAGCATTAAGACTGTAAAGAGTCCAGGAAGTTACCAAGAAATAATTGAATGCATAATCCTTATGTAAAATGGAAAATTGTCATTTTTACCCTTTGGTTTTTGAACGGATTAAACAGCTCCAGCTTCATATTTACCGTACAAACATAAGAAGATCAATCTTCTTATCTAACTCTCAGCTAACAAGCAAAATAAGCGTATTACTCAAAATGTCAAACCATTTTTTTTTTAACTAAAAAAGACCTAAAATGATGCAGTGAATTATATAATTATTTAATGATTACAGGAGAACAGATGAGCAGAAACAAGGTTTAGGAAAAAAAGGGAATCTTTTATTTTTTAGATATCCTGTACAAGGGCTTAATATCACAGCTGGTCGGGGAGTATTTACACTGACGGAGGCTTTTTTCCTTCATTCTTAAAATGTCGTCCATTTTTGGATCTTAAATGCAACGGGAAATAAATAAGAATTACTCCAACATGACCCCGTCCCTTGTGGTCTTTCACCTTTGTGTCCCTCCCAGATGGAAAAACAAGTTGAAACTGCAGTAAGTTCTCCTGGGTGAAATAGTTTAAGAAACTTTGTGATTTCCACCAACATCTGCAGAAGCGTGACAGTTCAACCTACGTCTGAAAAGCTCCCTCTGCCGTCACTTATTCTCTATGACGTGTGGCTCCGACAGTTTTTGGATGTGTAGCTCCTTCACCAGCTCCTCCACACAGGCCTTAAACAGAGGCTCCGGCTCCTGAGACAAGATGAAGAAGGAAACAGGGTCAGAACCAAGTGATAACCAACCCTAATGATTACCGATTTGTAATAAAAGTCTTTTAATTGAAAATTGAAGATATTTGCACTCTGTCTTTCCCATTTCCTATGAATCTTGCGGCCTGCAACAGAGGTGCATTAACTCTACTACTTTGTTTTCTGTGAGGTAAAATGGCTGAAACAAGTGCTGAATGAGGGGGAGCTTCAGGCAGGTGTGTTTGAGGATTTTGTTACCTTGTGCTCCAGCTGCCTCTGTTTCTCCACGGCCTCCTCCAGACTCAGACCCAACCACTCTGCCTCCTCCTCTGGGATCTCAAACTGCTGCTTTGACAGAAGGAAGCATACAATGTCATATGTTATTAATGGCAACTCTCTCTCTCTTGTACAGTAGCTGGTAAAGATCAGGGTTAGTTTCAATCACTCCTCTCCCAAAAAATTTACGATCACTCGGTGGACTTGAACACATCCCATCTACCTTGTATTTGTTGTAGACCTTCTCTCTCTTGACAGGGTCGGAGGGGTAAAGCTCTGTGTTTCTGCGTGCCAGACGAAGCAACATGGCTCTCTTCAGATCCATCCCCAGCTTGGAGTTCAGGTCTTCCTTTGATGTCTGATAGAGTTGGATAATTACGGTCATAAAAAAAGCCAGACGGAAAAACAAAAACACGTCATTTTGTCACACACAGGAGGTAGCGCTCTCTTACGTTGAGAATATAGGAGTCGAAACCAAAGGCAGCATCGATGAGGTCCAGAGTGCGTGCTGTGACTGTGATGGTGAATTTGTGATCGAGGATCTCGCTATACAACTCTCTCTTGAACAGCTGTGGCTTCCACGTCTTCTTCAGACGAGTCGACATCTATGGAAAGAGATTTTTATGACAGAGCTGTTGAGTGTGTCCACTCGACAATCCCATTTAGTCCAATGAAAAAGACAAAAGTGTGATAAACAGAGTGGAAACTTATTTAACCTTGTAATGTATTTTTTTTATGTATGAATTATAATGTTCTTAACGTGAAGAGAGGGGAGTTGACAGCGAGCAAAGGGTCACATGCTAACAAAGCCCAAGCTGGATATTAATCTACAGCAGCTGGAAGCTTATACTGTGTGTATTATGGTATAATCAAGTAATGTCAACACACTGTACTAGAACTAAAGAAAGACAATCATCTTCCTGGAGACTCACTTTGTCATTATTGGCGTATCTGAAGCCTGATATCCAGCCCTCTCCTCCCCACAGGCCATCCTGGGAGCTTGGAGGGTAGTAGATGGGTATCGGGACATCCTGCACTCGTTCCTTCTGCCTGGTCGTCGGGTTGGCTCGGTACTGGACTCCCAGAGGTCTCCAATGGACAGGTTTGGGATCTTTCTGCTCAAGGGACTTAAGGTAGTGTTCGGGTAGACGAGCGTAGATGCCCTGCTTCAGTTTTAGGGCCTCCCAGATTTTGGGGGAGTATTTATGAAAAGGCATAACGGACTATCTTTAGAAGTTAAATCTGTAAGACAGAATAAGGAAAATGTCAGGTTGAAACATCTTACTTAGTGAAACCAATAAGAAAAGCAATAGTTCCCTGCACAGCATTATAAATGAGTTGTAGGCAATGCAATCGAATAAAATAATAAGAGAAGACTTGCTGCAAGTGAATAACTGACTTAGTTGACAGAAAGTTATCAATTTTAAGGTAAGATTTATAGTCACAGATTTACATAGTAATGGTTTTCTGATTTTCTCAGTTTCTCCTGATCAGACCAAGTAATGAGTTCTAGGTATGTAGGAAAAGATTACATCCATCATTGATAATCTGTCTATTTCTTTTTTGACAAACAATTTAGTCTATAAAGTGTCAGACAGTAAAAAAAATATACCCCACATGTGCCCAGCGACATCTTCAAAGGCTTGTTTTGTCTTCCTTAAAAAGGTGGACACACTGAGTGTTTGGGATTTTACTTGATAAATAACTTTTATTATTATTCAACATAAAATGTTACCCCAATGAACACCCCACAAACAAACAATCCCCTGCCCATTTTGCCCAGATCCCCAGTAACCAACCAGTGTTACTACACTGGGATACTCCTCTGCTGCAGTTTTGTCAGTTTGTTTTTGTTTTCATATGTTAAAGACCCAATGTAAGCGTCATATGATATCTGATGAAATACTAAAGGGGTTTAAAACTAAATTTTGACACAGGGGTTTAAAACTAAATTTTGACACAGGTCCTCAAGACTGGGTGACAATGCAGGAGCAACCTCTTACCATGTCAGGTTTTATTGTGGGGCATTTAAACAAATTCCTAATTAATCAAATCACCAAAAAGTAATTGCCACACACACATGACCTGGGGTCTGGGGCTTTTTTAATTTTCATTAATTGTCTTGTGATTATGTTTCTGTCAATATTTATGACATTAATACATCCTAAAAAAAAAAAAATCACTCTGAACTTGTGTTTTGGTATTTGTCAATATATCTTAAAGTGAAGATATAAACAGACAAAGAAATTGAAAAAAAATGAATTAACGTTAATTGAAACTGAAACGTTAGTTAATTACAGCCATGCTACAGTTTAGGACAATTAAAACCTACTAAATAAGTCTCTGACATGATAAGTGACAAGTTACTTTTAGATCTAAATAAATAGCGTTGCTAACGTTAGTTAGCAGGACGCTAACTGGCACAGACCAACAACACAGTTATACATCTAAACAAGGCCTCAACTAGTCTAATATACCGTTGAGAGCTCGTTCATATGTCTGTCTTACCGGGTAAGAAGAAAACAATTACCTCCACCAAGTAGAATGTGAGTTTTTAATCGAGGTTAGCCCAAAACTAGGCAGGCAAGGACATCATGCACAGTCTCCACTGCACGGCAGATTTCCGCATTGGTTGACCCGCCTACACCAAAAAGGAGAATGATTGGATAGCGGCCTGAACTTTTCGCAGATTATTGGCTTGCACAGGCTGTCATTCGGTGTTGTTTTCCGGGCAAAGCGGATGTAGAAAAATAAATTGACGTTGGTCCACTTCTTTCACTGTCTATGTAAATTCACAGTAAATTCTCCTTGCACAGTAACCACAGTGGTTATAGATTGAGCACATACTGTACGTACATATGGATTGAACATGTATTAGCAATATCATATATACTTATATAAATGTTATGGAGTAACTTAGCCTACTTTAATGAAAAAGAACGAATACAAAAATTTGGAACTTTTATCGTACGAAAATAAGGGAATTTTAACGGTCGCAAGTTATGTAAGACTATATTGGTGTTTTTGATGTGATAATTCAACGAGTTATTACCACATTGCTCCTTCCATTGTCTAACCCCCCAAGTCAGATAAGCGCTGTGTGATAATTCACTTATCATTCAAAGGAGTTACGTGGACAGGTATTCATGACTCTTCGCCCGAAAGGTGGAATTGAACCACTCTGCAGTTATGCAGCTACAGGTTTGAAGCCTGCACCCCGGACCACCGAGGCTCATCCGGGCACTTCTAGAATGTCTGTCAGATTTATATATAGCTCATATGAGCGAGAGTCTCCTGAGTCAGGGTGTCCCTATAATATTACTAACGTTGGTTTGTATTTCTTACAACGAGCTCATGTACACAAAGTGTAACCACGTCCCAGATGCCCTAAAACATGTTTACGTCAAATAAACACACAAAGAAGGGAACAATTGTCTGTTCTGTGCGGTGTTATGCAAAGCAGACGCATTGTGATTGGCTGTCTGAATATAAAAAGGTGGAGCCACATGGCATCATCACAGGTAAGAAATAGAGGAAATATACACAAACAGAAATCCATTTTCGACATTTCATAGCAGGACAGATACAGATGTTTACTGTGTCTATAATAATGACATTATTAATGGCTGCATTCCATTTAAGGTGTGCCAGTTGTTATGCTGAGACTTCAGTATTGGTGCTTTTCCTGCAGTGTTTTCCAATGAAAAAGCCCTCTGTGTGATCTCTCGGCCTCACATTGCCTATATATACACTATATATACTATGTAGACACAAGGAACTTTACACACTACACATTGCATGTCAAATTTAAATCTGCAAAGTAGGTAGTAACTATAGCTGTCAGATAAATGTAGTGGTGTAAAAAGTACAATATTAGTGGAGTAGAAGTAAAAAGTAGCATAAAACACAAGTAGTACCTTTAACTTGCACTTAAGTACAGTACTTGCATGAATGTAGTTTCCACCACTGGGTGTATATAGTATTACATTTTGTATATGCACATGCATACAGTATGAAATGACTCATCTATTTGCATTTGTTCTTGTAATTTTGCTGCCGTGACACTGGAATCAATACATGTTATATATAATCTTGAAATGAAAATGGACACATTTTAGTATAATTATTTGTTTTATTTCAATACATACAAAGGGTTCAGGTACAAATGAAGCACCACAAGAAAAAAATGCCTTTATTTTCACAGAATTTCACTTGATATTGCTTAAAATTCTTTGGTGCAGCACCGTATTAATGTCACAAAAGTAACAGAACATTTACATATAATGTTTTGGAGATTACACATTCAAATCTATTCATTCACCTCTACCTTTACGTTCATTAATTACTTTTTCTCCAGGGTCTTTCAGTCAGAGGAAGGTATTCTCAATGACCAGTGTCTGGGGCTCTTCCTTTGTTTCCTCAGCTGGTGGTGCCACCATGCTCCTGGTCTCCTCCTCTAACCGAGAGCAGCACATATTCCCAGCGCAGGCCTTTCCACAGGCGAGGCTGCAGGTCAGAAAAGGAGGCAGGGAGGGGTCCACTCTGTGCACGACAGGTGAGGCGTCCCCCTCACTGCCTGCAGAGGACCCAGAGCAGGAGGCAAACTCTGGCTGAACGGTGCAGCAGCTCACTCCTACACTCTGCAGCACCTTCGTGACCCCCGCCATCAGATCAGCAAACCTGGACATGTGTGAAATGATATAGAGTTTTTAATCTGGACAAAAACACATTTATGATAACCAGCCAGAAACAGCCCCTAGAATCTATAAAATGAATTTGAGTAGGATTGGATTGGACCCCCTATCGCCTAATGTGAGCTGGGACTGGCTCCAACCCCCCTTGTGATAATGCTCAGGATGAGAGGATATATACATAGGCTACAGTAATGGATGAATTTGCTGTGTCTCATCCCAAGCATGAAAGAAAAACGTAGTTAAACTATATATAGTTTAACTACGTTTTTCTTTTTTGCTGACTATCACTGTCATTTTTTTGAAAAACAGAAACTTACTACAGAGAACCCTAGCGCCATGAGCTTTAGCTAACATTAAGCTTTACCCACAGTAACAGTACACTTATTTAGAACTGCAAACAAACATGTTTTATAGGTGTCCGGTTATACTGTTTGATTACAAAAATTAAATCCATACCTTCCAGCCAATGAGAATTGAGAATTCCTCAATGGCCATGGTATAAACAGTTAGAACCACCAGGTACAAAAGCCAAACTTTTCCACTTCACCTGTGCACTGGAAACCCAGCATGGCAGTGTACATGTACAGAGGCCACCGTGACTGATTCAGTTAACTGCCAGACGTGGAGGTCGTGCACAGCCTGCACCCCAGGGACACTCATAATCCTCCGCCCGAGGTCTGACACACAAATGTGTGGAGGTGTGGCCTGTAGCAGCAGCAAGCCGTACCTGTGCACCTGGGGAGATTTATCAGTGAAACAACATGTCAGTACAGGTTTGGATGTTTTTATGCTTTATGCCTGCTGCGACACAAATTGCCCTCTGGGACAAATAATAAAATGGATTGATTGATCGATACAGCTGCAGCAAATTGTTGCTATTAGTGGGTTGAACTCTTAACGTGGTCTTCATTAGAGCTTCAGCTAAATGCTCAAAAGCGAAATTTAACGTTAACTAAATGGTATGATATAAACACACAGTGCCTGACCTGTGGCGCAGCTGTGGAAATCAGCGTAATCACAGCCAGCAGGGAGAGGCCAGGATCCAGGTAAACCAGGAGGTCACAGGTTCCAGAGCTTTGCAGGCATTGTGGGCTGACCAGCAGCATCACCAGGCTGATGATCAGAGCCAGAAAGGAGGTACAAAGGCCCTGAATGACGAGGACGAACAACGTGAGACTGACTGGACACTTGCTGCTTGGTACAGTCCTCTCAATGTGATGTGATGACTTGCAGACTGGGGAGGTACTAGATGCATTTTGACTGTCTGCAGAGGGAGAAAACATGAGCTTCAGGTATGTGGTTGAATCAAAAATGTCATCATTCATCAATCATTGAACATGGATGAACAAAACAATACAAACACCAACAAAATATGTTAATGTAACAATTGTAATGTCACCTGCAAAAAAAAACACCTCGCCCATACCAAATAGGCAATTTCATTTGGTCACATAGGAAAACAAAACATTTACATATGCGCGTTGAATTCAAATGTTTTTTTTTTCTTCATGTGGCTCCTTTTTTTACGGGACACTAAAGTGAGAAAGGTGACAGTCCAAAAAGCTAAACTTTCTTACCGAGATGTCCCATGCAGGTGTTGTCCTTGGAACTCTCCGTCATGTCATCTGAACGACTCTCACACTTGCAAATCTTCAAAACTGCAACACCGCTGGCTCCGTCACAGTCCCTGCTGTCCTGTGTAGCTGCTGCATGCAGGTGGACTTCTGGCTGTTGTCGTGGTGTTTGAGAGCCGGTGTCTGGGACGCTGGAGGTTCCTGGGTTACAGAGGACAAGCGCCCCATTGTGGATTGAGTGATCCATGGCCGACTGGACGTGGCTAACGTCATCCAGGACTCGCCCCGGCTCAGCCTGGCCTTCGGTTTTCTCTGCAGCCAAGACTGTGGGAGTCGAACAGAGGAATGAAAAACAAACATGGACACTGTTTGATGTTCCTTACTTGGCAGCTACTTCAAAGTAAAAATCTGTCAGAACAATATAATCACCTGGACAAGCACACTAATTCTTCTGTAGTAAAAGATTATGATTACATAATGCCAGTGTAAGTACAGTATGTGCTTTCATATGACATGACTAACTTGGTGAGACAGAGAGAGGGGCTCTGCAGTTGTACTTTATGCTTCATGCATCATTGTGAGCTGCCACAAATTCCACATAGTCCTAAACGCAAACATTTTAGCCACCAGAATTGCAGGAACTAGTCTTACACGACATTAGACTTTAAGATGAAAAGTGAAAAGTGTGGTCACCACCCACTGAACAATTTATTATTGTATCTCAGATTAGTTTGATCACATTTATATTGTTAACCAGCTGACACTGGATGTCACGTGAACATGTGATCTGTAAGTAATGTTACCTTTGTGGTTCTCTTCAAGGTGAGATTCGGCCTCCGTCTGCCTGCTGGCCCCAGCTCTCTCATCCTGCAGCTGAACCCAGTTCAGCCAGACCACCAGCATCTTATGGAGCACACTGAAAGCTCCAACCACCACAAGCAGCAGGGGGTGCTGCACTGCCTGTGGTTCCAGGGAAAAATTAATGATTTCCATGAAGTAGGAGAGACACAGAGAGGTCAGGAAGAGAGTGGAGATGAAAGCCCCCACAGGCTGAATCCTGCTGCGGTTGTAGGACACACCACAGTCTGAAGACCCACCAGTCTGAGTCTCAGGGAGAGATGTGATGGATGACACTGCAGGCAGGGTGGAGGGAAGTGCTGCTGAGGAGGGGGAAGCATGTGGAGGAGATGCAGAGGAGTCCAAAGTAGAGATTGGAGGCTTTATGATGCTTGCTGCTTGAGGAGGACGAAGAGCCATGCGCAACAGGATGAGGAGTGTGTGGAAACCATCCACCAGGGTGATAAGGGATTTGCACAGCTGACTGATGGTGACCTCGCACACCAGCAGCAAGATGGTTACTCCCAGCATGCACCCGTGTAGCACCCTCATACCTGCAACTGAGAGGAGTAAGCCCTGACTGCAGTACGCAGATCTGCCCACATTTAGCCCAACCCCGATCTGCGTACTGCAGTCAGGGGCAATTGACTGACAGCGCACACTAGAACTCTTCATACTGTACATTCAAACACAAACACACATAAACCCACACACACTCACTTCTTCTAACAACCTCCATGTTCTACATTAAGCTCATTATTTATTTTATTTAAAGAACATGGATGTAAATGAGATGTATACACTAATTTCCATTTCTCCCCTCTTGTCACTTTCTAGTTCTGAAAACATTGTCTTAGATGTGCAGAAGGAAACATTTTTTTTCAGAAGGAAACAAAGTTAGAGCTTGAACCGACCAGGCTTCCCTGAGCAACACTGGACGTTGCAGCTGCATCTGTTACACTCAAGATCAGGATGTTAGCCGCATTTGCCCACACAGTTCCCACATACCACTGTGCTGTCTTAGCGGATTAGAGCCCTATAGTTATGGTGCACTCACTACTGGGTAGTTGATCACAGCCAAAGCTTAATGTGTAAAATCTTCATGTGCTAACTCCAGCAGTAGTCAAGTAAAAAAAAAAAGTTTAATAATTCTCTCTGGAATGCAGTAGAGTAGAAGTATAACGTTGCATACCACAACAACATTTAAGTACAAGTACCTCTCAAGTACAGTGCTTCAGTAAATTTACTGATTTTATTTTAAATTACATTCCACCACTGCTTTTAATATTCATTTAAAATTACCCACACCAGCATGCCACAGCATGACTGATCATTCACTACTGTACAATTTTGAGGTACTTGTACTTTACTTAAGTATTTCCATTTCCTGCAACTTTATACATCTAGTCCGCATCAATTCAGAGGCAAATACTGTACTTTTTACTCTTACATTCATGTGATGACTTGAGCTAAACGTTAGTTTGCAGATGACATGATGTATTATAGGTGAAGATAAAACTTTATTGATCTTGATCTTAGTACCCAGCAATTTAGAAAGTAGTTCAAATTAGCTCCATCTTAACAGCTGCAACATTAAACCGATGTACACATTAATGCATCAATAATTATAATCCAGCAATGATATATATTATTCTGAAATGAACCATAATGAATACTTTTACTTAAATTGATATGAATGGCTTTTTCTTGTAAAAGACTATTTCTTCACCGTGGTATTACTATTTTTACTTAAACAAAATATCTGAGTACTTCTTCCACCACTGACTGTAAGTCATGAATAAACCAGCATGTACATGTAACACACAGCAATCTATTTGCACAAGCGGAACTTAGAAATCAAAGTTAAAGACAAATGCAACAAATGTAGACAATCTACACATTTTCTTTTCAGTCTAAAGTTTAATTACCCCGGAAAAGTGGAAACCCTCGGCCAGCAATCAAAGACAAGTTGAGTTCTTGGATGTGATCTGTGTGCTGCAATCAGAAAAATGTCATTCATCGTGCTCACCATCTCTCCCTGTGTCCCACCACACTCCTCCTTTACTGTAATCACAGTCATGTGAGCTGGGGAGGAGGGGGTGGTGGGATATCTTCCTTTCCTCAGTCATCCCTGTTTGCATTCCCTCCTCAGCTCGTTGGTGGGAGAATACCTTGAGTGGACGATTACACAGCCCACCCACTCTGAGCAGATCCAGTGAAGCTAATTTGCACTAATTCAGTGTGCCACTACACTGCATGCAGCATCGGCACAAATTGTTATTTTCATAGCTACTGTGATGCCTGTTGTTGCATCTAGTCTTCCAAAAGCAAGAGAGAAGTAAAGGCTGCCTGTCTTTATTGGCTCTAGTAAGGTCAGAAGTTTAGTCAGTAAAATATCAACATAATTACCAATCTGTTGATTTCATCTCATTTTTTGGCATTTTATTTAGGATTTATTTTAGTCTGGTTTAGTTGCAGCATTTTCTAACTGCCCTCCAAACTAAGAAATGGTTGCCAATGAGTTGTTATATTTTGGCATGCTAACGTTATACTTGCTTTGGTTGATTGTAAAATTGTTGCAAATATGAAGGTTTAAATTCATGATTACAATTCATGTATTCCTTGTCTTATTGCAAGATAATTGCAGTGGCATATCCCCTTGTCTTAGAAGCAGTGTGTAGTTTTACCTTTATCTAGTAAAGATCATTAAAAAAAAGTATAATAATCATAATAAATCAAACAAGAAAATATTATTTGATGCGGTATTAGCATAAACACTGGAAACAAGAAGAACCAGATAGCCTGGCTCTGTCCAAAGGTAACAAGCACCTCTAAAGTGCATTAATTAAAACTTATCATGTCTAGTTTAGTTTAGTGAGCTTTAGAGGTGCTGGTAGGTTTTGGACAGAGCTGTTTCTCCCCGTCTCCAGCTTTTATGCTAAGCTGTAGCTTTATATTTATCGTAATAACAAGATGGTGTCAATTTTTTTTTTATTAGCTCTTTCAAGCTCTGTTGAGGTAGTGCACCCTCTCTGTCCCCCTCTGAGCACTCATGAACCCAGAGATGATGTTGCAGTCCCATCAGCCCCTGCTCTTGTGTGCCCATGTGCAGGGGTCTGTTGCAGTCCACTGGACTGCGAATCAACAGGCCAGATATGGGCTGACACCACGGATAAATCCCCACTGTTCTATCAGCATGCCAGCACATTCCTGAGGCACGGCTAAACCCAAGGAGAGACCCAGCGAGGACGCATTTGATCACTTGCCACTGTCCCCTAACAGACAGAGGGAGGGAGAGAGAGAGAGAGAGAGAGAGAGAGAGAGAGAGAGAGGCCACAGCAGCTTGGCAAAACCTTTAAGCACCCTCAAAGCTGAAACAAAGTTTTTAGTTATGAAGCTCTGCCTGCTTCTTTATCTATGGAGAATTTCTTTAAAGCTACTATGATTGATTTTTTTGTGGGCACTTGGAGGCAGCGGAACAATCTGAAAACACAAGACATGTTAGCAAATACTTGCCTATTCACACATCCAACAGACATGGAGCGACTTCTTATGCTGCTTCCAGAGCATTTTATGTATATTTACTATTATTGGATTGTTATTCATGCATCATCATTTTAGCAGTATGTTAATGTAGCTGTTCGAAGTTGAGCAAATTATTCTACTTTATATAGGCTACTATATCCTTTATATACAATAGGTTACATGATATTAGCCTATATAAGATAAAACATTTTTTTTTATTAAAAATCTTAATCTGCACAGTTATTAGTAAATTTAGTAGAGCAGAAAAAAGTAGGGTACAATTTGAGTTGTGGTGGAGTCAAACTATAAAGTATTTTAATTTAATTTGACTGACTTCATTGTCGACCTCAGTGGACATCTACCTTTGGCTTCTCCCAAGTTCATCAAATGTACATACAATATACATATCACAACAGACCAGAAAAACACACACAAATATATAGTGTACAATTTACAATAGTGCAAAAGGGCAGGTAGCAGCGCATACATTGTAGTTGTAGCGACCTCTTTGAAACTACCATAAGAACGCCTGTATGACGCACCGTTTGAATAAACCAGTTCAACTCTGGGATATGCCTTTAAAGATTTATTGTCCAGTTCAAAACAAAAATAAGCAAAAATGACAAAATCCAGTTACGCATGAAAATGAAAATGTGTGAAAGTGAACGCGGTGAAATTTGCGTTTGCGGTCAACAGAAATTGAGAAAGAACCCAAACTCACCTCCTCTGTAGCTTCCGCCATGCAGGTGCACCGTTGTATTTAGACAATTATTATTGTCAGGCCAACCCCTGCTGTTTGTGCAATATTTGTATCCCTCTCTGAATGTTTTTATACTAAGCGCTTTTTTGCACTTTTAGTCTTAAACATTTTTATTATTTGTATTTTGTTTTATCTATTTTGATATAATTCCTTTCTCCCTGCTGTTTCTTGTGAGTAGTTGCTCTTGTAGGCTTGTCCCAACAGTTTCATTCGCCTAGTTCCTGTGCAGATGAAAAATAAATTACTTTGAACCTTTGAAACCAGGACACAAAGTTGTGTATAACTAGTTAATGTTTATGAAATACCTTATCCTGGTCCAGTTTGACTCCCTGCTGAGAACACGCATGAATTAGCATCAAATAAAGTCTTAGTCTGTGGATCTAACAAAATATTTCACAGAAAAAAAACTTTACATTCAACCGCTGAAGTGCTTAATCACATTTTATAATAATGTTGACTGAGACAGCGCCTCAGGAGTTTCTCTGAAAGTATGACGAGTCATGAAAAACAGAGAACAGGAGGCCAACAGAACATTATGAAATATTTAATTCCAACCAGAATTTTACAATAACTCCAACCAATACAACCCAAACCCTGTGGTGCTCCCTGTGGAGTTTAAGAACCCAGACGCTCAACAGTGTCACAATGCTTCTGTGCACTGAACAGAAAAACTACAAAAAAACACACAACAGCAAACTACAATCACTGTATGGCAGGTTTTTCTGTGTGAATAGACCTTGATTCAACTCACTGTAATACAAGACACTTTTCTTTTGCAGTATGGATGTTTTTTGAGTTTATAAATTTCTCAGTGATTGCACAACATTCTTGTACGGCTCACACTAACCAATAATCTCAAGAGGAAGAAAAAAATAAATAAATTTCACTTTAAAGAGAGGGGGGTAAGACAATCTGAGTAGAAAATAAAGGTCCCTTTATAAATTACATTTTCTGTGGTGGTGATACTGTATGTTACACATAGGTTTGGACTGGGGAACTTTAATACATATCTGTGATAAGTGTGGTGGAAATGTATTAAAGAAAACTTAACAGTTACACGGTATGAATATATACAATGTTTAAAACTCTATTCAACAAAAGGTTTGCATGCATTTAGACCAGTGGTTCCGAACTACTGGGCTAAATGCATGCAAGTGGGACCCTTTACAGCCAGGAAATGATTAAAGGAATAGTTTGACATTTTGGGATATACAAATTTGCCGTCTTGTAGAGAGTTGAGATGAGAAGATCAACACCGCTCTCATATCTGTACACCAAATACTGTATGAAGCTACCTCAGACAGTTAGCTCAATATGAAGACTGGAAACAGCTAGCCTGCATTGTTTCACCCAGTAGGCGATTTGTTAATGTTTAACAGGGGACCCGGTTCGTTTCGTTCACATGGACAGACCATGGATTTATCAGTACACAGCACAGTTAGGCTACGGATATTTCAGAGCCATGGCCGGGGCTGTAGATTCTAACTCGCACCAACCTCAGTCAGATAAAGGATTAATGTGTCAGGCATACTAGACTAATATATTCAACTAAACAACCCCTCCGCCCCTCCACTCTCTCTGCAACTAGGCGATGGCAGGTCAAGGGGGCTTGTTTTTTGGTCATTTTGCTAAAAAAGGGGATGGCATCCCCCCTCATATACTTGTTTTACCATGTCTGGCCTCCGGGATTATGTTTTTATCAACATGATGACAAAACGTTAATAAACGTATGGGATGCATTTGTTTTCCTCGGTTTATGCTCGTACCAACTGAAGCATCATTTAAAGTTTGCAACGGTTATGTTTAAGCACTCACAGCACTTAAGGTGAGGAAAACATCATGGTTGAAAAAGTCAACAGTGACTTGAAGCATGAGACCTGTTTTGTGCACTAGTTTCCTTCCTACAGTAGAAAAAAAACATTGCCAGTGAGCATAATCCAGGCAGTAATCACATTTCCCTTCAAAAAGTAATTGGCAAAACAAATTAGTAGTATATGGTATTAATGTAGTTTATTAGGAGACAGGGTTGCCTGAGTAGATGGCTTCATTCTGAGGGGTCAAAACACAAAAAGGCTACTCGTAGAGATAAAAGACAAAGGACGCTGTGCTGTGTTAGAGACATTTGACTTACTGGGGTTGTCTGTAAGTGTCGAAGGGTAATTAAAACCATATTTTATTAACTTCTAAATGTCTCACAATCTCCTGTAGTATTGTAACACTGGCAAGAGTGGATTAGTGGAGTCTGGAATTCCTCACATACAGAGCAGGGCTCCCACCCTGTGCTCGACCCCCCGCCCACCGCTACACACCCTCACTCCAGGGTGTGAGGGAGTGAAGGTTTTGTTTTGTTGGAAACATGTGCTTTCGGCTTTATTTTGAATCCCGTAAATCTTCTTCTTTTTGGAAAGAGATGTTGCTTTTGAACATTTTAGATGTAGTCTTTTTCTCATGCTCGCAGCGTGGCTCTATGTCCAGACTGAACTATCTCAACAACTATAGGAGGGAATGCCATGTTAATGACATTCCCATTAGTCTCGTACGTTGTTGAGTGAATTAGTATCATGTTTTATCAAACATTTTACCGTCATTAACCTCTGTCACTGTGCTTGCACTCACTACAGACAAGCAGCATCCCTTCTTCTCAGCTGAATTTCAATCTTACTGTGACATGAGGGTAAAGACCCACTGAAATGGTGGTGGAGCAAAGTTAATATTGTATTAAACACTTTGCAAGGCATTGTGGGATTCCCGGCAACGTAGGACTGACCAGCAATACAAAAAAAGGAGTTTCAAAAGTTGAACATTTTAAACTTTAAAGCAAATTAGGGTGAAATTTGCCTGCTGGCTACACAGTACTTTGCCAAAAAACTGACAGCAAGCAATGCAGTAGTGGGTCAGGAAGTCAACAAGCTACTCACTGCCACATTTTTTGGAAATGTGAACAAAGGTTTTGCCAGGTGAAATGCAAACATCTCTCATTATATTGCTCTGCTAGCTACCCACACTAACACTAACCCAAAATCACATTTGATTGGAAACATTTATGTTACTGCACAGAGTTCAAGATGAGTCATCAAACATATTTTTTTTGTTTTACAGAGATATTTTGATATAAAAGAACTCAATAATAAATTTCAACACATATAGCATGTAACAAGAGAAACATGAACAATTAACACAGGGAGTGGATTAGAACTTGAAAATGTATTTGCCATTTTACTGACTTCAGTCATTGCTGCGTCTAATGAGATATTCATGTCATATCGGAGTTGTCGTAATTACGAGTTTGAGACTGAGAAACTTGGATTTCTTTTTCCCGAAAGCTGGGCAATATGTAGAAAATCAAATATCACAATTTTTTGGACCAAAGAAACCAAAGCAAACATTGGGGGAATGTCTGAAATTCTTAATTTTGATTTGCAGAAACATGTTTTTTTTTCCTTCTGCTTTTCTATGCAGAGGTTGCAGTGCGAGGGGTTGTGCATTAGTGCCAAACACACAAACTACCTGCCTGATGTCTAACTATACCAAAACATGATCGTCATTCTACACTGACAGCCCCTCTGTCACTCAGTGAGGTTTCCAACCTCCTGGACTGAACCACAGCAATGTATTTATTTTTTTGGTACTGATCAACAGAAAGTGAAAAAAAAAACACTTATAGGGACTGTACAGTTTAATATTGAATCACATAATTAATGTTTTTTTTATAGAAGTGTATTAACTCCATTTCCTGCAAAACATCTCTGTAGGTTTCAAAATTCACTAGTTGTATCCAAAAATCCCAACCAAACTTTTCCATCTGCAGAGTTCAGGCATTGAAACATTCAGTCATATCATTTAGTCATTACATGCATTTATTTGAGAGGAACAAATTTCGCCATACATATCTTTGTGATTACCAGCACATTTCAATTAAGTTAACAAATTATTATTAAAAATTTCTAAAAATTAAAGCATAACAAACAGTGGGGGCAAACTATCTGTTGGGTGGAGAGGAGCAGGAGGGTTGAATGCTGCTCCTTTTAAGAAAAAACAAACAAACAAACAAACAAACAACACACCTGCCCGTATCTGCTTCAGGAAATAATCAAAGCAGCTCTCTTCACGAACATACATGAAGTTGACATTTCGTGTGAAGTTTCTTCCTAAATCCTTGCTCTGGAAAATTCAGGACAGAAGTTGGATTTGGGCAGAGACATCAGCGCCTGCTGTGTGTTGTATACGATGTTGTTTAGACTGTGGTAGCCTTTCACTTCTGTCTCCTCTGTGAGAAAACAACACTACCACCACTGCCACCATGTGGCCACAGCCTCACCCAGCAGAGTAGTGTTAAAACAACAAGGACTTGGATGAGAACTAATGTTTGCTGCATTCGTGTGTTTGCTTTCGTTACTGCACCCCGACTGCTATAGTCAACCATTCAACCATATTTACCTTTTCTTCCAACACAGATTACCCTTTCCTCCCCCCAAAAAACAAAACAAAACTAAATATTTGCTCTAGTTTGAATCTGAAATATACATCAACAAAATGGGGTTCATCTTTTAAAAGCAACCCCCAAAATGGAAAAGAAAAGATAAAATAAGGATGGGGGTGAAGAAAAAAAGGGGGAAAAAGTAAATCAGAAAAGGCTCATATAGCTATAAAATAAATAGAAAATAAGTGATTTCTCAAAGCAGCCCAAAGAAAAAACAAAGACTGAACCTGAAGTGGTGAGTTTTGAAGGCAACATGAATGACGAGCTGGAGCGGTGAGATGGCAGAAAGTATCAGTGGAAGACTGAGAGACAGGAGGAAGGAGAGGGGAAATGTCGACAGAGACTGAGCTGCTTTTCTTGAAAGAGTTTAACACAACAACGACTGGTCGAACAAAGCAATAATAGCGTCTGAGAGTTGTACAGAATCGAGGGGAAAAAAAGATGTAAATAACTCAACCAAAAGCAGACATCTTGCTTTCTGACATTCGCAGACGTTCTGGTTTTTTTTTTTCAGCTGGGAGCAAAATTACCGACTTCAAAAAGCTTTTTTTTTTTTTTTTTTTTTTGCAGCGGAGGCAGGCGGAGAGACAGTTGCAGCTCCTCCACATCAGATCTGAGAAGACTGACCGGAGGGGGACGCTGATTCCTGAGGGGCCAAAGTGAGCAGAGGAGGAGAAAACACGGAGAGGGAAGTCACTTTGGCAGAGGTCCCTTAAAAGTTCTTCTTTCCCGGAAGGGAGAGAAATGGTCAGGAGTTGGGAACGGACATAAAACGTTGACATTTAAACAGACACGTTAACATCTTCAGCTTCCTCGGATATAAAAGCCTTTGATAGTGACCTACATCCACCTCTAGAACAAGTGTTTAAAGCCAGCAGGTCCGCTCAGTAGGGTCCCGCCAACGCTATTTTGTCTTGTCAATGTGCCATCAACCCCACTTTGCTCATTATCACTGTTATGTCTTTGTGTATGTGTTATGAAAAAAATAAAAATAGAATTGCTAGTTATTCCCCCAACTACAGTGGAAATCTACACAAGAGAGCAACAGGAGGGCTGTGAGAAAGGTCTGTGTTCTGTCTTTGGTTAGTGTTTAATCTCCCAGCTCTCATCTGTCGCACTCACAGGCGTCTGCTTGTGTATAAAGATTGCAGATTGACGAAATGTAGTGATAACAATGTGATTTTATTTCTCTTTTGTCCTCTCTTCCCCATAATATGAATATGTAACTGTGTTTCTGTGGTTGATGTAGTGTGGGTGTAGAGGGCATCTTTTTTTTGTCAGCAAAGCTCCAGAAGTCGATTTTGTATTTTTTGTTTCTTTCTCTAATTTGCTTGTATTTTCAGAGCTTTGACTGTAATACCAAGTCTTTTGTCCTTTATGGAAAGGTTGTGTGGATGGTAAAGTCAAAGAAAAGACAAAAACATTGTAGGGCAACTTGTCGTGTAGTAGAGCCAGACAAACTATCGACAAGTGCTGTTTTCTCCTGTCCTCCTCGGCCCTGTGAAAGTAGAAGAAATGAGATTCATTAGTCCTGAATGTAGCAGAGAACACTTGTAAAACCAGACTCAAAGCTAACCTAATTATCAATGATCCTCAAGAATCTCCTTTAGGCTAAAATCCCTTTGCTCAATCTGTGCCCACTGTGGTGTCTGAAAGAAGCCATTACAGCGCTTTCTTGCAGCAGGTTTTGTCATTAAAACGCTACTTTGGCTGCACAATTACATTCAAAACTCAGTTACCTTCTGAGGATACTGCCGGCCTTACACTTCGTCTATACTGGCCACAGAGCAGCAGCAGCACTAGCAGTCCTCCGTCAGAGTCCATACTAGCTGTGTTCACTGCGGTGCAACTACAAGTGTTTGCAACTCTTACTGACCTGTAAGAGTTGCAACACTTATTTTGATTAGTTTTATTTTGTTCTCTTGTGCTCTAGAGTTTTCTCATTGCAGATTTGGGTTTTGCTTGTTTTATGTTGGTTCATGATGTTTTCTCACCTGATTGCCTTTAACATTAAATCTGTGTGTGTGTGTGTGTGTGTGTGTGTGTGTGGTGGGGGTAGAGGTGACATTGTCTCTGTTTTTATAATGTGAAGCACTTTGTGTTGCATGACTTTTGTATGAAAACTGCTATACAAAAAAAGTTTTGTTGACTGACATAAAATCACTGTAGTTGTGCATGCAAGCCGGCAAGTATATAAAAAAAAATGCAGACAGGTTCCAAAGAAGCCAACAGTTTACCTGATTGGCTGGCTACCACTTTAAAAACCAAAAGTGAGCGCAGCTGCAATGTTGCTAATAATGCACAGAAAAACTGCACACCAACAATGGCAAATATGGTAGATCAATCTTTAAGAAAGTCTGCCTGTAGACTGGACAAAAGTATACAATGAAAATTTTGGGTCATTATTAGTGTTTGCCTTCGCTTTCTCTCCCTGCTGATCCCTTGAAGATATACAAAGGCTATGTATACAAGTATATAAAAGTAAAGAAAGATCCCAGGCTTCCTATAGAGCCCGGCTGGATGATGCTCTGGTGAAATAAGCCCACTCTCCACTCACTGAAACACAATATCTGAAATCCCAGCTGACAAAGCTCGGAAAGATCTTGAGCTGCAGACCTCCATCACCAAGGACCTGAAAATCGAATTGGAGCAGATGAAAGGAGAGAAGGAGGCTCTTCAACATCAAGTGGAGACACAGAAAATGGAGCTCCAAACCCAAAAGACAGTTGCTTAAAGTGGCTGAAAGCAACGTGGAGTTGGAGTTGAAGTGCCAACTGGAAAGTGAGAGGGCTCGAGCTCAGAAGCTTGAGAATAGATTGAGCAAGATAAAGAACGCTCTCCGAAAAACAGGAGGAGGCGGCGAAGACACTGGAAAGATCCCAGGCTTCCCATAGAGCCCAGCTGGATGAGGCTCAGGCTCAAACAGCATATCTGCAATGCCAGCTGGGAAAGATCTGCACCATGCCGCGCAACGATCAAAAAGATCTTGGGCTGCAGACCTTCACGACCAGTGACCTGAAAGTCGAATTGGAGCAGGTGGAGGTAGAGAAAAGGGCGCTTGAAGTGGAGACAAAGAAAGAATTCCAGAGTCCTGTCTTGCTCAACTGGACGAACAGAAAGACAAGTATAGTAAGCTCATGGCTGCTCTGAAGGAGGCTGGGCAGGAGCTGGAGATCAGACATCTCCAGTGGCAGGAGGACCAGTCATCCCTCGTTCAGGCCACAGAAAGGAAAGAAGGACCAGCAGTGGGAGAAGACCGAGAACTCCATGAGGTCCTGAAGCTCTTCTAATGCTCGGCTCCAGAATGCGCACGCACACACACACACACACACACACACACACACACACACACACACACACACACACACACACACACACACACACACACACACACACACACACACACACACACACACACACACACACACACACACACACTATAATCTCTTACATAAATTCATAAAAATAATTTCATGTTTGTTGGTCAGTTGTTTAAAATGTTAAGTTGCACTACAGTCTGTATAGTATCACTGTATAGTAACACCTGAGCATTTCTTTCAGGGACATTTGGCAGGTTTACTACAAGTCTGAAGTAGCTTAAGACTTTTAGGAAAGATAAGTTTATTTAGTGTCACAGAGCCTTTCAAACACAGCTGCAATTCAAGGTTTTATGGAGAGGAAATGCATTAGAATATTTGTGAACACAATGAAGAGCAAAATATAATCTCTACAAATAAGGTTATAGGGATACACTGGTTATTGTCTTGTCAAGAATGGACAAACGTATCCATTAAAGAAATGTCTTTGAGTCGCATCAGCTTCAAACTTGAACTATTTGGTAAAATCTTTCCCAACATTCTTTTTCTTTACCGATTATCCTTTATTTATTTTTATGAATAACCAATAAATCCTATGATTTCTATACAGTTTTGTTTTTAATGATATAACAAATTCCAGCTTGACATTCAGAGTCAAATTAGCAAACACATTTGAAGTAAATAGAATAAAATGACAAATCTTAGAAAAAATATAAAGCTATCAATATTTTATTAGGAAGTTTCCTAATTTCTCATAAGTTAGAAAGTGGTAAGAATTGAACCATGGTTCCACAGTGGAGTCTTAACTGTAAAGCCCAATATTTAATAATAATTAGAGCGGGTTTGTTCAACTGCAGCGATGTTCCATTAACTTGTAATATTTTTTACTTGCTAGGGGCCATTAAGAAACTCACCGGGTTCATTTTCGAAACCATTTCACGGCGGCTATCTGTACGATTGTCAGCGTTGGTGTATACAGCGCGTTTGGAATATGTCTCCGTCAGGGTTTTTACTGCAGTTTACGGCCGCTTGCCGGTTAACGGCTTATGGTCAGCTTTGTGCGTTAGCTAGCCAACAGTTTGCAAGGCTGCGGTAGAGATACATGCCCAAAAGAAAAGCCCATATCTCTGGTCGGAAGAAGAAACACACCTACTTCTAAACATTATGAAAGACTTGGATATCAACTGATTTTTTGGATATGCGCAAACATACTGTCTGCCACCGGTGGAAAACTTTGAAAAAGTGCTATTTTTGCATGGCTGCATGTAAACAGGAATATTAGTGGAATATTCACTTTCATTAGATATGTAAACAGCTTAGTCTGAATATTATCTTTTTCGGAATAAGCACAAAAAACAGAATAATATGTGCATGTAAACATGGTCAGTGAGTGATCATTGTGATATTGTTTCAGGAAAGAAAGGTAGTTTAATTATAGAAGGGAAGACGTGACTTGAATTGTTGAAATTAGTTTTTATTTGATGGAGTTTTATATTCAGACCTACTTGTTCAGCATGAAGAAGATAAAGTGCTTTCAAAGAAGTAGCTTCTGCAAGTTGACATCAACAATACTTGTGATTTGTGTTGCTCTATTGTTTGTGTGTGTGTATATATATATATATATATATATATATATATATATATATATATATATATATATATATATATATATATATATATACACACAAATGTTTACCTCAAAACCTCATGGTGCATCTCTCCCCGTCTCCAAACTGGCTTCTAGCAGCAGCTCCTCCAGCTCTTGTCCACAGCTGACACTCACTACACAAAGGACACATCACACACATTACCAAACAGGATTTTCACACCTAAAACATACTTAATTCATTTGAAAATCAGCAGAGATCAGTGGTTACAGTGACTCACCGTGCTCCATCACACAGCTGCCGGGCTTGGGGCTTTCGCCGTCTAGAAGATGGAGGGAGAACTCAGGCTTCAGGCCGTTGGGTAGAGCTGAACCGACTATCTCCTCCTCCGGAGCCTCGGCAAAACACTCGTCTTCATCTGCAGAGCTCTCATTGGGTGAATCCTCGTCTTTGACTGGGGAGACGGACTCAGTCGTGGCTGGTTCGGGACTCTTTGAGGCTTCTCCTGCTGGAGGATTTAACTCCTGAGCTCCATCTTGAGTGACAGATGGTTCCTGTTGATCAGTCTGGACGGAGAGAACAGACTCTGCTGCCTGTTCATCTGCCTCCGTTTGCTGCTTTGGACATGGTTCCTCTTGGGTTGGCTGGCTGTCCTCTTTCTCTGTTAAACTGGGTTTTTCATTTTCTGACAAGTCGGCCAGCGCTTCCTGCTTCTCCTCTATTGGAAGGGCCTCCTCTTCTTCTGTTTGGTTTGGTAACTGGCTCTCCTCTGATGCAGATGATAGCTCATCCTGTAGCTGTTCAAGAGCAATTGTTAATGGCTGCTGTGATTGATCTGCAGGGATACTAGTCTGGGTTTGACTCAGTTCATCAAACCGTTTACGCTCTCCTTCTGTGCTCACCTGAGTCACATCTTCTATAAGACCTTCCTCCTCCTCTCCTTCCTTCTTTTCCTCAACACAAGTGGGCTCAGGTTGGGGGCTTATAATGCTCTCCGTTACCTCCTTAGTGAGCTGAAATGCTGCAGCCTGCACCGATGAGGAGTTTGATGGCAGGACTGGTGCTTGTTGACTTGGATCTGTCACTTCTGGGTCTAAATTGCTAGCTGTCGCATCCTCTGTGGGTTGACTTGTAGACTGTGGCTCTAGTGTAGTATTTACTGCAGACTCTAAGTGTGCTACAGGACTCTGATCTTTGAGTTTACAGACTGTTGACGGAGCAGCTGAGCTCTCCTTCAAGTCCGCCTGTGTCAGTTGTGTTTGTGTAGGTGTTTGAGATGAGGGCGGTGGCCATGTCGGCTGTGTCGTGGGTGTGCTCCCGTCTACAGGCTTCTTTGAGGCCTCTTTAGCATGGTACGGAGCTGCAGGTGCACTCATCTGGAGTTGTAGCTGCTCAGGGGGGCTCTCCACCCGAGTCACCATGAAGATCTTGTGACCCCTTCCTGGACTAGAGACCGATATACAGCGACCAGGAGACGGAGGGGTGCCACGAGGAACTGCAGATTCTGTGACGGTGATGCCGGAAATGACACTCGGGCCGCCAGTAGGTGAGGCAGACGGGGTTGAGGATGTACATGAGGCACTGAGGAAGGGCTGTGCAACCACTGCCTGGGTTTGAGGAGCAGTCTGGTTTAAGCGAGGGGAGGAGTTTGACGTGGAACAGGACTTTGTTACCACCTCCTCATCCCCCTCATCCTCAGTGTCTGAGTCCGACTCCAGGATCATTTGAGGAATGCTAGTCTCATTGCTGTCTCCTGACTGGCTGCTTGTTTGTCCTTCATTTCCTGGCGTTTCACCTTTTTCTTCTACCTCTTTCCCCCCTTTGTCCCCTCTCTCCTCTGCTGCTGGTTCTTCCTCCTCTTCTTCTGTGGTCCCATCCTCTGTGGCGATTTCAGCCATGGATGCTGACTGCCTCATCTTCTGCTCCGTTTCCTCCTTCTCCTTAGCCAGGATGAAGTTCCTCTTGCAGCCATTCTGGATCTCAGCCAGCAGGGCGCGCTGGGTCTCAATGAAGCTCTTTACCTGAAAGACATGAAAGCACGTCCCAAACATGAACAAAAACCACAAGAATATCAGAATAAACTCAACAGTATTACATCTTTTGAGCCAGGTCAACAGGTCATAGATAAATAGTTTCATTTAAAAAAAACCAAACAGCTGGGCACTATAGTTTTAAGCAAAAGTTACTCAAACAGGAGTAAATTTTGCATCTTATGGGGATTCATTTTAACTGTTATGGTGCTCTCTTGAGTATTTGCAACAGCAAGACAGTGTTTTGGGGATTTACTCAGCCCTGAACCATCTGCCTTACTGACATTGTTGTGAACTGAGAAGAAAGAATGAATGCATACATGAAGATTGTGTGTACTGGGACAATAAATTTAAATCTACTCAATCTAAACTAGGGTCGATTAACAGTGGTGCACGGATGCGTTTTTAACAGTTTTGGGAAAACAACAGAGCACAGAGGAATACGATATGTCAGGCTTTGACTAAACAGGTCAAGTTTTTGTCTTTTTTATGGGATTTGACAAAAAAATATATGAATATCACCAGACTTATTCTTTTGTAATCTGCCCATGTCTGCGAGGATCTGTGTGGACTGTCCGTGGAATTTATGATTGCGTCAACCGTACGTGCACCACAAGCGCATATGCAGACACCAAATGTAGGGTAAACAGAAAACTATGCATTATTAGTCTCTTTACTTCCTCTCCTCCATCCCCTTCCCCATGCCTTGTCTCCATGCTCACAGTTTCTTTCTTGGGCTCCCGGTCAAGGTCGAGACGCAGCAGAGAGGTGTTGACTTTTAGGGCGAGAGAAAGAGCCATCAGTCCACCTGTCTTGATCTCATTCTCTCGGAGGTCCAGACGCAGCAGTCTGGGGCTCTCAGCGGTGAATTCAGCCACAGCCACAGCTCCTATAGCACAGATAACAAAAAAGAAACACGAGTCAAAAAAGACAGCAAAAACCCTCCACAAAAAAAAAAAAAAAAAAAAAAAGGTTCTAGTTCCCACCTTCACAGGACAGTTTGGTGGAAGCGAGGCCCAGTCTGAGCACAGAGCGGTTCCCAATCAGTCCGTCTTTCAGCTTGTGGACCCCTTCGTTACCCACAGAGTTATGGCCGAGGTTCAGAGTCTCCAGACTCTGGGTGCATGGCTGAGGGAGGCAGAGAAACAACTGAGATATGGATATGTTTAATAGTTTCTTTTTTAAATTAAATTAAATACAAGCAGTTAAGTCTTAACAGCTGGCGTGCCAAAGCTGTGCTTGTGGTGGTTTGAGACCTAAAACATGCAGTTTTATTTATGTTAACATCTTTTTCATTATGTAAGAAATCTCTATTTCTTTTGTTATTTTGGTCAGTGTACAGGCATTTTTCTCTTTCTTGCAATATGGCGATCAAGTACACTGTGGTTATCTCTGGGGTTATGAATCAGACAGTCATGGGATGTTTTTTTGATCTGCATGAGGGTTTTAGGACATTAGATGAACAATACAGACATATAGCACACTGAACTAGTAAATAATATCAGTAACTGTTTATCCACAAACATATGCATCACTGATAAATGGAATAAAAGTTGAGTAAAAATAGTAAAAGTGTTACAGTGACATGTTAAAACCACACAGGCACAATTAGTTCATATATCTTCACTTAATCACACCACTGCTTTTTTTATTTAAAGACAATACTTTTCTGTGAAAATGATTAAAATGAAAGCTAAATTCAGGGTTATCAGCTCGTGTTTGACGATGCAAGCTTCACTATAACACTGCTCATATTGAACAAAAAGGAGTCATTGTAGGCATTACAGTAGGTCAAAATAATAATAATAATCTCATAAAACAGTAATGTGATGAAGAAACATCCTGCAGATACTGTATTATAGTAACTCAATAATAGTATTTATGCTGTTTTTGTAAAGAATTTATGTAGTCACAAAACTAGAATTACCGCCTCACGGTTGTATGCTTTGGCCAACCAGTCAGGTTGCAGTTTACATCCATGTCTGTCCAGACTCATAATATATGTAGGGATGACTTTGAAGGAATTTATTAAAAAGGTATTTAGAGAATCTTTTGGCGAAACATGGGTGCTTCATACACACATCTTCAACCAGGCAGCACAGAAGATCTATACAATCACCACAGTTTCAAGATTAGTTTCACCAATTCAGTATCCAACTATATATATATATATATATATATATATATATATATATATATATATATATATGGTCACAATCTCCCTTTCTATTCCTGAGTTATGGCATTCAATAATGACCAGAAAAGTGCTTTTGCACATAATGATGTCACAGTAAAATTGACCTTTGACCTTTTAGATATAAAATGTCATCACTTCATCATTTTATCCTACTAGACATTTGTGTGAAATGAAAATGAAAATGGAATGCTGTCGCCGGCGCAGAGGCATTAAAAAAAAGACTGAGGCCGTAATGACTAAGTGTATGAATGTAAAAGCTGTAGGACTTGAAACACTTAGTGAACAATGAGTGTGAAGATAATGTCTTAATAGATACGTCTTGAGCTCACATCTGTTCACTGAGTGAAATATGACTGCACAAAATGGTAGGCTGCATTTAAGAGGAGCCTACGTGGAAATCCAGTCAAACCAGATGTCATTACACCATCATTTACGCATTACAATACAACAGTCTCTCACCTACACACCTGTCACACGCAAAGAAATCGGATAGCAATTTCTCAAGTGAAATGCAAATATGAGTCATTCATCTAACAATGAAACAGTTGTTAATCTTATTTGTTTTTTTTACAAGATCCTTCAGACACTAAAGTGGTTGAAAAGCTGCATGAGCAAATTATTTGTTCAAATATTGTCTTTAGCAGATCATCCTCACCCACTACTGGGTCAACTGTATCCCTTAAATAAACAAGTCATACCAGGTGTAGACGAGACTGAGCTACAGTACAACATGTACATGTGGGCCAGCTGACGAACATGACCAGATATGAGGGAAAAAAAGTCAAACAAACAGCAGAGGTCCATTTTGATTAATTTGAATTCTCCCTGCCTAAGCTGTTATAAACACACACACAGCCACTGTTTTTCTCTTAAAACCTCTGATAAGTGTGTGTAGATTTATCAAACCACTGTGTGTGTGGTGTGTGTGGTGTGTGTGTGTGTGTGTGTGTGTGTGTGTGTGTGTGTGTGTGTGTATACCAGTGCAGCAGCGAGGTAGCCCATGCCATTGTGTGTGAGCTGGTTGTTCCATAGCACCAAAGTAACGAGACCTTTCCTTTGCTCTTTTAGTCCTTCGCACACGTAGGCCAGACCTGTGATGACAAACAGAGAGACCGACAGAGTTAGTACATTTGTATTTAACTTTAAAATATCACAATTTCAACAAAACATCATGTGAATTAAAATTAAAAAAGTCTAATTCTAATTGTAAGTCTAAAAGTCTGGTGCATTAGCAGCAACGTGTTTGCATTGCATTTTACAAGCTGTCCTGAAAGCAAAAACGGCTTAATTTACTGTAAACGGTAAAGAAGTATTATTCTGAAGAAGGAAAACAACATCTTCAGATGAATTTATCCTAAGAACCTGTGTATTTGCGTCCGGAAGTGCTCAGTGCTAAAATAAGTTGAGTGTTATGTGTGCATCTATTAATCAAGTATAGATGGAAAAAATACTGTATGAAACGCAAAGCAAGAAACACATTTTTACACCAAGACTTGGTTATTTTTAGCTCATTAGTCAGTCTGTTATGCAGCCCTCTAAACAGGGATATTTATTTTGGACACGTAATGCTGTTTAATCCAAATGAATGGCACTATACTGTATTCAGTGGTGACAATTATATAAATATAGCCTGAAATCCAGACCCAAATCCGAAAGATTAAGGGTCTGGCAATGAGTAATGAAAATGGCTCAACTCGAGGGGCGGCACCGAGCATGCATTTGAAAATCTCACTGCACGCATTTGAAAATCTCACTGCACGCAATTGGATAACACTACGACCAATCACAACACGCTTAGCTACCAGAAAGCAGCGCTGTCGTCATCTGTTTAGCTCGCCTCTGGCCCGCCTATATCAGATACACCGATGTGATTGGTGCATTTCGGCTACAAGGGCATCGTTAATGAGCATCATTACTGAATGCCAGAGTGAGTCGCTGAGCAAATTCAAATTGTGCTCTTGCGAGAACTCTGGATTTCCAGGGTACTTTAAATATGATGTGTCATAAACAAAACAAAAAGGAAAAAATGTTATTCTTTGCTGTTCGAGCTGCAGAGCAAACAAGTCAGTTATTCATATTCTGAATTTAAATGAAAACCAAATTATCAAACATAATATGACTGTGGTTGAGCTTAAAACAGCCAACAAGCCTGTCATGTTCAACACAGTGAGCAGATGATAAAACTGAATTCATTATCGTCTCTTTATACAACTCTGTGCTGCAGCTGCTAAATTACACGTTCTGGAAATATGAGATTAGGGCCCAGTTGCTTTACTGGTTTGTACTAGCCAGCATGCCAAAGGTATTGAGGTTTTTCTTCAACAAAACCGTCCAACCTTGATTAAACGTACTATAATGACTATAATACAATAATGCTGCAATATGTGTAAAGTATGTGTACTCTATCACTGCTGTGTACCAGAGTCTAGGATGTGGTTGTTGCGCAGGTCCAGGATCTGAATGTTGTAGTTGAACTTGAGCAAGTTTCCTAGTTGGGCCGAGTCCTGCAGGCCATTGAGCTTGTTGTCTGCCAGGTACAACTCGCGCAGGTTCATATTCATCTTCAGAGCCGTAGCTGTCCAGGAAAACAAATTATAAAGGAAGGTGGTGGAAAAAGAAAAAGAAAACGTTAGGAATAGGGGGCTTATCTCTTGAAATAGGAATCTCCAACACTGAAGGTGGGTCTGAAAAGAGAAACCGCTCTGCCAATCTTACCCAGTAACATGAGCGGTCTGCCAGACAGACCAGCGTTCTCCAGGTGGAGGACTGCCAGGCTGCCACTGATCCTGAGTGCTCGTGCTACGAAGGGAGCCGAGTGGTCCAGCAGGGGAGTGTTACGTGCATCAAGATACTGCAGAGAGCTCGTCTGACAGGGAAACACCAACAGAGATACAATTAATTTGGTATGCAGGGAAAACAGTGTGTGAAATGATGTCCTCATTATCGTGATAAAAACAATCTTTGTGTTCCTTAGGGCAATAAAATAACACATTTATAAAGGACAGGGAGTATAGTTAAACAAGGTAATGAGGTTGTCTTGTGGACTTTATGAAAGTAGATGACCTGTAACATATGGTTAACACACACATAAACACACATATAACCTATTGTTAGCGTGTGATTATACATGTAGCTGCTGTCGTAAACCAGCTAAGAGCTTCATCAGACTCCATACATAAAACATTATCCTCAAATAAACAAACGTGAATGACAAAGATGACGTGTATGCACATTGTCGCCCAGATAAAGGCACTTCAATATCGGTTTTCATCTGCTTTATCCCAGGCCACACCTCAGGGATTCAAAGACAAACACTTGACAAAGAGTTAGTGTGATAAGATCTTTTGGGCTTTGCTGGAATTAGCTACTGCAACTTTTTATTGACAAGCTACGACACAAACAAACAATCTACAGGCTTGTGTCTCCAGACAGCTCTTTGTTGATCATCAAACACCGGAGGCTTGTAGAAAAGGGAATGCCTTTTACAAACACTGATCCGATGAGGAATACGCTTCTCTCACAGTAACAGTTGTGATTACAAGACGACTGCGGTGCTCATAAATATTTGTAAACACAGTAATTGTATCATTAGTGATTACGAATTTGTTGTTTTTCCCTCCAGGTGTAATAATAAAGCAAATCTTAAAAAAAAAGAAAAAAAGACCACAATATTAATAACAAAGGCTGCAAAGTAATTTGTGGTTTGGCAAACATTAGTATTGTTCACTGTGATACACTGCCAGGACACATCATAGTGATCTTCATTCAGCCAAGTCAAAAATATTCACAAACTCCACAATCTAGTAACCTACTAAAAAAATTAAACCAATTGCTTTTTCATGAATTGTAAATTTACTACATTTGGTTTAGGATATTTTTTTTTTGCATGTATCATCTCACACACTTTATCTTACACCATACATTATTATTTTAGTATAGAATTATAGAGAAACAACTGTATGAAATTAGTTTTTGTAGAGTGGCTTCACCCTCTCTATTCCTCTGACATACAATCAACAGTTCCTTCACATGTTTGTAAAAAGCTCACCAGCAGTTGTTCATATCCATGTTTTCTTACATATATTGCTTGAGTAGTGATCTATTAATGTGTTTGCCTGCATAACCCATTTGTATTCTTCACAGTAGAGACTGAAGTCAAAGATCACCGTGAAGGGCACGTGCAAGACTTTGGATGAGCAAGTGAGGAAAGGTCCACCACTATGTCTGAGTGCTGACAGAAAACAACAGCGCTGCACGACAAGTTCAGCCAGACATAAAAAAAAACAAAAAAAACAATGAATAGATCAATCTTTGCCCCTGGGCACGAAGCTACAATTACAGAAGTAGAGGACAATACAAGTCAGTGGTATTTGAGACCAAAAACCCTATTTGGGCAAACATCATGCATAACATGAAATACTGCACACAGTTAAGTCTTAAGGCTGAAGAACTTTTGGTTACACTTTACTTGAAGGTATCTACAAGAGTGACATGACACTGTAATGAATGTGTCATAAACATTATAAGCAAGTCATAAACGTTTATGACATAACACTTCTTTTAGTAAGTGTCATTCGGTTTTTGTCATGACAAGTTATGGTTAGAGTTAATGACTGTGTCATGGCAGTGTCATGTCACTCTTATGTAGATACCTTCAAGTAAAGTGTTACCGAACTTTCTCACTTAAGACAACAAACACTCAGATCACTGCAGTCCACCACACCCTTTTTATATTTCACAAATAATTACTTTTATTGTTCATCCTGACTTCCCTCTGAGTAAAGACAATCTCTCTCTCAAAACTGCCATCATCCTGTTTATTCTGTCAGAATTCAGCCTGTAATCTTCTTAATACTCTATTATTTATATACTCGTGCTGCACTGTGGAACAGCCTGCTATCAAATATCATGTTGACAAAAACAAAAAAGGACTTTTAAAATGGCATGCCTCTAATGGCACTATTCCTGTTGCCATTTCCCTGTCTTCTCTTTTTACTGTTGCACTTCATTTTCTTAACATTATTATCCGTTAGAATATTTTACAGTTGTAATGAAATGAGGCACATCTTTACATGTGTGAAGGCAATTTTTATTCATTGGACTTTACTCATGTTCGTACTACTTGGACTTTATGGCCTTTGTACTTTTTTATTTTTTATTATCATATCTGTTCTTATTGACACCAAAGCCCTGAAGGAACATTTGTATGTAGGTGTATTTATGTGGATTCTTAAATTATGGTTTAGTGTGCAGTAATGTAGTTTAGGACTATTGTTTACTTTTGTGTTAACTATTTTAATGGATGTTAATGTCTTTTACAATCTTGGGACATTTTTGGAAAAAAGTGATCATGCTTTAACAAGTTATTCTTTGGAGTGTTTTGTTGATCTATTAATAAATCCTTTCCTATTCCCATCTTGTCCTGTAGACGATGTTTTCCACTGTAGGCGAGGATGATCTCTCACCTTCCTCATCATGTGAGCTGCAGCCTGCCATCCCCGTGTGCCAATGTGCTTGTTGAAGGAGATGTTGAGATGTGTGGCTGACTCATAGTACTCGATCATGTCAAACAGAGCTGATGCACCCTGAGAAGCACAGACAGAGAATAGGAGAGAAATATTAACCATTACGGTATTTCATATTAAAGTCCAACCGTTTCAAACAAATCTCAGTCGTCACAGTGTCAAAACCCTGAAAGAGAGGTTACGTGATATAGTCTGGAGCAGCTGTAGTTGCCTTGGTAACAGTCCTTCAGAATAGGTGAGACCAGCTGAGGTGTTTAAGCTGCCTCAGGTGGGGGTAAAGAGACACTTGTCTGGGCTACTGTCCACAGTTGCAAATAACTGTCACTTATGACACTGAAAAGCTTTTTAATTCCTCATATGACAAGCGAAGCTTGAACAGCTCTGCGTGGAGCCTCTGCAGAACCATAAATCAAGCTTAAATCTCTTTTTGTCTAACCAACAGTTTAAACCCCAAAATATTCACTTCACTACATTTGAAATGATTGGAACTATCAAAGATTTGGCATTTTTGGTTTAAAAAAAAAAAAAAAGGTTAGTGGAGTATAAAAACTGTTAATATGTGTTATGGAGTATAAAAACAGTTAATATATTTTATGTTGAACAAGTAATCAGTTAATTATAAATGTGAAGAACAGCATTAATTACAGGTGGAAAAACTGTTGTGGGGCATAAAACCCTGTTTGGTAAAGGAGCAGATACAGTAAAGGACTAAAGTGAAATGTCAGGTGATGCAGCCAAAGTGCACTCATGTGATCAGAGGGTTATAATCTCATTTTGGTTTTGGTAGTGCTGTGGGGTGCATCTCTTTCATCTATTACTGATATACTGACTATTTAATCGTGTTGATGACACTGAGTGGTGAATGTCTGGTTATTCTGCATTTTTAGCTCCGCCAAGGAGGTTAGGTTTTCAGTTTGACTTGTCCCTTTGTATGTTTGTTGGTTTGTCTGTTTGTCAGCAGGGTTACGAGAAACTACCGGCCGGATTTTCATGAAACTAAGTGGAAGGGTGTAACATGGGTCAAGGAAGAACCCATTACATTTTGGAGCGGATCCGAATCACGGGGCGAATACACAAATTATTTTTCATTTTTACGAACATTGCAAAATAGGGCATTTTTGCTACATTTGTGTGGTGTTGGAATATTCTGAAAAGTTTGTTCCAGACTGGGAACATTCACACTGCATTAACATTGTGAAATAGGGCATGCCTTGGCGGGGGTCTGCGTTCTCTAAATGCCCTTCTAGTTTCAACAAGTTCCAAGCATTTTTTAACAGCAAAATGAGCTACTGGGTCCTTAGCTTTAATGTGTGGATTCCATGTCTTTCACTCAGCAACAGCTACTGTAAAAGCAAACTTAACCACCAGAATCAATCGCCAGTGGTGAATTTGCTCCTGTGTGCAGCCAATTTCAGGATGTGACTAGCAGATTAAAATGGGAGTATGAGCGTATGAGTCTATCCTCCACTGTGGCTGATGAGTAACAAAATCAGACAGGGTGCTGCATAGCGTCTCATAACCTTTTCATGTGTGTGTGTGTGTGTGTGTCTGTGTCTGTGTGTCTGTGTGTGTGTGTGTGTGTGTGTACTAGGAAACATTACCGAGTATACACAAGTGTGTTTATATACAGGGTTGGGAAAGATGAGTCACATCCAGCCCAATAATAGCCAGTCTGTTAGTGTTCCCCATTGCTGCTCCTCCCGACGCTTCCTAAAATATCTTTTCAAAACTATTTATTGTCTTTTAATTTTCCCATATCATTCCCAACAAGAGGCCACTACTGTGGCTCTGCCAAATCAAGCCATCTAATGTATTTATTTCACTTCCAACTTCCCCATTCGATTCATTTTCTATCCCACCTTCCTCTGTTCTCCCGACTTCCTTTTCTCCTTTCAACACATGCTTTTCCCCGTTCAGCGTATCATTTCATCTAAACCCAAGGCGGGACACTTGTCTTAGACTGAGACACTGCTCTCTGGTGACTCAGTCACTGACTCATTCAACCACTTTATACTTCTGGGGCAGCTCTGATGTGTGCATGTGTGTAAGCTGTGTGTGTATTTTCTAAAACGAAGATCTGTTAAAAAAGTATTATGTACAATATTGTTCTATGTATAAAAAAAAATAACTAAACAATACTATAAAACCAAATCAGAGTTGCAACTATTGCGATTAGCTGCAGGTGAAGTAAAATGACACAATAAAATGTTCCTGCATGCAACTGGGTAAAATTGAGAATTTGAGAGTGAAATCTGTGAGTTCTCCTAGACGTGGTGATGCATTTTTCTATGCCATCTTGTGAGGCTGGACCTATACCATATAAGCCATATACACAGAATGCCCAGGTAGACAACTCCTGGTAAATAACTTGATCTGTATCTAGATACATCATCTGGATAATGACATCCAATCCATGGGTCTTTGCTTTACACATGGTATTTAAATGTGTTCTCATTATCTTTAAGTTGTTGGGTGAATGTGATTAGTTTAGAACATTGGAGGAACACATAGTAAACAAAGGAAAGCCTTACAAACACAAGGAGAAGATGCACCCTCTACACAAATAGGGCTGGGGCCACTTATTTAATCCCTCATGCTATATAATACTGATCTCCATCAAGACACTGTTACCGTCACTGTTACTGCCTGATAATTAATCATTTGAAGCAGTTTGTAGCATGACCTTGTCTCACTCTGTTATAGTCCAGTGCTCTTCAACGTTTTTTTAGGCCAAGGACCCCTTCACTGAAAGAGAGACCGAGTAGGGACCCCCTACTGCCTATACTGTATAAAATTGAGTTGCATATTAAACTGGGCCGAATGGACGAAAATAAATGGTCATTATTTATACATCATGTTTTAATGTTAAACACACATGTGGAAGGCACAGTGAATCTTTAAGCTTAACTGTAAGGTTACCATAGCGGCCTAGCTTATCTATAGTAAGCTTATCTTCAATATGTAAATATACAGTATATTGTTTTCACAAATAGGCCAATTTATCTTTGCTATTGACATATTGGATTCACATTATTACTATTATTCTGTTTTTTTTATTATATATTCTGTTAATACACTGCATATATATGTATCTATATTATTCTTACTACTAGTAGAATGTCACTGCTACTACATTGCACATATCTGTACATGTTGTTCATACATTGTTCATATTACATAGCCATATTTATTCTGCTCTTATAACACTGCAATATATTTCTTGACCTGTCAATACTTGTTTATCGCATTGCACTTTCTGCTTTTTTTTTGCACTTCTGGTTGGACGCAAACTGCATTTCGCTGTCTTTGTACTTGTACACTGCATAATGACAATAAAGTTGAATCTAATATTAATGTATATTTTTTACACTTTAAAAAAAATGTTTTAAATAATTTGGCGGCCCCCCTGCGCTTACTCTGAGAACCCCCTAGGGTTCACGGACTCCCTGTTGAAGATCTCTGTTATAGTCTATCTAAAAGGTACCATGTGGAGTTTTTAGGTTAGGTTTCAAATTAGCTGTTTTCTACCAAACTAGACTGTGTATCTTTGAGGCCTAACAAATGTGCTGAAAGCATTTCCTTCCATATATAACAATTGTAGAGCCGATCTTTGAAAGAATTTGAAACCTATATTGTTGACATCCATGTTTACTTGTTAGCAGAGTTCTTCTTCCTTAGCTTTGTTGATGAATTTCTACGTATTTTTTGGCATGAAACAGTGGAATAGTATAACACCATCAACGGCGTGTATCCTGGGTGTCCTTGTGTGCATCCACATGATACAAACAAAATGGGGACTTAAAGACATCGCTCATAGCACTAATAGTGGTCAAAAACTTCACAGGATACCTTTATTTCATATTCACTTCCATGGAAATAAAATCAAACTGCACACTTATAAAAATGTAACAGCAGCCCAAATTATCCTCAAGACTCCTCTATCCTCTAAAGACAGGAATATAATTATCACACCATCTAAAAGTGCCATGTAATACAGCAGGAGAGTGGGGCCTAAATCAATTCTGCGGTTGGGTGAAATTCTGCGGTTACTGACATGGCTTTGCCAGACAGGAATAAAATAATGAGCAGTAATTAAAGTGATCCTTTGTACCCTAAAGCAACGTATCCTATGTGACTCAAGCAGAGCTTGCGTCTGTGTGTGTAGTATATTTGGAGTTCTGTGTGAAAGGAAGTGGTCAAGGCCTATGTCCCTCTGCTCCACACCGCAGCGCTGTCTCTGTGCGTGTCTACAGCCCAAACGTCACTAATGGTGTTTACACAAGTGGACATCTGGAGTAATCAGAAAACCCATGACAAACACTCCATATCCCGCCAGTACAGTGAGAGTGAAAAAGAGGATCAGAGTGACTTGACGGCAGAAAAAAAAAAAAAAACAGTGAAGAGAGACAGGCATGAATTATGGATGAAAGATGGAAGTATGCTAGCTGCACTGAGAGAAATGAAGGATGGGATTGAGACAGAGAGAGATTTTAAAAGGCAGGATCTTCTTACATCTTCATCCAGGTTGGTCTGCTCCAGGTCTATCACTTTAAACTGGACCCTCTTCAAAATCTCTTCCAGAGACTCACATGCTTTGTAGTCCAGCTTCTCACCTAAAGACATACGTTGATAAGGTTGATAACATTTGTAAAAAACGAATCTCCCAATGTAAAAAAAATTATTGGTATCTGTTGATTCCCACAAGTTGAATTTACAGTATGACTTTCAGGCTGTTATTTTCGTGCTTACCTTTTAGATCTAAGCATTCATTTCGCTGAGTCAGGTCTTTCAGTTCCTACAGGAACAAAAAAGAAGCAGTGTCAGTAAAAGTTGAGTTTGTATATTACCCCGTGGAAGCAAACTTTGCTTTTCACACGTTGAAGCTTTCACATCACACAGGAGGCAATTCAATACATTGGTACTGGAGATAAAACACAGATCGTGTGCAAACCAAGATAAACTTTTGCTTTTGAGAAACGCATCTGCAGGACACGTTTGCTCACCTCACCTCTGGTGTGTGTTACTGTATTTTGAGTTCTGGCACCATTGGTAAGTATTGAAGCACTGCAAGTGAATACTGAGCGAGTCCCAATGATGGCAACTTTGATAGGAACAGTGTATTAGATAAAGAAGAGCTCTGCCATTCCTGATGCCGTTTTTCAAATGCGTTGTTCGAGTGTAGATACTTGCAGCAAGCTGAGACATGACTAACTGTGACCATTCAAGCCTTGCTGGCATGGTTTTCCACAGGACAGCATAGCAAGGTAAAAGATGTTTCCCTTGACGACCACACAATACATTGCATTTCCTATAGCTGCTCCACAATAAAAGCCTCCCTGTGGTTTGCTTGTGAAAAAAATGTAAGCAGCAGGAAATATTTGGTGTACCAAATCAGCAGCAACTTAACACAGCTCCGATACTGCTGAAAGCATTCAGTAAATTGAAAAAAAGGGCTGATGAACAGACATGTAACGGTGACACTAAACTCCAAACCACAGAGATTTAGTTAAAAGCTGATAAAGTACTTGAAGCCAAAAACATTCCTTTTTTTAGACAGCAGTAGAAACGACACGTGTTCACGTCTGGGTGCAGCTCAGCACCATTAAAGCGGGCTAACCCTGTCTGATGGAAACATGGCCGAAATGTGCCTCCACTCAACTTTTTTATGTTCCATTTGTACAGCTGTCTGTCTCTGTGTTCAACTTGACCATGTCATTTGTCCTGTGATGTAGTCCTGAAAACACAGCATCACAGATCAAAAGGTGGAAAGATATTTAACCTCTTGCCCTGGTAAAACACCCAACCACGAAAACAGAGTGCTGCCCTCGAAACTATTTACCAGCAAATCCCTCTCTCTAGTCGACTGCCCAGCCCATTCAGCATGAACTCAATAACCTCTGCCCTCGCCCACACTACCATCACTTATCTGTGTGTCTGAACATACTGATGATGGTTTAGTTGTACAGAGGGTTCATGGCCTCATGCACGACTCAACGGTTCGCAAAAGCATGGGACAAATGCCACATCTAAAAATCTGTATTGTCATAATACTATCAGCAGGAAACACTGACACAAAAAAAACACACTGTAGCTGTAATTCAGCGGTGAGGCCGACTGAATCTCTTTCTTAATGAAAAATGTTTCTGTGAAATACAGTTCAATTAAAAAACTCTAGATGTTCTTCATTAACCAGATAGTGTAGACTATGTAAACACAACCGGACACACAGTTTGGGCAATTTAACAGCAAGACCATCTTCACTTACAATTAAAAAGGGCACCTGTCAGTGAGAATGACTTTATCAGTGTAAATACCTTCCTGACAGAGCGGCTAGAACCCAAAATAGTGCATGACGCATAGTGTGCCTCAGCACGAGTGGTGGTATGAGTATATGAGTATGAGAGTGTGTGTGTGTTGTGGGTGGACTACATCGACCAACTGGTTCTCTTTCTTTGTTCATTAAATTCTGTGGTGACTTTTACTAAAATGTGCCTCTGTTATACATTTGCACTGTTTTCATTAGTGCGTTCTATTCAAAGGACCTTCTACAAGCCAATTTCCTATCAACTGAGGTCAATAAAGAAATATGACATCTGGGGGTCATATAGAAAAAGACAGGTGGAGATGCAGGAGAAAACCTTCTTATGACCTTATAGTAAAGTCCAAATCCATGGGCTGGATCTTCCATGAAAAAGCGTCCTTCAGAGGAACGACATGAAGATAAAAACTCTGGGAAAAAAAAAAAAAAAGACTAATTCTGTAGGAAACACTGGCTAGCCTGGCTTTGTCTGAAGGTAGGGCTGGACGATATGGAGAAAAAAAATATATAATATTTTTGACCAAATACCTCCATATCGATACCGCAACGATATTGCAGTGTTGACTATTGGTGCTTTCACAAAATATTTACACAATGAGAATTTTTCATAAATAATCATCAGTAATGTGGATATAATGATTAAGTGGGTAAAGGCAAATAATAGAACAGTTACAACAGTCTGGTAAGTTCAGAAAATGACATCACTTTACTGTAATGCAGCCTTTAAAACCAGGAAAAGACAACACATGCCATATTACGATATCCAAAATCTAAGACGACATCTAGTCTCATATCACAATATTGATATAATATTTATATATTTCCCAGCTCTATCTGAAGGTACAATATCAATCTATGTCTTTGGCCAGTATTTGTGCTAAGCTAAGCTAAACAAAAGGTCCTGACCTAGGATGCAGCCTTCATGACCTTTAAACTGCATCCCTAATGAGAATGATATGTCTGTGCTTAAAAGGCATTATAGAAGTAGGTGTGTCTTAGTGTGAGACATTGCATAACAGAGAAAACCACTTGTCCCTGAGGGAATTGCTGCAGCAGAAATGTGACAGAAGGCTACCAAGTGTCCAGGTCTCAAGACTCTGTTGGGAGTTACTGCAGAGCAGGCATTCAACATGCAGCTTCTAAATGGTAACCCTTATAAAACACACAGAGACACAACTTTCACAGAAATGTACATAACCTGTAGGGGCTCCTGGCAAGCTGCCACATGTGCAGTGCAGTTGGACTTAATAAAGAAAGCATTTAGAGTGAACGAGGGAAAATATTGTAAAAGGCTGACCCTCTCTTGCAACCCCCCCTCTCATTGGTCAGCCATTAGGTCTGACTGGCTTGTTTATGTGCCTAGTTACTGCAAGGATGACTAAGCAGAAATGAGAGGGGGCGGTAGTGGACTACATTGGCAGGGAGGGATGGAGAGAAGCCAGACATGAGCAAATGAGCAATCGCAAAAAAGCAGAATACGTTAGAGGGAAAAAGGGAACACCTCTGTGATGACCATCCCAGGTCCGGTAAGTCCCAGTGGAAATGTACCCAGACTGTAGGACTAAATGAAGCTCACAGCTGCAGCTTAGCACAGTGATGTGCATTTCCACAAGTAGCTGAGATGTTAACCCAACTTCTTTCTCTCAGCTGACCAGAGGCCTGTACTACAAATCAAGATCAGCATGCCCTGGATTTATTTCAGTTACCCGGCTTCACCTAACCCAACAGCAGCGGTCCTGCATAAGCTGTGTCACGACAATCAATCAACCCAGGATTTCCCAATCCGGCGCACGTTCACATAAAAGAGGTGTTTGCGCAGCATGACCAATCGCAAACATCTAACAGAGCCGCATATTTTACATAAGAGCACACTATAATTCTACATGAATATGAAAAAACACAGACACGGCTTTACAGGCAAAACGCAATACAGTCGCTGCTTCCTAAAACAGGCAGGAAAGCTGGCAAAAAAATAGCCAACGCTGTACATGCGTGAATCTCAATGCTTATCAATATCACTTCCCCATCAGTCAGGCACAAGATCTGACCATAATTACACTTGTCCTTCCATATACTGTCGTTGCTTTAGCCTATTATTTCAGTTGCAACCCAGGCAGTGGTAAGAGATTGTGAGAGAAAATAAAAAAATATAAAAACATCATTCAAACCGATGTGTGCATTGGAAACACACGACTCAATAAGCCGACAAACAGCCTATACGTATTTCCCTCCGCTAAGAATCTAGATCTTTCATAAAAATACCCATCAGGGAATGTTAACGGGGTTGTCAGTCTCTAAATGTTTAAACTTTTATGAGCGCACCTCTCTCTCTTTGCGCACCGAGCTCCGGATTTTCTAAGAACGGTGACGCCGTTATCAACCGAGTATTGATTGGTCCTTAGGCGGTGCTTTACACCTGTTGATCTCTAATCTCCAACATAACCTGCTCCCGAGCAGGTTAGGTGTTCAGCATAAGTTACCACGGCGATTGAACCTGGTAACAACTGATCCACCGTCGCGATACAGACAACCCTGGGTTGAACCTGAAGTTACCTCGTTGACTCCAAATCTTGCTTCGTAGTACAGGCCTCAGGCGTGTGGGGATTTCTTTGCAGTCTCTCGAATCACAAATGTGTTTCTATCTAGGGCTCACTTTGCTTCAACATCATCACTCACAAATGGAGACACGCCTGCAGGTACAACTGTGCAAAGCTCCAGTGGGGAGGCCCAGTTAAGAGTTTTTTATGAGTGTGCGGTGCAGTGACTGTGACAGAACAAACCGGAGTAAGTGCTTATGTGTCCCTGCTGCAAACGCTAGCACTGCCAACTCCTCCGTTTGGCTAGAGGGGAATCGGTTCGGTGACAGGATGTTCCCACACAAATACAAGCAGAGAGAAAGGCACATAACTCGTTTGCATTTACATGTTTTTTAAGTATCAGTTATATCAGATCAACATTAAAATCCCCAGTAATGGCTGGGTAATGTATTTACAAACAGAGCTCCATGTCTTTATTAGACAGAGGCTCTCATTTTAACAGACTCTTTTGATACAATCACATGAAACATATTGCTTTATTATGCATTATCAAATTACAAGCAGTGATTTTAGGACAGTGTACCTGGGAGTGTTGCCACCACAGGCAGTGGAAATATTGCCTGTCTATGCTAAAAGATGACAATTACATGGTCACTATTATTGTCCAGAGGCAAGACAAATGCAGCTCATCTTCCTCTAGACACAAAGAAACCAGGCAGAAATCTGCTCATATTGCTTCAAGAAAACTCTGCAAAAAAGCCTCTTTTTGGCACCATCCTTTAGTATCCTTTAGCAATTTACATCGGCTTGAGAAGGAGATAAAATAAATGCTTTTTTGTTTTCTCTGCCCAGTCATTTATTATTTATTTCCTCTCCGCTTTGCTCTCTGTAACAAAAGCACGTTTCACATTGGGTAGAAAAAACTCCCACATAAGAAAACATTTAACAATCGCTATACAGATCAAGCACATGCACCAATTCCCATACAAATAATAAACTTAATTGATAAAGCACGTTGACAAAATTACAAAGTGCTTTACATGGTTGACCCAGAATTAAGAAATTTCCTTAAAATAAAATCAAGCAATTTAAGTATTACAGAAATTGTAATAAAGAAATACAGAAAATAAAAGGAATAAAATATCCTATGATAACATAAGATAAAAAAAAACAATACCTGAGACTTGTTGAAAATAAAACAATGTGGTTGAATTAGCAAAAGGCTTTTTCTTTTAAAAAAAAAACACTATTTTGCTAAGTGATTTATAAGATGTCACTGATTCTGTAAATCTCAGACTTTCAGTACTCCCTAGTTCCAGAGCTGAGGGGCCTTGACCGCAAAAGCAGGGCCATCTTTAGTCCTGATCTGGCACAATGGCACGAGGTCCGCAGAAATATAAAAACAAACAGCCGTGAGGCTTCTCCCACTGGATTTGAAGAACTGCTTATGCAGAGGGATTATGAGACACATGACTGTGCTGGCTAACCCACAAGAGAAGGCAGAAAAAAAAAAGACATGAAACACTCGTCTGCCTGTTGGGAGTAACAACCACCCTCGCTGAAAAAGGAAAATGGATACTATCACAGCACTTGTCCAGAGTCATGCCATTCTGCATCATGCCGTGCCCTAAAACCACATTAAACGGCTTTTGAACTGTTTTCATCACCAGAAGAAAAGGTTTAGGATGTAATTCTTGGAACTAAATTTTGTTCAACCTCACAAACAGGAACCTTCACAATTACAAACAACTTTTGGGTGGATTTACCAGAACTTCCTAAATGTTTCCAGCCTTCTTGTCCAGCTCCTGGCTGCACAGCACAGCGCTGTCTTAAGTGGACTAGTTTCTATTATTATATAAAGCCTTATGGTAAAAGTAGTTATTTGTACCCCAGCGGTTTTGAACTTACACAGCATGTATGTACACTCCCGCACTCTTGTTATGGCCTCTGCTGGCTTTTGAATCAAGGGCAGCAATTTCGCCATTACAAACTACACATAATGGTGCGTTCTTTTGCCTCGGAAGTCGGAGGTCGCAACTGGGAATGACGTCACACACGAGTTGAATGCGTTCTTTTTGCAAGTCGGATTTTCATTGTATCATTAGCTCTAGCGAGGTTACCCATTGTTAGCAATGCCAGTTTAAACAAGGTATACGCTATTTTTTTGTGCATACAAACCGCGTGACAACACAGATAGAAGACAGCGCTGTGTGTACGACTGATTTAGTGTGACACAAATAACACAGAAGTGCTTATAACTATGTTACTACAGCTTTCACAACTGTTGATACAGGGAGCAGCCATGTTGGATTTTCAGCTCGGGGTACTCGGTGGTTGTACGAGTTCCGAGCTCGTAAATACGAGGTCAAGGGGCGTGTTTACGACTTTGACCTCGTAAGATACGAGTTGCGAGGCAAAAAGAACGCACCATAAGTTGTCAGTCACTGCGCTAGATGTCGCTTGATGTGAGTAGCACGCAACTGTGTTTTTAGCTCCGCCAGTACAAGATAAGTGTTGATTCTGTGTATTGGCTTTTGTATTGTAAAGACTAAGGCACTTGCCTAACTACCTGGGGAGTGGGCCAGGTCAAGTTTTCAGTAAATGTACACACACAAACACACAAACACACACATTTTTTGTTTAGACACACTAAGGCAGGGGTGTTGCTTCAAATGTTTTGAACAGGTAACAGCAGGACAGGTGATATAGTTTTTGTTTAGAGAAACAGCTAGACTTACCTAAACTTAAACTTTAAGTTTAGTGTTGATAAAATATATATATTGTTTTTTTATCAAATCACTACACTTACTATTCAGACCTGTTCTTATAATTACTGTAATGTGATAAGGCCAAATAAAGATTACTAAATGTTAAGGCTACAACTTACAATCATTATTATTGATTCATTTGCAGCTTATTTTCTCGATTCCTTCCCTCCCTTAAAGCTTTAGTGCGTAACTTTTTTATATTAATGAACGTCCGTTACATTCAAGCCATTGCCAAATGAGTTGCTACAAAGCTAATTAAGACTATGGGCTGTAATTTAATGATCTAAGCGCACGGCGTGAAGCACAGGTGCGTTTTGGGCGTGTCTAAATCCACTTTTGCTAGTTTGATGTGGACGCGTCGACAGTGTTGTTAACTCATGGAGGAGACAGAAACTACGCACTATAGCTTTAATGAACCGTCTATAAAATATCAGAAAATGCCCATCAATTTTCTGAAGCCCTAATTTATTATTATGTCTTTAAATTGCTTCACTACCACAAATTCTAAAACCCATATAACATAAAATCGCCAAATATCAACATTTAAGGAGCTAGAACCCCTGAATTTTTGATTAACAATTTGCTTATTTCTTTTTTGGTGGGAAACTAAAGAAAAAAGCTAAGGGATCCTGCCCTGGTGACTGCACTTTGAGCAAGTTGCACTCTCCTGTTGAAGCTTTTGCCATCAAAAAGCAGCGGCTGGCAGCTTCACAACAGCAGTGTTTGCGGGGATAAGGACTGCAGTACAGGGGAAAAGCAGGAGCTCAGCAGGCTGGAGTTGGGATGGCTTTCCATACTGCCAATGGATTTAAGAGGAGATTATGATGTTTCACTAGAGGTGGCAAATAACATAATTTCAAGTAGGAACTACCCTTTTTATTCACCACCTTTTCTGGCATGGTTTTCAGCATTTCCTCATTGGGTGAAATGAAAATGTTCCTTTACCAGCAACGACGAATCGAGTTACAAAACAGCCGAAACTATGCAAGGGGAAAAAAGGACTAATATCTAGAGAGACTACACTCAGTTGCCAGTTTAATAAGTACACCTAGCTTAAACTAATATAGCTCAATATAACAGAACTACAACAAGACCTACCTGTATGAAGATTATAATGTTTAGTTTGTGTTAAAAAGGTTTGTGTCTGTGTGGTTGCGCTGATATGTCCATTCACCTGTGTTCAGTGTTACATTGAACCTCACCTGTATCTGTTTGAGCACTTTGGATATGGGTTTACAGTTGAGTTTCTGACAAGCTTGTTTGTAAGAAGAGAGGATCTCCTCCACCGTCACATTCTGGGCTGCAAAACACAAAAGAATTAAGGTTAGGTTTGCGTTTATTGCTTTGTTTCTCTCTCACACACATATGACACGACATTGCCATATCATTAGGTTAACTGACGCTTATTTATTTTGTGTGCTCTGCAGTCCACAAGCTTCTGACGCCTGTGCAAACAATATAACAAATTGCAATGGTGGATTGGGCTGGATTTGCCCTGATAACAGATCCGGCATATCAAGCAGGGATGTCCAACATGACTTGAGGAAATTATCAACATAATGAAGTCTAAGACTGGGACACACTTGGAAATGGTCTTTTTTTTTTTTTTAAGTAGCCCATTTGTGTGTTTGCCTTGGGGAGCACTCTCTTAACAGAGATGATCAGAAATCATGACCCCCCCTTAAGGGCTCCCTTACTTAAGTCAGCAAAAAGGAGGTATTGTTCTTGGTGTGTATGTGTGGGTCAGCCGCTGCTGCCTTCCCAGACTGTAGTAGGGGTTAACTCCAGTCAGATGACTGGGCAACATTCAGACCCACTGTTCTGGCTGAGAGACTCTGCTGAGAGATGAAGTCAAACACTCGGGGAATGAAAGACAGTAAAATAATGACAGAAGAATGAAAAATGGTGCAGGTATGCAGGAATTCAGAAAGATCAGGACATTAAAACAATCTTAGACTGTGTAACAAATACATTCAGAGTAAACAGTGCATGCTGATACAGACAGAAACTGTCCCTATGCTTCTACTGTACTAACAGTACTGTACACATAGGGCTAGTGTGTGTGAATCTGACTGTGCTGCAGTCAGCATTTTGATTTCTCTCGCCAAGGTGACAACTTGTCCGCTTTTTGCTTTTCAGTCACCTCCATCTCCTCTCCCAATTGTCTCCCACAGTGTCCCCAATTAGTTTAAGTTCATCACCCACCCCCTCTGTACAAGGTAATGGCACAACAGACTGGATGAACCAGCATTACTAAAATGTACAAAAAACAAACAAAAAAAACCTGTCGTTCTATACAAATATGTTCAGCATGTAGATTAAGATGGTTGAAGCTGTAATGTTTGTACGAGCACAGGTCAGAATTAAGGGTGCTCCGATCGATCGGCCACCGATCGGTATCGGCCGATAATGGCTTTAAATAGTTTGATCGGTGGTCTCCATAAAGGCCGATCAGATAGGCCGATCAGATGACGCACTACCATGGATGTATTAAGAGCGCACTACTCCTGAGAACATTTTCAAAATGGCGGCGTCCCTACATTCAGCGGTCTGGCAGTTCTACAAGGTGTCTGAACGGCGGCAGAACAGCAGTTGGCCCGCGGCAGGCCGCGGAACGAAGACGCTAGGAAGACAGCTACTGCTTTTAAAAAGCGGCTGCCACTGGTGGTGCTCCGGCAAACGTGTTTGTGATTACACCATTCTGACGCTTCTACTGCCTCTGGAGCACCGCTGGTGTTCCGCCGACTCATTGCTATCTGGGAAAAAGACAAAACATTAGCGATTAGCAACGTGTGTACCGAGGAAATACCACGAGGCGGAAAGCTCCAAAGACATTTCAACACCACCAACCTGATCATACATTTGAAGGTTAGTCACAGAAAGGAGGATGAGGAGTTTTCAAAGTTAGCTAACGCTAAGGCAGAGCGGAGTCGTGTAGCTAGGAGCTCTGGCGCCGCTCAAACAGCTGTTTCCCCGTGTGTGTGTGTGTCGGTCCGTGTGTGTGTGTGTGTGTCGGTCCGTGTGTCTTGGTCCGTGTGTGTGTGTGTGTGTGTCGGTCCGTGTAGCTAGCAGCTCCGGCGCCGCTCAAACAGCTGTTTCCCCGTGTGTGTGTGTGTGTGTGTGTGTGTGACTGACTGACTGTGTGTGTGTCTGTGTGTGCTGAAGAAATGTGCAGTGATTGAAAGGACATTTTTTAGATTTTGAGCTAGGACAGAAAGCCAAACAGTTACTGATACATTCTCTAAACATGTGTGACTGTTATGTAATGGCGTAATTTTCAGTTCATAAAAGTGATCAGTGATCGGTATCGGCCGATACGTCTGCCAGCAATCGGTGATCGGTCCCAAAAATCCTGATCGGAGCACCCTTAGTCAGAATGAATAACCTGCTGGTGGGACAAATAGGCAGGTCAAAAACCTGCATGAGCAACTGTGTTATTCACTGTCTCAATGAATCGGAACAAACGTCAGGCCGTGGCTGAAAGTACTGCGGTGAGTCTGAGATAATGATGTGCGTGTGTGATTACATTAAAAGGGTGAATTAGTGTTGCATAAATACAATGAGAATGGCTACAACATATCTTTTGCTTGTTTTGAGACCCAGACCAAACAGCCACTCACACAACAGCCAGTCGAATCTTGACCACTACTTACATATATACATATGATGAATTTACGTGTACGCGCATGAAACTGGTTAGATGACGACGTGCTGACTGCTACGTTCAGTGACAAGATACATCCAACACTATATACAGTAGGTTCAAGCCTCAAATGTGCACTCTGCATCATATTTGATAACTTTTAATCATTGTTAAAGTGCACACTGTGCACAAGCCTAACTTCTCCTCATACAGTTAACCATGAGTAGTCACAGATTGACCCTTAATCAACAGTTTATATAAATACATCTGACTGCTCCACAAAGATGTTTTCAAGTGAGATTAAAATGCTTGTTGGGTGTCGAGCTTTTTCCAAAGTTCTACATCTCCTTTTACACTGCATCCAAAGCGTAAGCTTCCAAGGTATTGTTGGAAGCTAATGTAGCTATTATATATTAAGGTCTACTCAATTAATCTGAATTTGGGCTTTATCTACAAAACGTATCTGGACGCATAACTATGGATTTAACCTAAATGCCTCTGTTGCCAGTTTGTGAAAGCGCAGTCTTGTAAACAGCACAGTTTATGCGTTCCAGTGAACACTGTGTCCTTGGAAAAGTGTTATTGTGCAGAGTTGCTGTGGAGCAAGTGTGTGTGTGTGTGTGTGTTTGTGTGTGTGTGTGTGTGTGTGTGTGTGTGTATAAACACTTCCTGAGGGAAGGGTGGGGGGTAGAGGTGGGAAAGGGTCCCATGCTTACTACACTGTATTTTCACACATAGCTCATTAGATAGAGAAAGAGAAGAGGAGGTAAGCAAGATGAGACTGAATAAAAAAAGAGCATGGTCTAATCACTATTGTGCTCAAAAGCACAGAAAGCAGTGTAAGGAAGCGTATATTAAACACCTCAGCAAAAAATAAACTACTTGTATGTGAAAGTAGGAAATGGTGAAAAAGAGACAAAGAAAAAAAGAAAACCAGTAACAAACAGCGACTCAGGAGTCAAATGCTTGGCGTTAAACAGAAGATGTGAGCTTCAGCCCTGCGAGATCATTAAGAGCTGAGCTACAGCTGTTGCCTGCATTTCTTTGTCGTTTTATTGCACTCCCTCCAGCGCTGCTGTATGAAGGGAGTAGTGATGAGGAGGTACGCAAAGGGGGAGAGAGGGAGGGGAAAACGACTGCTCCAAACAACATCTTTGAAAACCAGGTTAAGAGGAAGTAGAGGTAAAGTCTGATTACAGTTAGTGTGCAAAGAAGAATCGGTAAATAGACCTTTTTCTTTGAGAGACAAAACATATAGCTACAAAGATAAACCACTTATTGCTGAATATATCACCGCCAACCAGTTAAGGAGCAGAGTTCAAATCAGGGCTCGACATTAAGGCTTGTCCGCTTGTCCAGGACAAGTGGATTTTTTTTGTAGGGCAAGTGGAAGAGGAATGTACGTGCCCCACTGGACTGAAGTTAAAACAAACAAAATAAAATGCCATGTTACTTCACGTTACTCATTACGTCTATTTTACCGATTTTATTCTACCGATTTGAAACAAATAATTTTTTTCCCCCACAATCCGTCGAACCAGCGTCCAACTCAAAATGCTTTGATTGACCAATCAAGAGTCAGTCCAAGTAATAATCGCCCGCAGTTTAAACATACATTTTTGTGCCAGGGAAAGCACCAAGAACAATTAACCTTACATCAACAGCACCATACGAGTTAAAAAGGGAAAGAATTTGTGAACAGTTGGAGAGCTGAATTCGACTGGGTGCGTTATGAAGGAGGAGTAATATTCTGCGGCGTCTGCCAGGGGCAATCCAACTTGGCTGACAAGAAAGTGACGTTAGCTAGCTAGCGTCGGCAGCTGTGTACCTAGAAAGCATTAGCAGCATTTGTATCAGTTAAATGTACGTAGTTAAATATCAGCTAATATTCAACTGTAAAGTAGCTACACCTTTTAAAGGATCCCTTGGTAAATCAGCCTCTTTAAAACCAGCTTTCAACGGTTTGTTCGAATTCTGCATTAGCAAAACACAAAAAAAAAATGATGATAAATCTTTACCCGGACAAGTGACTTTTATGCATGGACAAGTGAAATGTAAATGTACTTGTCCAAAGGACACATGCCTCAAAAAGTTAATGTCGAGCCCTGCAAATCATCACACTTTTCATAAATCCAATTTTGCCCTGACCATCCCTTCAATAAACAAAACCTGCTCTTCAAGTTGTACAGGAGAAAGAAAGCATACAGGGAAGGGCAGCTGCTTTAAAAGCACAGTGGATTGAGAGCTTAGGCATGAAGACGAGGAAGAGACAAATAGTACAGGGAACTTGTCCATCTCTGCTCTGACTCAGTGAATCTGCTAAATGACACAAACCAGCAGCACACCCCCTTTCCCTTTGTTATTGTTGTTGGCCACCATCCGCTGTGCAACTACACACACAAAATCACTTGCTGCTTCCATTGCTGAGCTTGTAAGCGAAATATAATAAGAAAGCAGGACCCTGACATAACAGCATCTAGCTTCCTGACTCAGATCAACAGAGGTCAATTAAGCACATGGACTTTATGGTTAAGAATGATAGTGAGCTTTTGACTACTTTCTTGCTGGTGCAGATTTAGCCTTTATTATTATTATGGTTAAACAATGGGATCAACAACAGACTGGAGTCACCCAACCAACATGTTGAAACAATACTGTACTGAAATTATTCGTAATAATTATTCATATAAGTGCTAACAAGTCAATTAAACCGATCAATATCATACGACAACAATAGATCTCTAAATTGATTTCCTCATCTCTAACCATCATATACTTCCCCTCATAATATAGATGGTGTTGAAGGTAGAAAAAAAGGAAATCAATGCAATCAAATGTAGGTAGTCCCGTCATGACAGGGGATCTGGAAATCATTTTGGTATAATCTGGTTTCTTGGAGTATGTCCCTCTAAAAGGCTAGTGCGTTGTGAATAAACCACATTTACCTTTCCTAAGCTCTTTAATAAACCATGTCTGTTTAAACTCTATCCTAACAAATTAAGTTTCTGTTGCATCTGTGCTTCAGTACACAGCTATGCCATTGTATCGGTATCTTGGGGAGAGGAAAAACTGCAGGCAACAAGGGAGGTATACCTGCCATAAATTATAAATTAATTACTTAAGATTTACAAAACAGCAGAGCTGTAACAAGTACATAAACGTACACAACACATACAAGCAGAGAGCTGTAGTTACAGCATGTCAAACAGCTTTTTTTGTTTTTTTTACAGCTAAGCATTGAAAGTGAGCAGATGTTCAGTCACCTGAAACCTGCTACTTCACTTACACACCTTAAAGACACTGAAGCTATAAAGCACAAGGTGAGGTCAGGGTTTTCAGTGAAAAATGAACACGTCATTTTACTTCAACAATGAAGAGAAGGCAGGCATCAGTTACTTCAAACAACACACGTGAGGTTCGAGTTAATCTCAGTATGAAGACATTACTTAGAAGCTACAGTATTTGCAGTGTTAAGTGTACGTTTTCGGCAGGGGGTTTAGGGGTCCTACCTCAAGAAAAAAAATGCAATTTCACATCATTTTAGACTTTTATTATCATATCTGTTTGTACAGAAGTCCACTGGGGACCAACTACAATCATTAGGGCTGTGTATTGACATGAATCTGGCGATACGATACGTATTACGCTACATGGGTCACGATTCAATATATTGCAATATATTTCGATACTGTGCGTAAGGCGATATATTGGGATTAGTATAATTTGAGAAAAACTAATATTTAAAAAAAGACATGATGTGCACAAATCAAACTGCCAGTTTGGGATTGTGGTTCACAGGTTCTTAGTGAGCAAATTTTTATAGGCTAAAGTAGGCCAAAGTTCAGCCATAGCTACATTGTTAGCTTCTCGCAAAAAGTCAGGCACTGCTTAAAAAAAATAAAATCGATATGGGTTTTTGAAACTCTATACAGTATTGCTAAATAAAATATCACGATATTCAAGTGTATAGATTTTTTCTTACACCCCTAACAATCATTACATTTGAGAAAAGTAATTTAGTTAGTTTTGATGGCCACATTGATTGGGCCCAAAATGGCTTGGGTATATAGTTGCGCCATTCGTGTAAGTTTGATCGCAGGATCTTATTGGGACTATTTGTATTTACTTGCGTTACTTCGCGTCTATGCATCTACTTTGTATATTATTGCATAGCTGGATTTGTGTGAAACGCGGGCCATAAGCCTTATAATGGTAGGGAAAACCCTGGTATTTTTCACATAACTAGTCATTGTATTAATTACTTTCACCACAAAACTGCTCCACATTTGAGCTGAGCAACTAGGTTACTGGTCAAGACATACGGTCAGGTCTGAACTTCTAATAGACACAGGCTGCTATCACATTTCTTTGATTCTGTTACCAACTGATGTGAATTGTCCTCATATCTAGTAGACAATTGTAAAACAAAAGAACTAGCTGTGAACAAATTTATGAAATTGTTCATTTAAATTATTTTCAATAATGCTACCTAAATAAACGCTGTAAATTCTTTATATCCACTTATCAACCCAATGTAGCATAGTGTCATTTAATTTGATTTTCAATTAATGCTGCCTAAAAGGCCGCTTGCCATCAAAGTATGACAGCTCATCAAAAAAGATTATTTATGAAATGCAGCAGCTAAAAATACAATACTTCTCATCGCCTTTGTAGCTGCACATCATAATAACACTTTTGCAGTCAAAGCCTCTTGCAGCGCCCACAAAAGGTCAGACCAGATCAACCCACAGAGTACCCACAGTGGGAGAGTGCGCATTAGCGTAGTGGTGTATGAATGCTACCTATATTATCACCATAAAGGGCTAATTATGAGATATGAATTAGAACCTTTTATTTTCTTGCTACCTTTGAAGGTAGGACAAGAAGCTACTCATTGCATAATAAAGCAGCATAAACTAACGGTAGGGTTCCACACAGCGTCATTTCGCTTCACTCTCATTGAGGTTGAATGGAGACTAAATTTGAACCGATTGGGCGAGATGAGAGCGAATAGCTGAGCGGAGCGAAACAAAGTTGACGAAAGTTTAACTTTATTCAAATGAGGACCACTCGAGGTCAGGTCTGCATGTTTGTGTTTGGAGGCAGCAGTTACAAAAAAGATGGCAGAGGTTGTATCAGCGCTGTATCATGAAAATTTTGATGTGATTAAAATGTTTCTACACGAACATTGGTACTTGTATCAACACGAATTGTGATTTATATAAGCCGACGGGCTAATCGCTAGCATGTTCGGACATTGGATTTCATTGTAGCCTAGCCAGGCAGCTAGCTAGGCCTTTGTTTGATTACATGTTTTGTTGGCGAACATTGACGCTTGTAGCAACACAGATTGTTGTTTATATGTCACACAAACTTAAACAGGGCAAGACCACTGTAGAAGTTAGTTTAAACACTCAAAATTACTCAGCAGCCGACAGGTCAACCGCTAGCCGGTTGCAGTCTTGCGTGTTGTTTTCGCGAGCACGCCCCCCAAGGCAAAATATCGCTGGCTGAAAATCACGAGGTGTTTCGCTGTGCGGAACCCTACCGTTAGGCTAAGACTAAGGCTACCGAACATAAAAGATTAAATGTAAAAGTTGTGCATAAGTTTTGGCACATCCTAGTTTGTGTATAATGGTTTATTTAAAAAAAAAAAATAATAAATAAAGGGAGGAAGTCAGACTGTGAGGATTGTGAAGTTTTTTGTTTAAACCAATTTACACCTGGGCAGATTCTGCAAAAAGCAGCATGACTTTTAGATTGCTAGTTTTGGAAAGTTACAAAGAAATTGGGCGACAGACAGCCCCCCTTCTCCAAACTTCGGAGAAGAGCTTTCCACTGCTTAGACTTTTTGAAAAACATCCAAAAGGAACATGTTAGGGCCTCAACTATTTATGTATGAAGTTCTTTGAAAGCACTTGATGTTGAAGCCAAACCTTTAGGGCCTGTAAAAACATGTGATTATTATCTCCCTATGTGCAAAAAAAGAGCTAGCACATAGAAGCTGCTGTCATATGAAGGCACTGAATAAATGCAGACAACCATCACTTACTCCTATTCTTTGTCTAGCTGACAAGAAACAAAGTGCAAACACATAGTGCATCTTGCACTTTCTCCCCTCACTCCAACAACAAGGAGGAAACAAGCTGGGAAAAAAGCAAACTGTTTGCATGTGTGCAGAGGAAGACAACACAATTTGCAGAGACAGACGACTATGAGACTTGGCACAAAAGAAAAGATTCCATTGAAAATGTACAACTTGCATGATATCTTGAATTGTTTCCTGTTTACACTATTTTGCACAATCTGGTTTCACTAGCTTAGAATGATACAGCATACTCTGTATGTGGAAAGCTTAAAGAAAATGTTGGCAGTGCCTGGAAATTTGTTAAGGACTGTACCAGCCTCAGTCAAGCTACTGCAGTAAACACCTGACCTGCTGTCTGCACACATCTGCTGCATGGACAGCAGGGGTCTCAGACAGAATAATGTTAAGTTACATAACAAACTATGAGAGAGGACTGTGATTGGAAAAGGTAGTGAGCCTGTTGACTGACCTAGTTTATTCTTGGACAAATTGTTATGTAGCAGATAATGTTACCCCACGACAACTGACAGCCCTCTAATACCCCTTTCACACTAATGGCTCAATCAGGGTTATACCCAGGTCGACCGTGTGTTTGAATGGGGTAACCCTCCTCGATCAACTCGGCTTTGTGACCCAGGTAGTGAGGTGTGTTTGATCAGGGTAGACTATGGTCGATTTCAATGTCAATTGCGCACGACCTGGGTCGCTAACAGCCGGGGCGGGACAAATTATGTGATTGGTTGGAAATGACAGTGGGGTAGTCGTCACAGGTCCCCGCACACTTTGAAAAATGTTTATTCTCACTGTGCTTTACGCTGAGTTTTCACCATTAATTCAATTCTGAACAGCCCGCTGGCAGTGGGTGCCCGGATGTTCACTCGTCTGCCTTTTGCAGAGCGGTAGCAGAATTTTACAGCCAAAAATGCTTGTGTTGACAGGTTACATGCTTCAAAAGGAGCCAACAGTTTATATAAAAAAAAAAGAAAAAAAAAAAAAAGAAAAATTGCTCCAATATAAAAGATTGGACACTCAGCAACACATGGAGGCCAGGTGTCCAATAATCCACTGTGTTTCTGCTGGAGGCCAACAACCTCAGCAATGGATGTAATTTGCTGTCCTAAAACCTTTTAAGTCTAAGGGTGGCTCTGCTGGGACAGCATATTGTTACTGTCCGATGAAAATCTTGCATATTTAAAATGTCAAATTCATTATGAGCTCAATTAATATTTTAGAAGGTTTCAAAAAGGTTTCATAAACATAGGAATGGACAAAATTAAAATTACATTACATGTCATTTAGCTGACGGTTTTATCCAAAGCGACTTACAATTAAGTGCTTTCAACTGTGAAGGTACAAACTCCAGACAACAAGTGCATTCATATTAAATCAGATAAATTTGATGCATCCTTTTCTCTTTTTTGGCATTAGGTCAACAATAACAGTCTGTATTACAAACCCAAAATTACAAAATTGTGCTTTTTGTATGGATAAATGGAGTGGATAAATCTTAAAACACCATTAAAACACTTTGAGCTCGGAAAGGGAAAACTGAATTTCAGGAAAACAATGCAAGATACACTCAGTTGACTTTTTATTACACTCGGCTTAAAGGAACACATCGACTTATTGGGACATTAGCTTATTCACCGTAACCCCGACAGTTAGACAAGTCGATTCATACCCTTCTCATCTCCGTGCGTGTCGTAACTCTGACGGCTCCACTGTTAGCTTAGCCTAGCACAGATCCTGGAGGTAACCGGCTCCAACTAGCCTACTGCTCCGAGTAAGTGACAAAATAACGGCAACATGTTCCTATTTACATGTTGTGATTTGTATAGTCACAGCTCAGAGCTGCAGCGTATCACTCCGCCCAAGTAGCGCTCAGCAGAGCTGCAAGCGTATCACTCCGCCCAAGTAGCTCTGCTTCCCTTTCTGAGAATATAGTTCCCAGTTTGTATACAGTTAGAAGATGGCTGTGTCTCAAATGACGTTGTTATTTGTACATGGTGTGACTATACAAATCACAACATGTAAATAGGAACATGTTGCCGTTATTTTGTCACTTACTCGGAGCAGTAGGCTAGTTGGAGCCGGTTACCTCTAGGATCTGTGCTAGGCTAAGCTAATGGTGGAGCCGTCAGACAGAGTTACGACGCGCACGGAGAAGGGTATGTATCGACTTGTATAATTGTCGGGGTTACGGTGAATAAGCTAATGTCCCAATAAGTCGGCGTGTTCCTTTAAACTAGTGCAGTCTTCATGAAGGTCATAATGTTCAGTGTTTGTTGAAACTGTTTGGTGTTGATTCAACTTTATGGTTATTTTGGAGGTCGTTTGTGGCACTGTTTAACTGTACTGGGTTATACAGAGAGGTGTTACTGCTATTTAGCCTATCCTTGGCTCATTAATATAAATGGGGTGGACAACGAAATAGAAACACCTGTCTGTATAATGCAAAACAATTCAACAGAACCACAAACTGCAGTTAGGCTGTATTTAAACTCAGTGTAGGTGACTGGAGAGAGAAGGACGAGGCAGAACAGAGGATGAAGAAGGGTTAGTCATTTTCCTGCTGTTGAAGCATTTTAGTGGGTATGAAAACCCATAAATAAACATCATTTTGTAATTTAGCTGGCATAGTATCAGTGCTGACCGATAAATCATATTTTCATTGTCATCGCGATATGAACATGCGCAATAAACACATCGCAAAAGACTACCTGAAACACGATGAATAAGGTAAATCATTTAATTTAGGATTGGGCACCGAAAATGGAGTATTTACCAGCAGCCTGTCCTCTGCTCTGTGTCAAGGCTGAGTTCCTCCAAATACATACACAACCGATACACTCACAAAGAGCAAAGTCAGCGGTAGAGTTGGGCAATATAGCAATATTATATCGATATCGTGATATGAGACTAGATATCGTCTTAGATTTTGGATATCGTAATATGGCATAAGTGTTGTCTTTTCTTGGTTTTAAAGGCTGCATTACAGTAAAGTGATGTCATTTTCTGAACTTACCAGACTGTTGTAACTGTTTTGTTATTTGCCTTTACCCACTTAGTCATTATATCAACATTACTGATGATTATTTGATTTTCTCCATATCGCCCAGCCCTAGTCAGTGGACAGCAGATCAGAGAGGCTGCGGTGGAGACTACTCTCATTACTGTAAGCAAGTGTAATAAAACCTTTGAGAAAAACGCCAATCGGCGAATTGTGCCAAGCTGAAACAAAAGCTGTCTGTATGAAGTCTAACCGTTTATCTTAGTTTGCCACATATCTTAAAATGTGCAAATTCTTGTAAATTTAGCTGCTGGCTGAGCCAAACCAGGTCCTCTACTCTTTTCAGCAGTAAATCTACACGGCTAATTATTATGCACGTCAATGACGTCATCGGACCTCAGCAGTGAGAGGACAGAATGAATCACTGATACCGACTATAGTCTGTGACAAATTCATGCGCTCAATTTTGAATTGTTCTAAACTTAGTATTTTGATGTCAGGAATATTATGTTATAGACTTTTTGGATTGTTTCCACTGAGATATTAATGAGTTCATATAGACTTTGCTGTTGCTTTAAAAACAACATTTAGCCTAGTTATATTTAAAATGTCATGATAATCCGGTTCTGAATTTAAAGACAACCATAGGAAATGTATAGCTCATATGCACACTTCAATATTTTTTATTTATTGCAAGTCATAGTAATATTGAACAATGTTATTGCACATTGCAGATTTTCCTTATATTGTGCAGACCTATATAGTATGCATGTAGACTAAACAGAAAACTTCACTTACATTTTGAGGTGACTGGGTTTTCACAAGACAGTCTATGAAATAAAATGCCAAGCCTTTGGGCAAACTTCCAGGGATAGATGTGAGTATGTTGCAGGTGGAACACCAATGTGTTGCCAGCTCCTACTTAACATGAAAGTGCAAGTGTTCAAGTCTTCCCAGTCTTCAGTTCCCTGCCATTTCACACTGCTGTGATGTGCATGGTGACAGCAGCGTCATTCACACATGACAGTTGGCTGCCTGACTGGTCAGAGGTGGGGCAGAAAGGAAAGGATTTTGCTGCTGCTGCAGTGTGCCTCTACCAGTCTGGATGACAAGACGGCAGCAGCGGGTAAACACAAGAGAGAAAAGTAAAGCTTTTAGAAGGTTGCTGCCTTCTGCTTAAAACAGATGAGCCCAAAGGTTTAAAATACCACCTAAACCCCTTCACTTAATCTAAAAATCACACTGTATTAGCACTAGTGGGGTCATGAAAATCGATGGAAATGAACTTTCGATTTTGAAAGCAAAAGCAGGATTTGCGATTCCCCCAGTATTTATTTTTCTTTCCACCCCCACCTACTTGCACACGTCCGAAGGAAAAAACAACAGACGCAGCGTAGCTTACCGACTGGTAGCATGCAGCTAAAGAAAATGTTTAAATCGACAATTGAATCCAATCGTGAGCTTAAAGTGCCCATATTATGAAAATATAACTTTTTCTGGGATTTGGGGTGTTATTTTGTGTCTGTGGTGCTTCCACACGCATACAAACCTTGAAAAAAATTCATCCATGCTGTTTTGAGTGAGATACGGGTTTCTGAATGTGTCCTGCCTTCAGTCTCTGGGTGAGCTGTTCAAAATCTGCTCGGCTTTTTACGTAACTAGCCGAAATGACGGGCTAAACACAACCGTTAGCATGCTAGCGCTAGCATTAGCATGCTAGCTCGTTCTCAATGGCAAAGCACTGCTACAACACACACAAGTTCACCATAATCTACAAAACAAGTAGCTTACTTACATGCGCACCCTTGTTTAGAAGAAGTATCCCAGCTAATCCTGCCTGTAACTGACCAAAGTTGGAGAAACAAGCTTTCTTTTACTGTCTATGGAGCTAACTGACATGATCTACGATCTGAGCTACTGCGCATGTGCGGGTGGAATCAAAGATAGTACAGAAGAAAAGATGATTCACTCTGTCAGCTTAAACAGAGACCTGAACACAAGGTGAAAAGAGGAGCTGCAGCAGTGAGAGAGAGATGTGCAGTACAACAAATATATTGTGTTTTTTTTAAATTAAACCATGTAAACCTATTCTGTTACAACCTTAAAATACAATTATGAACCTGAAAATGAGCATAATATGGGATCTTTAAAAGCAAAATTTAAACCAAATTGTGGATTGTGAGAATCGTGACACCCCTAATCTGCACAGGCCTGCTCAAGGGGAGTGGATCAAAAGTAAAATAAGTAAATGTGTTGGCTTCGCTAATAATGTTGCTAAAGAAACATACAGATTTTGCAGGAGTATAATCATGCAAAAGCTCTGGAATTGATTCCAAGCAGCTGTGTGCAGAATCTGCAGCTAAATATTTAACATACAGCACCCGGGTTAGACTGAAGCAGAATCTGCTAAAAATGACAACACCTGCAGTCTCCAGGCTTCACACACATCCCACCAGTCTTCATATTTCACATCAATGCACTCATACAACATAGACCTCCAGTATTTTAGGTTTGTTTGCACAATACTGCAAACACAACAACTACAGCTGGACAGCAGATAATATCACAACATGTCTATGTTGACTTCATGCCTTTAACAATGTAAGACATAACTGTGCATCAACAGCAGCCTCACTTTTTACACACAAAGAAAAAAAAAACAGCCATTTTAAATCTCCCACATGAAACCAGGCCTGCGTCTGAGAAGAGAAAGCTGCCAGACCAGATGGAGAGCGACATTATGAGCGACCAACTGTTGTATGCTCGATTTTTAAGTGAGGGGGCATTTTGTGCAATGTGTAGGTGATATTTGTCACTTCAAGCCTCCTCAGGAGGAGCGATAAGAGAGCAAGGAATTCCTGTTTGATTAAAGTACTACGCAGGCATTTGGACAGGATAAGAAACCATCACTGGACGCTAGCCAAAAGCTGATAGATTTCACTGAGATTGGTATGTTCAATGTCTATTCTACCATTTACTGTCAATCCCTAGCTCTGCTGGTAAAACGTATCATGGCTAATAGTGCGTTCCATCTGTACTTGAAAGCCGAAGCTGGGAATGACGTCACACCCGAGTTGAACGCGTTCCATATACAAGTCGGATTTTTCAGTGTGGGGTAGCTCTAGCCAGGTTGGCCATTGTTAGCAATACCAATTGTTAACAACCCACTACGCTGTTTTTGTGCATACAGACAACGTAACAACATGTCCACAGATAGAAGATGGACAGCACTGTGTGTACGACCGATTTTGTGAGACACAAATAAGACAGACGTGCCAATAACTGCATGTTATTACAGCTTTCACAACTGTTGATGCAGGGGGCAGCCATGTTGGATTTTGAACTCTGGGTACTGCGAGGTTGTCCAAGTTCCGAGCTCGGAAATCCGAGGTCAGTGGCCATGTTTCCGACTAGACCTCGGAAAATCTGACTTCCGAGTACAGATGGAACGCACTATTAAAAGCTACAGTGCAGACAGTCACAAGGTGAAAGGGCAGAGTTAATCACAAAACAAACACCCAACTTATGCACACTTCTTTCTCAAATTTACTAGACAAACAAAAAGGTGCCCATGCAGCATAAACCGGCAGAAATGCATAATAGAGTAATGCACACACTAGATTCATCCCACAGGGCTGATATTATCAGCAGGTATTATCATATCACAGACATATCGCCATCAGTGTGCATTGTTGGTTAGCAAAACAAATATCCACAGAAAAACATAGTATGGAAACAGTGTCTTCATTACATAATTCATCTAACAGACACCCATGTTTACAATACTTTGCAAGAACTGAATAGCTGTAGCTGCTGGTGCCCAGGTACTTTTACTCCGTTTGAATAACAAGTTCTGATCAAGTATTTATACTGTCATAGATTATATAGCTGTGCTAAAACGTTCCTACAATGGTTTTCATTTATTTCTAAAAGATCAACCAAGATCCTCAGGTCTAAAACTACCACAATAAATAGTATACTTATAGGAATGACATGCAGAATGATACACATTTTTTTATTTCATTGACTTTTTGCCTTGTTAATGTCTCTCATTATCTTCCACCTCTTTCTATTCCTGTGCATTCTTTGCCTCCGTGATAGTGATATTTCTTTTCACATTTTTTGTCATCTATACGACAGCTGGAATTATCATCTGATATTTGATTTAAAAAGCCCCTATTATGCTTTTTGGGATTTTTCCTGTCTTTTAGTGTGTTAGCCTATATAGTTTTTTGGTTTATGTCACAGATGTATAAAGTACAAAAGCCAGCCCAGTATCAATAGGTGCTGCCTGAGCAAGCACAGCCCACCCAGTGGCTTGTTTGAATTTGGTTGACCAATCAGAGCAGACTGGGCTATTCAGAAAGGCGGGCTAAAAGCTCAAACAGTAGGCTCGTTCGAGATGAACTGCACCTCGCCTGTAAAGGCTCTGACACACCAAACGTCAGCAGAAAAGGCAGTCGGAGCCTCGGAACACACCGAAGCGAAATTTTTACCCGGAAATGACGGAGCACGCTGTCGGTAGTCATTGTTTTCAGCAGAGAGTGTTGATAGTAGTCGAGAAGATACTGGCATTGTCAGCTCTCGGGCTTCTTCTTGTAGAAGAAGAAAGATGTTGCAGGCGAAAAATAAGGAGAAGCCGCACAAGTTGGGGGAAACCATTCAACAAGTCAAATCGGCCAAAATGAAGGCTGACGGATCCTCCGACTGACGACGGCACGCAACACACCGAACAGACTCGAGTCACCGACCTCGCCAGACTGTCCGACGGCCGATAATCGGGTTGGTGTGTCAGCGCCTTAAACTGTTAGGTCCGATTCCAATTTATTAAAATGTTATCAGACCCGCATATCAGCTTGTACACAGTCTCTAGTTGTTTATATTAACACAGAGTAGCTGTTAAAATGCTCTACATGCGATCTGTTGCTGATGTTAACAACAGACTGTTGATGATCCGTAATCTGAACGGATTTAGTCTCTCTGACTTCTAAACATAACTATCAGAATGTGTTCTGTAGAGAATTAGCCTTTAAATCAGACAAATAGCAATTCAAATCCCTCCAATTCAAAAGACAATAAAAAGCTTATATAAAACGTAATCATGTTGAGTCGATTCAGAAGTGGGTCTTGCAGTCAGTGGAGAGCAACTGTGCTGCCAGCGTCTCAAACTTGCGGCCCCCTTGATCTCGTGAGGTTATCGTTGCCTACGTGTGCATGACGTCAGACCAAGTCAGGATCAAGTCGGACACAAAACTAACCGGCATGCATTGGGCGGCGATCGCCGGGGATCGATTCTGCGCAGGTCTGGTTCATCTCGAATGAGCCTAGTGTTTCAGACAAAGGGGCTGCAGCAATGTCAACCTATTCTAGTAGACCCCAAAAGTATAATAGGGGTTCTTAACACTCAAGTATTTGCTGTCATGTTGTTCCAATTAGGATGAAAAAGTGTGTCAAAGGAAAACACTCTACACAATTATGGTCCATTTATCGATGGCTTAAAAAAGTGTTTTTGGCTTTGGCATAGAAAATCCAGTACTGGTCTGCCTCTAGTGCAAACAGGACTAACCTCTACCCTTTGTCCATTCTCTACACTGAAAGCTTTGCTTATCAGAATGTAATTTGGTCCACAGCCACAACACATAACATGTCATGGGGCATAGTGCCTCTAATAACTTGATGCCAAGTAGGCCTTGGATCTGATGACATGAGACGGAGCTGCACGTACTCAAAAGAATTTGGCCCTTGCAGAAGAAACAGTCGTTACTGTGAAGGAATTGTCTGCACTGCAAGTAGTATGCTTTCACTTATTTGTACACAAAACTGTATTAGAATGAAGCTATTAGTACTCTGTTAGGGATGTCAACGGTTAACCATCAAGAATATTTTTGACCAGTTAAGCATCTTGGCCTATTGGTTAATTTGCATTCAAAGTCCCACTTCGCTAAAGGCCTTGCTAGCTCACAATCTGAGGTACAGTAAAAGATGCTGAGCAAACATTTAGATGAGCGGCTTGTCACTTGGCTACTGTGCCAAAGTTGTTGGCAACCCCTTCACTTTGATCACGTGGCATGCAAGACATGGGAACTTGGCTTGAGGAGTTGAAGCATTTATTCATCAACAAAAACGTTATTACACACACACACACACACACACTGCATTGCAGCTACACCGTTTCTTTAACGCACACACACGCACGCTTTTGTAATGACAAGCTTTGCTGATATAAGCCCAAGCTGCACCTAGACTGAATCCAGGCAGAGAGGAGGAAAAATAGGGGAGGAGAAGCGTAGCGAGCAGGGGAAGCAACACCGCATGTTGGGAAGTTAAGGAATCTCAGGATATGACGTAGTTATTGCCCAGGACCGAAGGGAAAAAACAGGCGTCCCTCAAGTCTCGACAGGGAGTGGGAAAGAAAAAAAAGAGAATTCAAGGAAAGATATGATCTACCTCAAAGCAAAATGACATTGACATACTTTGCCACCATCTACAAAACTACACTCCTGAGTACAATATGATAAAGGTAGTTACCAGAAGCACTACTTGTGTGTACTCTTTTTAGTGTAATTTCTAGCCTCACACATTGTTTCACCATCTGGCTATTATTGTTGCCATGACTCTGTTCCCTCGTGAACCTCAGGTGTTTTTTTGAATTGCAGCTTTCTATCCCCTGTTCAGAGTCTCATTTTGTGACAGCTGCTAAACCAGATATGTGTAGCTTTGCAAACATTTAATACTAGGGACGGAAGTGCTCAAGTAAAAACTATGTTTGGTCCGCTAGTCACGGTTCGGGGCATGTATGTAGAGGACCATTAAATTGAATGAAGTGCAGTGTTGTTCTGAAAACAGTGTAAGTTTGGGTTATGTTGCACTTAATGTGTTTTATCTTTATCTTTTTTCAGTAGCACTTTTCCTTTTGATAAAATATCTAGCCATATTTCTTTCATTGTATTTTAAATACTGCACTTTGATTTCAATGTTGATGGCCTTAGTCTAGGCTATAATGTGGCCATTCTCGCATTTTTTGTTTTTACTAAGGACAACTTATATTTTTAATGAAGATTTGACCATGACGAAGTGTTTGTTTCTTATGTTCTTAGCAAGAATATTGTCAACCCTTCCACCCCTATTTAATACCGATCTAAAACATTCTTCCAGCAGTAGCTCCAGGCTCTGTGAGCTCAGGCTCACGTCGTCACTGTTAGGTTTCTGACAGAAGACATAAGACGGGGACCCAGAAACCTGACACTAGATCCGCAGATTGTAAAATCTTGGTAATATAAACCGTTGTGCAGTGTTTTGGTGTTTGACAAGCTTTTAAAAGCATTAATCTGCTACTTTCCTCTGGATCAGATTTCATATCTCACCAGTATCTAATCTCCACGCTGCCAACCAGTGCAGCCCTCTTTATTGTATGTATTATTCTATATTCTAATGCATTGCTGTTTTTGGTCAGAATGCCCTCTGGAAGGGGATCCTGATGGATGCGTCCCCTCTATGACATTTTTAAAAGTCGACACAGACAGCAGGTCGTTAGTAGGGGTCGGCCAATACTGGTTTTTCAAGGCCCCCATCCTCAAAAGATCTATGAGGGTGGGAGACAGTTCACATCAACACAGCAGCTCTGGGAGGCTATTCTGACATCCTGCAAAGAAATTCAAGCAGAAACTCTCCATAAACTCACAAGTTCAATGGATGCAAGAATTGTGAAGGTGATATCAAAGAAGGGGTCGTATGTTAACATGGAACGTGCCCTGTTAAGATGCGTTTGATTGAAAAGCTTTTGATTTCAGTATATGACCTCCTAATGCTGCAAATTCAGCAAATGCCCATTTTCAGTGCTTTACAACCTATACAATGTTTTGAAACTCTGTTGTACATAATAATTTGGAACAGTGCATTTTGAGTTTTTTTTAGAAAAAAAAATACTGTTTTCATTGGGTGGTTTGTTCAATGAAATTTGACTTGTACCCTAACGGTTGGTGACTTGAAAATTATACTGACTGTCATTTGCATCGTCTATTTAGGAAAATCAGTGTAAAATATCATTTGCATAATAATTTGGAACACAGTGTGTAAAATCAGCATATTTCTAAGTCAACTTGTGTAGCTTTGTCCATCTCCTCCGCGCTTGTCGCCGTTTTAGTGACCATTTATCCTGGCTCGTATAAAGGAATATGACGTCCCTCAATTCCACCTAGAAATTGGCTAGGTTATTTTTCAAACCCAAGAAACTGCTGTTAATGAAAACAACCAAAGACCTTTAAATTGCTGGTCTGGAAGCAATCTAACACAATTCACCAAAAACAACATAAAGATGATAAACAAACTGACTTCAATCTGATCTCAATACGACCATACTTGGACGGAAAATCAACTAAGCTAATTGTATACAATTTTGAGAGGTAAAATGATTCTATTCAACCGATCCATTGGACTTTAAAATGTTAAAATAAATGTACCATATCTCATAACATATGTATTTGCCTAGATGTACAGCAGAACACATCGTATCATGTGATTAACTAACTGTCTGCCTATGGCACAATCGTTCTGGACCTTTGGAACTTAAATAAGATACACGAACAAAAATGTGCTGTGGTAATTAATCTGAGCCACAGATCATTACAATCATCTTGATACTTGACTGTTCCCAGCGCCAAGTATTTCATGAGGTCCCAGAAATCCTGGATATCTGGGTTGGACTTTGCCCCCGCAGAGTTTGGCTAAAAATATTTCATGTCCAATTTACTATCAGACTGGCTGCCTGGCATGTGCACCATAAATTGATACAGAAACATTTGGAAAAGTAAAAGGGTTATGTGAAAACCAGTTAGGGTCATGGACAAAACAAATGGGGAAAGACATAAGTGTCTTTCTATGTGGCTGTCTGACCAATTGCAGGGGTGAGAACATTTATATTCAGCTGAGGGAGTATTATATGGAATGCCAATTTATTCAATATTATATAAATGAATAAATCCATAAATAAATATGCCTATGAAATACATCCTGATATAAATAAATGTTAATATCAATATATAAATGAGTCAATATAGTTCTATAAATAAATAATTGTTTTCCTTTTTTATTTAACTTTTAATTCATAAGTCAACTTTTTATTTCAGGGGACTTTTAATTCAAAAGTCAACTGTTTTTTTATTTCAATGGAACTTATTTCATAATGTCACATTTATTTATTTCCCTCTATATATGTATTCCCACTTCATATATTCAAATGAAGGGGGATGTGGCTATCGCACAGCCTCAGACTAAAAGCAACTAGCTAGTAGCCCGGCATCGCCAGCATATCTGCCCGGGGAAATAAAACATGAGCTTGGCTAATTCGTCTGGTTCCCAGGCTACCTTGCTAGTGCAGTCCAAGGAGGAAGGAGGAAAGTGGGTCATGCCAGCTCCACAGACGGACCAGAGCCAGCACCAGGGACCCGGGTCACAATGGGCTGGTGGATAGCAGCTAGACGCAGCACCGGAGGTCTGATCCCCATGATCCGATCGCGAACCACCCCAACTCTCCACCGAATCAGCAAAGTTAACGGCAGCAACAGAAAGTTTGCTGGGATCAGAACTTGGTGCTGAGTCTAATTTTAGCTGCTACTGTTTTCTTCAGGTAGCAGTGAACTAGCAGCTAGTTAGCTGCTATGCTAACAATTCCGCTGGCCACCAGCCCACTGTGAACCTGGCCCTGGCGGGTTTGCACTGGCTGAATTTGACTTGCTACTGTACAGCTGTAAACTGAAAGTCCATCTCTAGAGCTGGGATCCCCTCTCTTCAAGGCAAAGTTGTCCCACTGCCTTGCTAGTTGCTTTGGACTGAATCTGTGAGATAGCCAAGACCCTTCATTTGAATATAACAAGTGGAAATAAATAGAGGGAATTATTATTTAACCATTTATTAAATGCCCATTGTCCATTGTGCGTCATGGTCAGATCATACATGACTTGCCAGTTGATTCAAAAAAAATATTATTAAACATGAAACTACTGTAAACTTAAGCAGTAACTCTGCAGGAGGAACTAGACTGCAAAACAAAAATAGGATAAAAAAAACAAATAAGACCTGGTGACAGCAAATAATCAATATTATACTATGGTCGGGTGAATACTCGATTTTTATTGGCTGCAGGCTGTCCATAAAAGAGTGTTATAGGACACCTACAACCCCAAATCAGAACAAGTTGGGACAGTATGGAAAACACAAATAAAAAAAGAAAGTAGTGATTTCTAAATGTACTTTGACTTGTATTTCATTGCAGACAAAGTGAACACAAAATATTTCATCTTTTGTCTGGTCAACTTAATTTCATTTGTAAATATACATCCTTTCCTGTCATTCAGACCTGCAACACATTCCAAAAAAGGTTATACATATATAATATATATACATACAATATATATACATATAAATTAGGGCTGTCCTCGACTAAAGAAATTCTTAGTCGACTAACACATATGATTTTGTCGACTAATCGATTAGTTGATTTAAATCGACAGAGCTGTGCTCTTTGAGAGCTGGTTAAGACTAGAAAAGCGCAATATAAATGTAGTTAATTAACCATCTGTAAAACTGAGTTTCTCCGAAATTAATCCTGCAAAAGCACCACTTTAAATCTTGTGTTCACCAGAAATGTTCTCATAAGTTGCTTGGAAATGAGTAATTAAGCATGAATAAGCATAAAAAATGACTAATCGACTAAAGAAATCTTAGTTGACTAAGACCAAAACGACCGATTAGTCGACTAATCGACTAAGAGGGGGAAGCCCTAATATAAATTGGTTAAATAATGATGTGATTTGAAATGATGGTGATGTCAACAGGTGATTGTAATTATGATTTGGTACAAAAGCAGCATCCAAGAAAGGTCTAGTCCTTTAGGAGCAAAGATGGGCCAAGGATCGCCAGTTTGCCAACAAATACGTGAGAAAATTACTGAAAAGTTTAAAAACAATGTTCCTCAAAGAAAGATAGGAAGACATTTGCTTATTTCACCTTCAACAGTGCATAACATAATTAAAAGATTCAAGGAATGTGGAGGAATTTCAGTGCGTAAAGGACAAGGACGCAAGCCTAAGCTGAACAACCGGGATCTCCGATCCCTCAGGCGGCACTGCATCAAGAATCGTCATTCATCTATAAGCGATATCACCACATGGGCTCAGGACTACTTTGGCAAACCTTTGTCAAGTACCACAATACGTAGTTACAGCCACAAATGCCAGTTAAAACTGTACTGTGCCAAAAGGAAGCCCTATGTTAATAGTGTCCAGAAGCGCCGTCGACTTCTCTGGGCTCGGAGGCATCTGGGATGGACCATCACACAGTGGAAACGTGTACTGTGCTCAGATGAATCAGTATTTCAGGTACTTTTTGGGAGGAATGGACGCCGTGTGCTCCGGACCAAAGATGAAAAGGATCATCCAGACTGTTACCAGCAACAAGTCCAAAAGCCAGGGTCTGTCATGGTATGGGGTTGTGTCAGTGCCCTTGTCAAAGGTAACTTGCACTTCTGTGATGGCACCATTAATGCTGAAAAGTACATAGAGATTTTGGAGCACAATATGCTGCCTTCAAGAAGACATCTTTTCCAGGGACGTCCATGCATATTTCAACAAGATAATGCAAAACCACATTCTGCACACATTACAAAGTCCTGGCTGCGGAGGAAGAGGATACGGGTACTTGACTGGCCTGCCTGCAGTCCCGACCTGTCTCCAATACAGAATGTGTGGCGCATTTTGATACGCAAAATGCGACAACGAAGACCCCGTACTGTTGCCCACCTTAAGACTTGTTTGCAGCAAGAATGGGAAAAAGTTACACCTGAAACACTTCATCACTTGTTGTCTTCAGTCCCTAAACGTCTTTTAAGTGTTGTGAAAAGGAATGGCAACATTACAAAGTGGTAAATGCTTTACTGTTCCAACTTTTTTTTAAATGTGTTGCAAGAACCAAAATAGGAATTTAGTTTATTTGAAAAAAAACAAAAAAAAATAATAAAAATCATGAGGAACACATTAAATGAATGCAATGAAAATACAAGTCAAAGTACATTTAGAAATCACTACTTTCTTTTTTATTTGTGTTTTCCATACTGTCCCAACTTTTCCTGATTTGGTGTTGCACTAAAGGAGTTCCGGTGAAACTGACTGTTTACCGTTCTAAATGAATGCGCTACATTAAAAGAAAAAGAAAATGGTAAACTGTTATTTCCAACACTGTGTTGTGCTTCAGTGCCTAGTCGTCCTACACCACAGGATGGCGCTAACACACAAGCTGCAAGATGTAAGTTATACTTCCCTTCTGAACTTAATAATTGTTTGTGAATTTTTTTTAGATTGTTTTGGGGACAGTGACATGGCTGGACAGCTAGCTTGTCTTGTTGTTAACGTAGTGTCAAATTATAGTTACTGATTTCCAACTGTACACAACGTTATTGATTTTAAATCTGGCTAGCATAGCGTTAGCTTTCTGGCTCGTAACTCACTGAGCTGAAGGGTTCTAAATTGAGCGGACTACATAAATATCTCCTGTTGCTAAGGGTGGCCAGTCGTATCTAAGGTCTGTCCTATTTACTGGAGCACTGAACAAAGTTTGCATTGCATAAGAACCTTATGGGATGGGAATGATTGTTCCAAGTATTAGTCAAACCCTCTGGGGTAACCAGGGAAACTGAGTTATTATTTGGAAAAACATTGGATTTTGAGTGTAAAACGCATTAAAAATATAAATTAATGGTAAAATAATTTGACAAGTGACGATGGTATGAGCAGGTTAATGCCCGACGCCTCGTTGTATTAATGGTAAAAGGATTAACGGACGTCAGTGAGGCGTGAACCATCCAACGCGACTTGAATCAGGACTGGGGACAAAAATAAATGTCAAAAAAAAGGTAATTGAGACTTTTACTAGTACACAACGCCTAACGTATGTATAAAAATGCACAGCTAATGAAAATCTATTTGTCATGACGTTCTTAAATTAAAACTGATTGGGTAACAGTAAGGGTCGTGCCATATATCCTGTATGAGCCTTTTGACAGGTTTGAACAAACAGGAACCCGCAGTGGTAAAATGGCACACCTCAAGGAGTGGTGAGATCCACTCACAATATGGCATACAGCACAAGCCTGGGCCTATATTTAGATCTATAGGTGTACTTTGGCTGTTGGTGAAAAAGCCAGACTAAACTGTTATGTTCTTTATTTCAATTTGTAAAGTTAGAAATTAACTTCTGATTGAAAAAGGGACGAGGTACATGTGCTGCCTGAGGACTAAATACACTGTAATGTGATCTGCAAAAGATGACGAGCTCAAACAAAGCTACATTCCTAAAAAAAAAAAAAAAGAGGACAACTCTCATGCATTAGTGTCAGCATACATCCACCAATCCTGTTTTTACTTGACTACCATGACAGGGCTTACTTTAAACCCAATCTTAATAGAGTTAACAGCTTTTTAGATATAGAACTTGATAAAAAATCTTGATAATTAATCCTGGCAAACCATATTAAACTTTCATGTTTACACAGGCACAATAGAAAAGTAGAATAAATAGAAAGTCATTTACACTGTACAGGCCTGCAGAAACAAACACACAGTATTACCATGTCTCCAGGGGTCCTTGGGCTCCACAGCTCCAGAGATTATATCCTCATCTGAAGGAAAAGTCACCCTTTTGCCACTTGGTTTGTGTTTATCGCCAACCTCCTCCACCGAAGGGTACAGTCCAGCCTGGTCTGTGGCGGAAGCTACTGTGCTGCTTGTCTGGCTTGCATCTGACGGGCTCTCTGTCGTGCTGCCAGCTGGGACATCCTGAGACGTGCTGGACTCTGAGTCTAAAGTTTTGTCTGAGAATGATCTGGCATTTGTTGATTGCGTCTCCAACACCCCACTCTCATCGAGACTTAGATCCACACCTATGTCCATGTCCCCACCATCATCCCCTTCTTCCACAACAAACGTTGCAGGATCAGTGTCCTTATCTTCCTTCACGTTCTCCACCCCAATATCGTCCTTGTGCTGCTCATCATTAGAAAAGATCAAGTCAGTGGGATTCACTACTGCAGGGGTGTCTTGAGCACTGCTCTTTCTGTTTCCATTGACCTCATCAATTTCCAGTGTGTCTCGTGCCTGGTGGTTGTCCTCCTGAGCTGCCTGAAGGTTGTCAGTGAGATGAGGCATCAGGTACGTTTCGGAGGCCTCTGTGGGAACAATGTTTTGTTTTTCTGTGTTACTGTCCGTCATCAGTTCAGAGATCCTGGGGGTGATCCCTTCTGTGTTGTTGGTAGTGTTGTGATCATCGTCCACATTGCTTTTTGTCTTGACATTGCACAAATCTAGACACTGCTCTTCGATATTCATGTTTTCATTTCCAGTGAAACTTGCGTCTTTAACTGTGCCAGACAGCCTAGATATTGGGTTAAACAGTAACTAGGAACCAACTGACATGGATAAGCCTGTCTCTGGCCTTCGTCTCACAACAATATATGTAAATGTGCACCTATCCTTTATTGGCCAAATTATACTCAAGTGCATTCAGAAAGTTATACCTATAGTTTAACTAGTTTGTTGTACTTGGGGTTATATGAATTATAGTTTTTACAAACCCCAAATCACAGGTTACTTTGGTGCATCCTTAAACATTTGATAAATAAAGTGCAATTTCAAACCAATATCAATACAAGAAATATGTGATGTCTACATGTATGTGAAATAGATAACTGTAATTATGTATATGCCAAACCAGGCAACTTTGCTCAACTATCAGCTAGGCAGGCAACCACCGCTTAATGTCTGCCAACCGTGTCCTATTGCTCCAAGTGGGAACCGACGAAATGCTCCCTGGTCGTCAGCACATTGCCAGCAGTATTTGAGAGGACCAGGACAGTCAATTGAAATGTACAAGTCACTCAGGGTGCCTCCATTACGCTAGCAAAGTGAGCTTACTGCCCGACACCAAACCAATTCATTTGCATGGATTTGAGCGAGCTAATGTTAGCTAGCTTGCTAAAGTTGTTGCCCAACAATGACATCCAGGCCCGTGTACGGTAGCATACCCGCTTCTATACGTGAGCTCGTCTGTTTCTCGCCGAGAAAGTCCATTCTTCTGTTTCAAGACAAATGTTTTCCGGCTGTAGCTCTTGTCTCACCCTCTGTCGTGCTGCAACTCGGCTCGCATCACAACCCTCGACCAGCGGCAGCCAGAAAAAAAACAGGCGTCACACTCCGAGCAATGAGCAGGTTTAGGTGGCTAACGTTAGCGCTAGGAAACCGTGCCGAAGCTACACCTGCCGGTACTGATGCGCTAATTATTGCGAGATTATAAAGATGTTCCGATCGCACAGGCTCCGTAGGTGCCTCTCTATCCGGGAGAAGTACGTTGGACCTGTTTTTGTCTAGCGTTACCATTCGCTAGCTTGTTGAAGTCCAACAACTGTTTGTTGTTCACACGTCTAACGTCAGCACGTCGTTGCCCTGCACGTTCAATAGACGCAGTGTTACAGACGGTTGCAGAAAAACATAACATAAAAAGGGCAAAATGTAAAGGTTTAGCTGCATATTTAGGTTACAGCATTAGGTCGCAGCATACAGTTAATTAACAAAGCAATTTCCCACCCCCAAAAATATAATTGATTTGACTGTATATTTTCGGGGAAATTCCACATAGCCTTCAAAATCTTTTTTTCCTTGTAAACGAGGTCAATAAATGTCAAACACACAGGAAGCATACTGCCTAACGTCACATTATTTTCTGCAGCATTTCATTTCATTATTTTCATTATCAATATGTGATCTTTAAATGTTGCACATTTTCTTTTTCAAGTAAATTTGAATGATCGCTTTAGTGGAGAGACAGGGTTTCAAATCTTCAACAACCAACATGCAAGTTTGGGTTTAGTGGGGTGTGAACACGTCCTAAAATTTAGAACACTACCTCAGCTGTTCATAAAGGGCACAACTGGACACTTACATGGCAATTAGGCTGATTTTTTAAACTGCAGGATTCTCCATTTCAGGTTTGCTTTTTAAAAATAAAGCTTTTGCTACCTTCAACATGTTCATACATGTGTACAATGCAGCGGCTATTGGCATGCGCTATACAATGTGATTGGAAATCACGATGTTGACTTACATATCTACTGAATTTGAGTATTTATAGCAGATGAGAAATGTCGGGTGTAGATTTAATACTTTGAATTATATGCACACACATCTACGACAATCTTTCCTTAAGATGATTTTATTAAAACCAATACAAACATGGAAAACCTTTGTGGAAGATACAAGGAAGCATCCCAACTGCACTGCTAGATCAACTTCATGCTAACCTTGTGCAGGTTTCTAAAACAATGGTAACATGCCGCTTTTTGTCAAACAAGCCTCAAGTCAGAGACTTAACAAATCTGCCTTCTTTTGTCTTATTCTAAAAAGAGAAAAAAAAAAAAAATCCTGAACACAAAACTTCCAGTTTAATGTCCCCATCCTTTTTACTGCCAACAGGTGTTGACACAGGCTAGTCACATTTAGCACAAATCTTGAGCAATTAAGCATGCCATGAGAGAAAATTAACCTGCACACATTGGGTCACAGGTGCAAATAGTTAAGATCAAGAGAAATTTGACCAGCTCCTGGGTTTCCGTAGAGCATCTTCCCCAGAAAAAAAAATATAAATAAAAACTTCCTGTGCCATGTTGTGTGTCAAGTAATAAGACAAAAACTTACTTTATAAAAAAAACTTTAATTTATAAAACTTGAATTAAAAACTCTTAAGTACATTAAAACTCTTGAGACTGAACATCTTCAGCTGAATCCTTGGGCATCTTTGACTTCTTGGGGAGAAGGGTTGCCTGGATATTTGGGATAACACCACCCTCTGAGATTGTGACCCCTGCCAGCAGTTTGTTGAGCTCTTCGTCATTTTTCACTGCCAACAAGATGTGGCGAGGAGCGATGCGACGCTTCTTGTTGTCACGGCTGGCGTTTCCTGCCAGCTCCAGGATTTCAGCGCAGAGATACTCAAGGACAGCTGCGAAGTACACTGCAGCACCGTTGCCAACTCTGTGAGCATAATGACCTTTCTTCAGCAGCCTGTGGATGCGGCCCACTGGGAAAGTGATCCCTGCTCTGGAAGACCGGGACACTGAAGACTTTGATTGGGGCACGGCTTTCTTCCCACGGCCAGACATCTTAGTCTAGAGTTAAGACATTTTTAGGGTCATTTCAAATAAATGATACATATTTTCACCTCTGAAGAGCAAGTCATTAAAACATCTGTGTTTGAGGGTCATAAGGCTAAATGACTAAGAGCAGCCTCTTGGAACAGGATTTAACACAATCCTGTACTGTAACGCACAAGACAACAAATTATAAACTCATTCCTCTTTAGGTAGGACCACTCAAACTTTAATGACCGCTTACCAGTATTCTGCACTTCCTTCCTGTTGAGACAGCAACTACGAACTGAAGCACAGAACGTTGCTTTTATATGAATCAGGCATCAATTTGTTAATTGCTGACACCTGGCTCCTCTGCTACATGGAGTTACCTTGATCACCTACATTTGACAACATTATAGACTGTTTGATATCTCTCACATACATTGTACCGAGTAGCACTGCAAGTGGAGACTTTTGTTTCTTGATGCAAAAGAGTAAGATGTGTTTTTCTGCACAAGCACACATTTCCCCGTGGAGAAGTCCAATAACACCTGTGTGAACTAGATCACAATAACTGCACAAGTACCACTTGTAGCTCTAACATTTGTACACACTGAGTGGCAGCGGGATTACTTGAACATGCTAATGATATATGTTTGAACTTTAATAAAAAAGTGGAGTAGTGGAGAGAAATGTTTCAAGTTTCAATGTCAGCGAATGAGATTGTAACAGTGCGGCCTCCCAATCGATCACAGATTTGGTTAGATTGAAAAGACTTGGAGAATATTTGTATGTTTTGCTTCATGAGTCCACTCCACAACCTTTCAGAGGCAAATATAAAATAATAAAATATATTTTAATATGATGCTACAGGGGCCTCCTGCGGTGTATTGAGCATTTTTCCTTTTAATATTATTTTTTTCTGTTTATTTACTTACTGACAAGTATGTATTTAAAGTAGCCTATATATACACATTTTAGTCATGGTGTCTACCTGTCGACAAGCATTTACTCCTGAACTTACCGTCCTCACTGTGTAAACACCTTAAATAAAATATTTGTTTATGCTCACTTATACACCTTTGAAAAACACATGCATCTGGACAATGCTCATAAAACATAAAATATGAAACAGACAAATGACACAATATAGCTTGCCATCTTTTCCACCCATTATAGTGCATTTTAGCTCCTAATGTGCTGAAAAACAACAGCAGTACAGACCTCAGATCATGTGGCCTATTGCAGTTTGTCTTGTTTTTTAAACTCACATTACATATTCTTAATGAAGGAGCATTTATAAAACCACACTTAATGCTGTTATGATCATTCACTTTATGATTAAGTGCTTGACTGTGTCTGTCTCCTTGAGCGCCTGACGTGCTTACTAACAAACTGCTTGAAGGAGTGATGACTCAACTCCTACCACTGTTTACAACTCAGTATCAAGTGTTTCACCGTTACGCTCAGACCGAGATAAACAGGGATTTATTCATGTCTAAGGGTCTCAAAGGCAACTCATGAATAACCCAAACTCGGTGGCCCGTGTTTTTATACCAGAATTGTTTGGAATTTGGATGTGGGGGAACACTGCTTAAACTAAGCAGTGAAGTGAATTCTTGACCTTGGAAATAGTTTGACAAAACAATCCTAAATCAAAGGTCTACTTCTTACTAGCTTTTTCAACTGTATCACAATCTAACTCATTAGCTGTTGTATTTAATCCATTAACTTTTATTTAGCACATCCACAATCACCTTTTTCAGCAACTAAACTCACATTTCAATCTATCCATCCCCATGAAAACTGAGTGATGTCCATCTGCTGATGAAGTAAGTTGACACTTTAACATCACATTGGAAGCAAACCAATCCACGTCCCCCCCCCCAACATCTTTTATTCCCCCCCCCTCCAATGCCATGACTGGTGGCTCTGTCATTATCAATAATCTCATTGCCAAATTTGAAGCAAACCAGCTTTGTCCTTTGTACCATTTGCCTTCTCCCCCATGTACTGACAGTGAGAGATTGGAGGGACAGACATTTTGACTGTGCGGATTCACTTTAAATACATCGCAGAGAGCCAATCAGAACAGCGGGAAGACAAATTAAGCGGGGACCTTCCCAGCAGGTCGTCCTTGGGAAGAATGGATGGATGCATTTCTGTTAAACCTCTCAACATGGGGACATAATTTACTATAAATAAAAATACTTTAATAAATTTAGCAAAACTTTTAACAATTAAAAATTTTGAGTGTTAACATCTTCAGCTGAATCCTTGGGCATCTTTGACTTCTTGGGGAGAAGGGCTGCCTGGATATTTGGGATAACACCACCCTCTGAGATTGTGACCCCTGCCAGCAGTTTGTTGATTTCTTCGTCATTTTTCACTGCTAACAAGATGTGGCGAGGAGAGATGCGGTGCTTCTTGTTGTCACGGCTGGCGTTTCCTGCCAGCTCCAGGATTTCAGCGCAGAGATACTCAAGGACAGCTGCGAAGTACACTGCAGCACCGTTGCCAACTCGGTGAGCATAATGACCTTTCTTCAGCAGCCTGTGGATGCGGCCCACTGGGAAAGTGATCCCTGCTCTGGAAGACCGGGTCACGTAAGTCTTTGATTTGGGCACGGCTTTCTTCCCACGGCCAGACATCTTAGTCTAGAGTTAAGACATTTTTAGGGTCATTTCAAATAAATGATAAATATTTTCACCTCTGAAGAGCAAGTCATTAAAACATCTGTGTTTGAGGGTCATAAGGCTAAATGACTAAGAGCAGCCTCTTGGAACAGGATTTAACACAATCCTGTACTGTAACGCACAAGACAACAAATTATAAACTCATTCCTCTTTAGGTAGGACCACTCAAACTTTAATGACCGCTTACCAGTATTCTGCACTTCCTTCCTGTTGAGACAGCAACTACGAACTGAAGCACAGAACGTTGCTTTTATATGAATCAGGCATCAATTTGTTGATTGCTGACACCTGGCTCCTCTGCTACATGGAGATACCTTGATCACCTACATTTGACAACATTATAGACTGTTTGATATCTCTCACATACATTGTACCGAGTAGCACTGCAAGTGGAGACTTTTGTTTCTTGATGCAAAAGAGTAAGATGTGTTTTTCTGCACAAGCACACATTTACCCGTGAAGAAGTCCAATAACACCTGTGTGAACTAGATCACAATAACTGCACAAGTACCACTTGTAGCTCTAACATTTGTACACACTGAGTGGCAGCGGGATTACCTGAACATGCAAATATCAAATAATAAAATATAATATTTTAATATGATGCTACAGGGGCCTCCTGCTGTGTATTGAGCACTTTCCCCTTTAATATTAATATTTTTTGTTCCTTTACTTAAGTATAATATGTGTGAAGAAAAGAAAACTATTAGACTGACAGCTTTTTAATTTTTTTGTTAACCCCCCACAAGCCTTCACTCTGTTTTATTAGTTCATTGTTGAAGTGGACACATCAATTAAGATCTAAAATAGTAACTATATTAAGAAAAATAGAAACATATAGTCTTACTTTCTGGTGCAAAACTGTTTGTATTTAAGGTAGCCTATATATACATTTTAGTAATGGTGTCTACCTGTCGAACTTACCGTCCTCACTGTGTAAACACCTTAAAAGGAATATTTCTTTTATGCTCTCTTATTCCCCTTTGAGAAACACATGCATCTGGACAATGCTGCTCCTAAAACATAAGACAAACAATTAACACAATATAGCATGTCATCTTTTCCACCCATTTTAGTGTATTTCATCTCCTAATGTGCTGAAAAGCATCAACAGCAGATGGCAGTACAGACCTCAGATGTAACATGTGGCCTGTTGCAGTTTGTCTTTATTGTTTTTTTAAACTTACATTACATATTCTTAATGAAGGAGCATTTATAAAACCACAGTTAATGCTCTTATGATCATTCACTTTATGATTAGGTGCTTGACTGTGTCTGTCTCCTTGAGCGCCTGACGTGCTTACTAACAAACTGCTTGAAGGAGTGATGACTCAACTCCTACCACTGTTTACAACTCAGTATCAAGTGTTTCACCGTTACGCTCAACAGACCGAGAGAAACAGGGATTTATTCATGTCTAAAGGCAACTCATGACTAATAACCCAAACTTGGTCGCCCGTGTTTTTATACCAGAATTGTTTGGTGGGATGTTTTGTGGTGAAACACAAAACACTTTTACTTTGATGCATTCTTGTCCTTGGAAATCCCAATCCCTGAATCAAGGTCTACTTCTTACTAGCTTTTCCAACTGTAGCACTTCTAACTCATTAGCTGTTTATATTTCATCCATAACTTTTATTTAGCACATACACATACTGCACATCACCTTTTTTCAGCAACTAAACTCACATTTCGATCTATCTATCCCCATGAAAACTGAGTGATCTCCATCTGCTGATGAAGTAAGTTGACACTAAGTTGATTACTGAGTAACAGTTTCATTGAATGGACAGAGGGGGTTGATGTTGTTCAGTAAAGGTCAGTGCATGGGTATACATTAATACTGATTGGAGAACATACACAGATTGTTAAAACGAGTGTGATATTTCATATGAAACTTTATTGATTAAAGATACACGGTCATCTATCTTATTCGTTACAGTATGCGTGTGTTTGTAAAGGCCACTAAAGCAGCTTAACTCTGCACCAAACTAGGATTTAAATTGCCAGTGGCGCACATGAACAGAGCAGAATGGACAAAGAAGACCTCCCGTGGCTGGGCTAAGAGTAAATATTTTAACATCACATTGGAAGCAAACCGAGCCACATGTTTTTTTCAACATTGTTCTCCCAGTTTCTTTTTGCTCCAATGCCATGACTGGTGGCTCTGTCATTATCAATAACCTCATTGCCAAATTAGAAGCCAACCAGCTTCGTCCTTTGTACCATTTGCCTTCTCCCCCATGTACTGACAGTGAGAGATGGAAGAGACACAGAGAGACATTTTGACTGTTCGGATTCACTTTAAAACATGGCAGAGAGCCAATCTCAGAGCAGCGGGAAGACAAATTAAGCGGGGACCTTCCCAGCAAGTCGTCCTTGGGCAGATTGGATGCGATTCTGTTCAACCTCTCAACATCCTCCCAACACGAGGAGGACAGGATGGGACTCACAAGCTGTCACGGAACAGTTCCCAATGCATATATCTACAGCCTGACTTTCAAGTATGTAAAGTACTATAAATAAATAAATAATAAAGCCAGTGCACACATTTAGGTGGTTCCAAACACAATTTATTTACACTTAGTGGAGACTAGATCAGTGTGCACGCTAAAGTTTTTCATCATGTGAGTTGTCATCATTGAAACAAGCCATTTGTTTTTTGTGCAGCTCCCCTGAGAGTCTTCGTCTGGATAAAGGCTGAAGGCCCTCTCTATTTATTAGCAACAGTAGCTACTAACACTGAAGTCTGCAGCCTGATGCCGAGTGAGGAGAGGAGATGAAAAGGAGAGCGGAGAAAGGAGAGCCACGAAATGATCCAAACATAAGATTAAACTCAGAAATTGAAGGCAAAACCAGACACCAAAGCCCCTAACAAGATTTCTTTTGTCTGCTAACCCACGATAATTTCAATAAGCTAGTTTATCTCTCCCTTATATGCCATTTATCACAAAATTGTCTGCTGAATTTGCATGTAGGTCTTTTTCTCTGTCTTTGCACCAGACAGGTTGACAGGTAAACAGTTAGCTGACACGCGGAGGACTCTCTCTTTTTTCCCTGAGCAGCAATAAATCTGTTGATGTGGCTTTTAGGAGGATTGTGCTGTTACTTTGACTTTGCAGACTGGTTTTCCCCCTTTTCTCAGCATTATGGAGATGTCAGCGGCAGACTACAGAAGATTGGGCCTGATCTTTGGAAAGCAATTGATCTTCTACATCTAACAAACTCAAGGGCAATGACTTCTTGCACACATGCAGACACACTGATTCTAGACATACTTTCACATAGAAAACGTGGTGTTCATGTTTGAATTTCTGACTTTCAAAGGGCAATAACCCCACTGAAAATAACCAAATCTCTAGAAATTACTAATTGAAACTGTTCACCTCTTTCAACATATAATAGCCTATTCATCATCAACCATTTTTCCTCATAAATTCCCAGATGACAGCGATTGAGTCTCACAAGGTGCTTTGAAAACAGAAAAAAGGTGTTTAATACGTCTGGCCACTCTTGTAATTTAAAGTCAATAAAGAGACAATTATTGTGAGGTGTTCACACAGCAAGTAAGTTAGAGAGTGAGTCATTCTCTGAGTGCATCTACTTTAATTATGAAACCTTCTGGACACCCATAGTGTAGCCAGGTGTCCTAAGGTCCCAGGATTCTTAAGTGCTTAAAGTCTGTCACCTCCTGAAATAAAATGCCTGCGAGACTGTGATTGTTTTTCCATGACTTCTCACGCAACACCCTGGGCTGTACCATTAAATGAAGGAGTAACTACTTTGAGAGGCGGTATCTCAAAGTTATTTCCTTAGTGAAAGCTTACACATTCTGTGTTTATGCTTCTTGTGTGTAGGTTTGTGTGTGTACATTTTGGCTTTCTTGCCGAGAGTTGAACACAAAGATCGATGCCATTCTCATATTTGTCCGTTCAATATGCTACGGCCAGCAGCTGGTTAGTTTAACTTAGCACAAAGACTTGAAACAGGGGGAAACAGCTAGCCTGGCTCTGTCCAAAGGTGCTGGTAGACGGATTTTGGTACCTTCCGACTGAGCCAAGAAGACACCACTAGTTTGCTTTTTGGGGGGGATACGTCACAGTGTGCTACAGCATAATGATTTGGATAATGTCAGTGCCACTGTATACGAGAAAAACCTCAGTTAAAGGCAATTGTGTGGGTGCAAAAGTGGTTTTGGAGAGGTCGTTTAGTTGCCTAATGACCTTGTTGCTTTTGGCTACTTCAAGCCTCTTACTTACTTGAGGACCTGGCATCTTCACTGTGGATCCCTTCAATTTCCATGAGGGGCAGTTAAGTTTACACAGAGTAGTCCAGTGAACAGTAAATATAGAAATGTCTTAAAAGATAGGTTCCCCCTTTTTTGAGTCTGTCTTTGAATAATATTCACATTCACAGTCCATGCATATTGAAAGAGTGATGTCGCAGTAATTGCTCCTCCTGTTCATTCTGGCCATTTAGAGATTCCTCCCTGACGTGGTTCCCATATAAGTGATAGGTCAACAGTCCTAGTTCTGGTCAAAAATTACTTCTAATTCTCAGCTGAAGCTAATATGAGGCTTTGGCAGTCTGCGTTAGAAAATTCAAATGGCTATACACCAAAGTTACAGTCTTTTTTAGTATGAAATTCACTCTTGTGGTTCCTCAGGCAGTGTTTCCTTGCTGAGCTGCAGTGGAGGGATAGTAAGAAAAAGAAATGGTAGCCTACTAAAGGACCATAACTTTGATAGATTGAAATTTGTGTAGTCTAACTTAGACTGCTGAAGCCTCATATTAGCTTGGTCATCCTGCAATGGTAAGGTTATAACATTAGGCTCTGTTTCCAAAAGTAGTCCCTCCCGTGCTTACTATTTCTGGAAATTGTGAATTTTTTATCCTTTCTGGCTCTTCCTCTCTTGTGCCATCCTCCTCTCCTCTCAACCTTCCTCATCTTTTGCATCATCCTACGCATCTTTTATCCTCCTCAGGTCCTAAGCCAGCTGTAATGGCTACCATATGTCCATACCACATGTCACCAGTTTCCCAATAAAAACCATTTCCTTTTTTAAACACTATGAAAACAGAGGGTGGACCTTGGGATATATAAAATCATGGTAGGATTTGATCTGGCACTGAACACCTGTGTGTGGGGATGGACCAGAAGAAGACAGGCACCGCAAATCCACTGCCACGTCGTTACAGGAAGAACGAAGGACAAAGAGATTTTCCATCATCCACCCAGTCACCCATCCGTCCATCCCACCTGTGCAAAACTCCCATTCCTCCCTGATTTTAATTCCTCCATCTGTTTTTCTCTCTTTCCTTTTGGTCTCTCTTTCTTTTCAGCCATAACTTGTTTTGGCTACTGTCCACTGTATAACTTTTTTTTAAATGTAATTCTCTTCCTGTTCTCTCTCTCTCTCTCTCTCTCTCTCTCTCTCTCCTCCTTACACCCTTGGTACCTCATCATCCAACATAAACACAACACACACACACACACACACACACACACACACACACACACACACACACACACACACACACACACACACACACACACACACACACAGAGAGAGAGAGAAAGGCATTCACACACTTCATTTCTTTAAATATTCATTTCCGCCTGTCTGTAATGTGTTTTGGGGAGTTTCCTGTTCCCAGCCCTGCTGCTTCCCTGAGAACCGCCATGTAGGAAGTGGCAGTCCTGGCACTAGTTCCCTTCTCCCCCTCCGACTGGTCACATCCCCACCTAGAGGCCGACAGAGGTCGAAAGAGAGGGAAAGAAAGAGATGGAGCTCTGCCATCGAGGTTACTGTCCATTTAAAATGACTGGTTTCTGGATTCTGTTACAAAAATTGTTGTTGCAAGAGCGTTTTCCCAGACAATATCACCCTCTTTACTGGACAACCTGCACACCCCTGCTCGCTAATAAACTCAACATATTACTCTATTTCACAGCTGGAGGTTTCTTAGAATTTCTCTAATTCTTTTGACAGAAACAATTCCCAGGTTGTCACTCAGGAAGCTATGGCATGTTTTCCCCAACATAAACATGTGAACTTGCATTTTATTTCAGATTGGAAAATATCTACTTTTTTCATCTGACATGAAGAATACTTACTTTTGATTCTAAGCTCAAGGGAACTGTAAACTCTCAGGTAATGAATCTCTCTGGTGGTCTAAGTCTAATGGGTGGGGGGGGGTCAAAGAGGTAAAACATAGCGACATCATGAATGTTTGTGCAGCTGATTTGGCTGCTCATTCAGTTTTAAGGCATGGTTACACAGTGAAAGTCATCTGTGTTTCTTTACGAAATATTTAGTTTTAAGAGCTTGGTGACATACTTTCCGGGGTAGTCGGTGAACTAACTGTGGCTGTCGAGCTAACACGCTAGCTAGCTGAGAGTTTTACTGAAGAGGGAAAAAAGCTCATCACGCTAATGAGAGTGATATAAGCGATTGCGCCATCAGACGGTCCCACCTGCATGTTCCCGCTTGTCCAACAGACTTGGAATGATGGCATGCACGCAAATAAAAATAGCATGTCAAGACTACAAATATAAACCTCCATGGATTAAAGATTCATTATATAAAGTAAAAACTGACCTTGTTTGCACTTGCTGCTGTTGTTTCAACAGTTTTACAGATTCTTTCATAATAGTGGTCTAGGGCGGAAACCCTTTTGCAATACTGCAAATTGGGCTTGATGGTGTTTTAAGCCCTCAACATCGACTTCATGTCAGCACTGCGACCGTCGACTTCAAGGCACCTAAACCTAACCCTAACCCTAACCATTGCCTAATCCTAGTGCCTTCCAGGACGACGTTGGGGGCTTAAAACACCAAACACCGCAAATTGGCAGCAAAGCTAAATGGCGGTGTCGTATCCAGCTCTCGTCTATGGTCTCGACTCTCGCTCCCTGGTGTCTGCGCTCTGACAAATGGCAAACCTGGGACTGTGACACTTGCAAGGTTGCTAATGGGACAGTAAGCCTACACAGTTTATTCAGAGGACCTAACAACCCATTTCTCTCTAGTGGAACAGTTTATGCTCAAACAAAGGTTAAGAGGTTAAATAAAAGTGGATGGTGCAACACAGTTTATAAGCTGTGATACAGTAGCTTCATCCATTTTGAAATCTCTGGCTCTCTGTTCCCTCAGAGGTCAGCACTGTCGAGATGACTTTAGACCAGTATCTGCTACACTCTACTCTGATACGTGGGGATCATGAATCTGCTTTTTGGAATATCTCCCTCCTTTTTCATAACGGCCTGTTTGCTCTTTTCTGCATCTTTTGTTTCCTGTTCTTTCTCATATTTTGCTTCCTCTTCCCGCTCTTCCACGATTTCCTCCTTTTCCTCCTTCTCCCATCTGGACCACACAAAGCCTCAGGTCTGTCCCTCCCTGCCTGTCAATATATATAAAAATAACCTGTTACAGGATTTAGATCCTTGTGCTGACAGCTCAAGGCTGTTCTCATGCTTGTGTTTGTTTGCGTGCATGTCTGTGTATATTTGTGTGTTTTAGAGGGAAGAACAGATGCTCCTGTAGCCTCAGGCTTGGTTTTCTCATTCTGGCTACAAACAGACCTGTGATTTATGTTATTCTGCTATTGCTTTGGCCAAAACAAGACTGGAAGAGGGCTGAGGGTACAGAGGGACAGACAAAATGGCCACTGGACAGAGAAAAGTGTTGAATGCTCAATTGCAGCTTGGCAAGACCCTGAAATGTTAACAGTTAGTTCTAAGCTTGGTCACTACAGGTGCACACTACCAGTGTAAATGTGGTATTACTACAGTGTCGGAATGAATGACTTACTGAAATGTGCATTCTGAAAATCAAGCAATGTGTTTTTTTTATCCCAAAATAAAGTCAAGAAAAAGATGGCAATCAAGTGCTAAAAAAAAAAAAAAGCAAAAGAATCACCTAATGTCTTTATCATTTTGGTGAATTTGACTGACGAGTAAAAGACATCAAAACAGTGTTAGGCCCTCATTGGAGCATATATGACAGCAGTGAGCTCGGACACCTTAGGAAATCAATATGAAAACAATCGCAACACCAGTACGCCTGTGAAAAAAAGGTAAACGAGTGAATACATTTTCTTTATCCGGTCAATTTGCTACCAGTTGTTGAATTAGAATGTGAATCGACAAATGAATCAGTAGAGATGATTCATTCTGCCCAGCTGTTATGCAAACTATGGCACTGTGGTCGTTTAAACATCTAATTCTCTTTGACATTTAAATAGCACAGTTGATTGATTTTTATGAACCCTAATACAAACAGCAGCATTTTGTATTTTTATGAACCCTAATACAAACAGCAGCATTTTGTATTTTTATGAACCCTAATACAAACAGCAGCATTTTGTATTTTTATGAACCCTAATACAAACAGCAGCATTTTGTAGTTGCACACTGGTCAGACAATTATTTCATGTCTGATTAGCTGATTTTCCTAATATTCTTGCTATTTAGCCTACTGCTGTACACTGTATATGTATGTATAATGGATCTCTCCTGCTGTGGTTACACTTGTCTATGATTTAATACAGTCTAGCCTCTGAGCCTTTGGTTCCTGAGCTGCTTCCTGTATACATTAATTTAAAGCGCAACTCTCGTTAAAATGCATCCTAGGGTATTTTTGTGAATGTACGTGAGTCAAACTTTAGTTTAAAAGAATATTTAGGATGGAATCGCCACTTTTAAGATTCACCGTATTGTCGTTTTTGGGTCAAATGGCCTTTTGAATGAGAAAGCTAGGGGCACTCTCATGCTAGCCTCAAAATAGCTATTTTTGAAATACTAAGAAGGCTCGACACAACATGAGACTTTGCTCCAAGTATCACCAGGGGCTCTACACCTTAACGCAAGCATTGACAACATTCTTTGTGTACACAGATTTACTAAAAAGAACATTTTTGAACAACTCACCGCAGCTGTTGTTGTTTTCGCTTGCAGCCATCTTTGCCAGTCAAAACTAGTTGATTTCCGAATGCGACGTAACAGGGAGAAGAGTAAAGATGATTATACATAACTACCAAGATAACATGGCGTGTATTTATTTGTATGTGATGTCCATCGGTAATAGCCTGTGAATGGGATCGGTTGACAACTTGCTGACAACCTTTAGACAACCGTTTGATTACATAGACTCGTGCATTAGGCACGGTTACGGTCTCAGTCAGTAGCCTGGTGCGCGCCGCGGTCTCCTCGAGACAGCCTGCCTACCATGTAATACATTTAACTTAACATAACTACCGAGATAACATATGACGTGTATTTGTATGTGATATCCATCGGTAATGTAGCCTATGCATTTCTATGTACACAATCATCTAAGATGCACCAGAAATAAAGGTTTCTGGGATCGGTTAATAACTCAAACTTGCCGAGAACCGTTAGACACCCGTTTGATTACATAGACTAAAGCGGTTGTTAACGGTTACATCCGGTCTCGGTCAGTAGCCTGGTGCCCGGTCTGCTCGTGACAGCCTGCAACATTCACTTCTCTAACATTGAACTTAACATAACTAAGATAACATGATGTGTATTTGTATGTGATGTACTTCCTAATCAATAATGTGTGAATTGCCATGAACACAATCATCTATGATACACCAGAAACAAGGCTTGGTTAATAACTCCAACTTGCAGCGAACCTAGACACCCGTTTGATTACATAGACTAACGGTTACGTTCGTTCTCGGTCAGTAGCCTGGTGCACGGTCTCTACAACTCTTCAACAACTCTTTCGGTCCAATGAATCGTGCTGCTGGCTCGAGGTAGCCCATTTGATTCTACCACCACTCCAGTGGAGGCGCTAATAAGGTAAGGTAAGGTTCATTGACGTATGGCACTCGATTCTCCCAGCTCAGTGACACAAATCGGGTTAATAACCGGCTCTTCGGTCAGTTCGTCATCACTAGTTTTGAATGATAAAAATGGCTGCGGCTAGAGACAACGGAACTGCAGTGAGTTGTTCAAAAACGTTCTTTTTATTAAATCTGCTTACACAAAGAATGTTGTCAATGCCTGCGTTAAGGTGTAGAGCCCCTGGTGATACTTGGAGCAAAGTTTCATGTTGTGTTGAGCCTTCTTAGTATTTTGAAAATAGCTATTTTGAGGCTAGCAAGAGAGTGCCCCTAGCTCTCCCATTCAAAAGACCATTTGACCCAAAAACGACAATACGGTGAATCTTAAAAGTGGCGATTCCGTTCTAAATATGCTTTTAAACAAAATTTTGACTCACGTATATTCACAAAAATACCCTAGGATGCATTTTGGCGAGAGTTATACTTTAAAGTGTGTGTGTGTGTGTGTGTGTGTATGTATGTGTGTGATGTTTATATAACATGTTTTTGGTGTTTCCATGCTGTGACCAAACCACAAATGGTGGAATGTCTCTCTCCCTCTCTCTTCCAATAAAACATAATAGTATTTCATATTAAGGAAAAATGTAAAACAATTTTTGCCAGGCATCTTCAAAACAAGTATAATAGGGACACCTGCTATAGTGCTCATTGTTATTACAACAGACTTTGTTGATGTCCCATAAGCGCTCTGATGGAAATGCTCCATAGCCTCTTGCTGGCCTCTCTTCTCTTCCTTCCTACTAGCTGTTGTCCCAAGCTGCCAAATGAGAGGTACATAGCACCCCCCCCCCCCCACACACACACACACACACCTTGACTCAGATCAAGTTTTGGGAATCTACGAGAGCATGTGGCGGCTTGTTTTTATTTAAAGAGGGTACATGCTTCCAGTAAAGCCCTGATCTCAGCTGGACATCTGGTTGATGGTGAAATTGTCTGTAGAGCTGGATTTTGAATTAAAGTAAAGTTTGTGTTTTAGCACAGCCAGAAAAAAAGGTAGAGAGGGGTAATCGGTTACGCAAAGAAATGAGAGAAGCTTTACACAAACCATGATGAATATTGTGTTGTAACAAAAACATTATTTTTAGAGCATCCAGCCAGAAACAGTCAGTTGTACTTGGAAACTTAGTTACTGTTGCTGTGCCTGTCATGCTTCCTGTTTTAGCACAACACAGCGTATGCAGTTTGCAATCATAACAGTGGCAGATTCACATCACAAAATTCTTCGTTAACGGCTTATATCAAAAAGCTTGGGACAGAATCATTCCTATACAAATGTTGTTTACAGTAAATAGTTAGTTATAGTAAGTAGTCCACTTACAGTGTTTATTTTGGGTCTTTTCATACATGACAACATATGAAATGTTTTTTAACTACGGTAATGCTATTGTTTCCCCTTTCTCTCATGATACTTTGCCTCGCTGTAACCCATTTGCTTCCGGCTGGCTACCTGACGGTGGTGCTACGTACAAATTGAAATCATGACGGGAAAAAGAAAGTAATTTTCTCTCAATGAAAAAAAGTAGTCTCCTCGAAACTTACGACAAACTGACAAAACGAACCAACGAGATGCAGCAGCGGAACTTGGGTGTTCCTCAGGCTACCTTCTGTAGTCTACAGAAGCGTATTGTTGCTCCTACATTGTGTTAGCCCATGAAGCTAATTCTCTAAGCTAATTGTTTTTGTTTTTAGGAACAGTTTACATTTTAGAGAGTTTTTGGGCGTGCCAGTGCAGCTTTCTCCAGATATCTTGCAGTTCATTTAAGAATACACGGTATCATTGCACATTTGTGGTTTTGGATCGGCATTCTTGTTCTCCCACAAGAATCTCAGCTCATCTCTTGATTTTTAGAAGGAATAATTGAGTCTCTACCAGCCCACCAGTGGAGATTAGAGGGTATTTATCAGTCTTTCCATCGCTTTGTCTTCATAGTGTTCCCACCCTTCCTCCCTTTGGAGTTACAGCTCAGTGCTGCTGGGAACAAGCTCATAGCTAAAGGGGAATGGAACGGAGAAAACCCTTTTCCTTTAAACCAGGCCAGTGCTTTCTTCCCAATGGATGCATAATGGTGATGTGAACAGAATTAGGAGGCATGTCGTCCTTTACCGTCACTTGCAGAGATGGATGGTCTGGAAGAGGTTGCCTTAAATAAACAAAACTCTGGGATGGTGGGAGCGTTGATGCTGCAGCGCTTTATAGAAAACTCTTATGATCGGATATGCTATGCATAGTACGAATTCATCATCAAGTTCTATCTCATGTTTCAGATCGCCACTGTTGTCCAATTTCTAAAATAGACAAAAGAGACATACAGAAACAAGAAACCACATCAAAAACCAACGTTGAGACTTGGTAGGAGATATGTTTCGAACAGTTGCTTCGTATGCCAGAGTCGAAGGCTTTGTTGACCCAATCGTCCATCCCTACCTTTAGCACTATAAAGGGGTCAGTACGCTCCAACCAAATTGCTTTTCGGATTGTCAAAAAGCGAAACTGTCCTCCCTAAAAAATGTCTCCATAAATCGTTTGTCTGAGCAGCAATTATGACCCATATTTATGTTTATGGTGGCGGTGCCGTCTAGTGACCGCAGGAATTACCGGGACAAAGCAGGAAGTAAGAGTGCCTATAAGAGTGCCAAACTCCACATAAGGAGGTAAATTGCTGTGGTGGTAGTCTTGCATTGCCAGACCTTCCTCCACAGCGCTGCGGAGAAGGGTCTGACTAGTCCACATAGCATTCCGGGATAGGAGAAAAACATGCTCTGGTTTATTGCCATTTCTTTAAACCAATCACAATCATCTTGGGCGGGGCGCTAAGCTCCACTTGTGCGAGAGAAATCTCAGATTGGACAGATAGTCTAGCTATCTGTCTGGATATCCCCAGAAAGACATCTGAGGAGCAGTTAACCATAGTCCTCATAAATCCACCAGAGTTTAGAATTACAACACAAAGAAAGCAGAAGGAAATGAACATATGCCGAAAAGACATCATCCGGCGGAAAGGTAGGAATAAACTACCAATATGGTCGTATGGTTTGGAGGACTTTTTGGACAAAGTGCCCAAACCTTTCTGAAATTGGATTGGGTGCAAAGATGAGATGAGAAAGTAAGCAGGTTTTAAACTTCTCTCTCAGACAAGACTGTGTAACACTATAAATGCCTTGAAGCATTATTCCAATTTGAAAAATGATTATATCTCGCCCCTTCTGTGTGGCCTATAAACACTTCAGATGTGTTCGTACGACATGTTTTCCGAAAACAACTTACTTTCAAGCATACTCTGGCCTTGGCATGTCATGCTATTTCTGACAGACAACAGTCATTATTCACACAGCCACGAGAGGTCCCTGTGAGGAAAACATGAACAGGTTGGTAGGGCGTATTCACAATAGAGTGGAAAAACTAGGGTCTTGCGCTGCACTTTACTCCTGAACACCGCCAATGCATATGCTCATTTCGCTAGCAAATGTCACCACATTTCAGAGAGCAAGACTCAAACAGTGTTTTTCTGACAATAAGCAAATCAGGCTACACAGACAGTATATGATAACAACACCATTCCTTGGTCTGGAAAAGGCCAATGACAGAACAAACAGAGCAGACAAACCACAAAAAGGGGGATGAGGAGGAAGGAGAGGTGAATAGCAGGGAAGGGGTGGAGGGAGGAGGAAAGAAAATGTGAGATCAGGCCCAAATCTGTGGGGAAGCGGTAGCTTGGGCCGGACGAGTTCACAGATGTTTTAAAGTGCTAATCTAATCTTTATGCCAGGCCTTCCCCCTCCTCTCTTTTTCTTTCCCCTGTCCCTGTCTCATTTTTTTTTCTTTTCCTCCTTTTCGTCTTTTCGAAGGAGGTTGGAAAGGCTGCGGCCTGTGTTAATGCATCTCAGGAGCATCATGTGCTGCTGCTGCTCGGTGATGGGCCCTAGTTCTTCATGCGCCTGTTATCAACCCTGTTTTTAGACATGTGCAATTGCAATGAAGTACTCTGGAACTGAGAAAAAGTATAATGAAAAATAAACTTGTACAAAGCTGCCCATAAGAAATGATGAAAGGGGGAGGGGGGGTTGTCTTTTTTTTCTTAAGAATATCACCCATGATGATCATTCATCAAGTTCAATGGCCTTCCTTTTTTTTACACTTTATTGATCCACAGACTTTGCCTGTTATTTAAACGCTGCCAAAAGTGTTTTGTGTCTGTATTATATGGCTCTGATACAGGATAAAGGGGGATTACATTGACCTCTCATGTTAGTGAAACTAAACATTTTAGGCCCCACTTTGAGCTTTAACTCATTTCCTCCTCTTGTCACTCTCTTCCTTGATTTTCCCTCTTGCTTTTTCTGCCTTCCTCCCTCTTGTTGCTCAATAGGAGGGAGACTTTGTGTCAAACAGTGGCTACATTGAAATACACTGACAGCTACCGTAGACTCAGCGGATGTGCTTGCACAGGAGTTAATCTCACCCCGCAGAATTTAACAGCAAACCCAAATCCTGTGGTTAAAGCCTCTTTCTCCTTACACGACAAGAAACAAAGAAGCCTCTGCCACAAAACGTGTGTGAAGAAATAAAGCACTGAATCATTTTTCTGCATGAGGATATGAAGTAATTACTTAAAGGTTTTCCCTTTATGTTTTTCACTATATTTCTCAATGATTGAGGGGGATCAGTGGATGTGGTTCCTCGTTGTTGAGTCTGGTGTTTGTTTCCCTGTTCGTGACAGGGCATTCCTACTATTGACTCCTATCCTTGTTGCCGACCACGTTGCCCTTTGAATGTGCGAGTAATAAAATACACCACGATGAGTCCAACCTGGCAACCGCCACTGAATCTCCAATCACTCACATCCTTCTGTTGCGCCCCTGCCCTCCTCTCTCTTCCCTTTTCCTCTGTGTGCTGCTAAACATCTGGAGAAGAGTGATATTCTTGAAGTAAACAGACCAACAGCTGTCCACAAGCTCCTGTCTTTCTCCTCCACCATCCCTCACTTCCTTCATCAGTTGGTTCCTCCTTATATTTCTCTCTCCTTTTCTTCCCAGACTGTGTGTTTCAGTCGTTCTGTCCCTTCCTCTCTGTTTTTTTGTCTCTTGGCTCATCAACAGGTCACCATCAGTGATGGATATGTTTTTGGTGCTGTTACCCTGCTGGTATGGGCCTTGGGATTTGAGCGATGGAGGACACTGCGAAAACAGACTGAGTGATGGTCACAATTAAAGGCTGATTTTTCTGACTGCACTAAATACATTTCCTGGGTTTGACATAATTAAAGAAATATTCCAATTTATTACAAGGTCTTAATGTTGTAGAGTGCTCGATGGTGTTTTAAGCCCCCAATGTCTCCTTCCAGGCAGCGCTGCGACAGTTGGCTTCAAGGCACCTAACCCTAACCTTAACCCTAACCATAACCATAACCATTGCCTAATCCTAGTTCCTTCCAGGCAGCGCTGCCTGGAAGGAGAAGTTGGGGGCTTATAACACCATGGAGCGTAAAAAGAAGTCTGATCACACAGACAGGTTTGAAACAAATGCACAGGAGCAGGGTAATGCTTAACATGGTCTCACATGAGTTGCAAGTAGGGTGTTTGTTTTGATTAGTAAAACATGTCAGAATGAGTGAGAGGAAATTGCAACTGCAAACTGCAGCTCGCGTGTTGCAAATTGGTTACAGGTTAGCCAAACTTATATAGAAGAAATACGCAGATACAGTTTACAGCCCGATTACTTTTGTGCCCGCTTTTTGCATTTTACTGTGCATAGAGGGATTATTATTTCAGGAATACTCCCTTTTAAGTTATGTCTTATAATAAGGCTCGACTGTAGGTTTACAACCTGATGATCATCTGACCTCTCACACTTCTTATCCTGTCGGACGTCGTTAGAAGTTAGTGGTAGTGATGTTGTTGTGTTTCCAGATCTCTGTGATTATTTTGGTGAATACACTTTTTTTCACAACTCATACAAATGATGGCCCAAACTATTAAAATAAGACCTAAGTTGTAATGAACTTAAATGGTGGCTCTTCCAGGGGAGAATTAGTAGGTAAATGTCGTGGGTGACCCGGCAGAGAAGAAGAGAAAACTCAACTTATGAACATCTTCTCCTTCTGCTTGACTTCAGTGGGATATTTCCCTGAATGCATGGCTCGAGTGTCGAGAGCAAACCAGAGGCAGTGAGAGAAGGTAGGCATACCAGAAAATGTCCAGCAATTTCCAGTCAAGCAGGGAAAGCATCCGCATTCTGAGACACCTGTAAAAACATCATTTTTTCATCGTTGAGCTGTAAGGGAATGGGAGGAGGGAAGACAGAGATGAGATGAAAACATAAATGAAGAGATGGACAAACGACAGAGGAGGGCGGAAAAGAGTGGATGTGCATGGTATACAGACAGTCGTTGGTTAATTCACTGTTTAAACTGGTATCACTTCTGACTAAGATGCTATACATATTCAGACAGAGACAACTGACAAGGATACATTTAGGCCAACAGCTGGTCCTTATGCAACCTCTGCACCGCTACATCAAACACGCATGCACACAGAGTCAGAGAAAAAGAGACATCAGGGGTCAGGGTTCTGGCTCGTGACATGCCTGCTTCCGGTCGGCCTTTCCAGCATTTCGACGTGCTGCACCTGCCTCGCTCTGCGACCCAGAGGTCCAGTTTTGCTCATTCGGTTTCAGCATGAGTCTGTCTTTGAAGCTTGGAGCTGAAACCCAAAACCCTCGCTATCTGTTTTGTGTGTTCCAGATTGAAGCCACCAACTCAGCAGCACACAACTGGTAGATACATCCACATCTGCTGTAGTCATTTGGGACACTATCATTTTATTGTGTGACACACTATATGTATCAAACTGCAATTTAGTGTACATAAGGGGTTAGCATGATTGAAAACAGTTTCTGATGTCCAAAATGGAATATTTGGCAGACATTAAGGGTCCGTGACCCCGGCAGTATAAGTGATGCCCTGGTAGTTCTGCTGCTGGTGTATCACTGTCATCTTGGCTTTTATTTATCATCGCTGTTTAAAAAACCTGCAGGAAACACTGTTTGTAGCTGCACCTCTTTGCGAAACCCACACATTTTCACAAATAGAAATATATACTGTAGAAAAAGATTTGGAACAAAAGAGGACGTCTGTAGAAGAGCCAACAGCGTTTCCGCATTTCTGAGCCGTTCTTTCTGAATATACTTGTGTCTTCTTGTGTGTACACAAACGGTCAAATACATAGCTTATGAAATCATCATATTGAATTATAAAAATTTGTAATCCAGGATGTGCTTTAGACAGGTATCGTTAAATATATATGTACTGTGGGTGGGCTCCAGCAGTGAGTCCAACAGGGAGGAGGGGTTGCTGTAGTTTCCTTGGAACAAGCTGTCAATCTGCAGGGGACACCAGGGTCAGACGAGGCTATACCTCTGTCCGTGGCTCACCTCAGCTCTGTCAGTGAGGGTGGGAAGAGTGGCAGGCCAGTCCTCATGAAATCTGTCAACACTCAACCAGTCAACCAGGAAGCAATTCCCAACGCCTGTCATCCATGTATGACATCTTTTTGTTGAGCCGTTACGTTTGAATGATAATCATTCAGAACCCAAATGCAGACAGACGCAGAGCCAGCAGTGTGAATTAAACAAAGTACTCAAGTGGCAAGTCCAGGTTTTCCAAGGGGGAAAACAGGTCAGGGGAATTCCGGGAAGGAGCGGGTCTGTCAGAGAGATACAGGTTAACAGGCTAGAGGTGGGGTCCAGTGTCGGTGGTTCTGGTTCGGTGTATGGCAGGAGTGGAGCGGTAGCAGGAGTCAGGTTCCAATGACAGTGTGGCAGCACCATCTGACGCAGGAATTAAGGAATGACGAGATGAGAGTTTATGAAGCAGAGGTTGATTGTGGTAGATGAGAGGAAGCTGGAACCCTGACTCCCGCACACCAGACTCCACTCCTGTAATTAGGACAGACAGAGCGGAGGGAGAGGGAAGAGAACAGAGAAGCTACCTAGGGGCTGCGGGCCTAACTACATAACTGGTATGTGCTATAACTGCAGCGATGGTTGATAACATTTAAATCTGGAATATGGAGAGCTGGACCCTGGTCCATATTAAAGTCATGTCTTCAGTGTTGTTTATGGGAGTTTATGGGAGTTTTTAACAATGTCAGGAAGAAATTACCTTCTACTATATTTATACACAAATTATAGTTTTTTTTAAGCCTGGTTTGCTGAGAGTCAAACTGTCAAATTGGTGTAACCGTGCAGATCCATTTGGCCGTGCGACGCTTCTGTCGCGCCGCGCTCCACTCTATTCCTATGGGTGACGTCAAGCGACTTCAACGTGCACGCAAAGCATTCTGGGAAGCTGCATTTGAAAATACTGCTGCGCGTCCAAAAGCTGGCCGATGGCCATCTTTATGCAAATGCATCCGTTGAACGTGACGCGACTATCCAGTAGAAGTAGACAAAAATCTTTTAAACTGACCTTTGTCGATCTGAAATGAAGAGAGATTCAGCAACTGTATGGCCTATTTCTCGCTTAAAATGTTTTCAGAAACACGTATCGGTGAACTATTTTCGTAAAATACGAGATTGTATTCTCAACGAGCTGCCATGACACTTGTTTGAAATTCTCGAGCAGCCAGACCCCAAGGGGGCAAGCTTCCCTCTGCAGAGTGAAGCCTCCTATGGCGCCATTTTGATGCTAATAAGCTATCACCCCCCGTTAGCATCCCATTGACTGCCATTAATTTTGACGGCACTTTGACAGCCAATAACTTTACATCTGAAGCGTTTAAAGATTTCATTTGACCGTTGTTTATTTCTAAAGAAACACGACAATGTATGAAAGGCTCCATTACCTTGTACCTCACGTTATGGCTCCGTAGCAGACGTTTTTGTAAAAATAGGCTAACGATTGTGTCATAACCAAGCGCCCTACTGTCTCATAGTAGAGGAATTACCGTATAATACAGGAGAAGCTCGCAGGCAGTTTCGACTTACATTAGCTGTTTAGTTGAATTGCTAATGTTAACTAGCATTTTAGTTAGCAATAATTAGCCTGTGCCTATGTTATCTCCTTACATATACCTACGCTCTCCATCTCTGCAAGATTGGGAATGATTGAGATTTCTCTTGGCACAGCTACCAGAAGACTTACAACGTTCAGACACGTTGGTCACGTCACATCAACTTTTGATACATTCTGCAACTGTGGCGATGTGTTTTGTTGCAACCGAGATAACGTGTTGTAATTGTGCTATAAAAAATAAAATTTGAATTGGGAATTCAGAGTGGGGAAATTTATTTTAACAACGTCGACGAGTAGGGTTGCTCTGGGGGGACACTGGACTCTGTGGACCTCAGTATGTTTGTATTCCTGGCTACGGCTCTGGCTGCACCATTTTTGTGACCCGTACTCTGTTTGTAATTATCAAAAAATCTCTGATAGACCGTCTCCACTCCTTATGTGAAGAACTATCTGTAATGTGAGGCATTTGTACTCCCTCCTGCTCTCCCGCTGCTTATCTGGCGTTCATCACAGATAAATCCAGACACCTGGTCAGAAGCACAGCCATGTGTCCGAGTAACCCTCCACTGCTCCTCCGTAGCCCCCTGTATGATTTATGGACTGAGGGAAGGTGTTCCTCAGGACTGACTGGGTCAAGGGCCCTGCTACCCAGCCTCAAACAGACTCCACACCTGACAAGATAAGCCTGGTCATATCCTGTCTTTGTGCTCCACAACCTCACCTAAAGAATTCATAACCAGAGCACCTGGGAGAGGAAGGGGGAGAAAATGTGTTTCAAAGGTAGATATGAGATAGAGGCAGCGTATGGCCTCGATGAAGGGAGAGGTCAAAGTGTGATGAGCTAACACTGCACAATTCACTAATCCCAAACACAAGGAAATAACAAACTGAAGTATGCTGCCCTTTAGACAATCACACAAATACATTGGTGATATTGAACATATAAACACGGACAGTAGCAAGCTCCATAGACCATTAAATCCCTTAACATTCTTCTCCTAATTTCCCACTTTAAAGCAACTTCAACGTTGTAAAAGTGGTCACATACATCTTCTTTACCAGCTGGTTCCAGCCCTTCATTAAAGCTATTTACACCAAGTGAATATTAAAATCCTACATTCCATTTTTTATTTTTTTATTTAGGCTGCACAATTCCATCAAATAGATCATGTTCCTCAACGTTTGGAAACTTCGGGATCTCCACTAGAATTTGAAATAAACTTCTGTGGGTTTCAACAAAGTTTAGCTGCACAGCAGGAGTTTGTAATGACTAATCGCACATGTGTGTGCGATAGACATGTGCACATGTAGACATGTGTGTGCACATCGCGCATGACTGTCGGACCCAAATTATTCTGGGATTCAAGATGTTAGGGGTATTTTGGTTTCATACAACTTTATTTTTATAGTTTGGGCAATCATTTCTGTCAGTAATAATATCGCAAAAACAATCAAATAACAATAAAAGTCAGACAATCACACAGGATTTTAAACTAATATGATACAGGTGCAAAGTAAAGTGCCAGAACAGGGACATCTTATATAGCAGTGAATTGTTTTAGAATCCAATCAGCAGCACAAGGGCTTAGCAATTATAACTCCACTCACTTCATCATGAGGGACAAATGGACTGTTTAACACCTGTTTCTAATCCAGCACCCGGGAGAAGAAGGAGTTGATGGGTCAGGTTGAAAGGTTTAGAAGCGAAACCTGTGTCAGGACGGGCAGGTGATTGACGAATAGGCTGAGATAAAAACGAGGTTGAGAAAGCTGTGATTTGCGAAGGGGAAGCTGAAGGATGAGAGAGATAGATTAGTCAAGAAAGGTAGAATGAGGAATGGATTGTAGGTGAAGGAGTGAGTAGGGGGTCATTGAGGAAAAAGGCCAGAGGTTATCAGTCAACCACTAAGTGAACCATGATGTGTTACAGCCCATGAGATGAAATATACTGCCACTGACCCACAGTGTTATCTACAAGAGAGCAGCAGAGGCACAAACCATATGTGAACATGATATCATATGACACATTGTATGTGACTTTATCTGCCTTGACACTTTCTTTTCTTTGCTCTGTTTTTTCTTCACACACACACACACACACACACACACACACACACACACACACACACACACACACACACACACACACACACACACACACACACACACACACACACACACACACACACACACACAAACACACACACACACCACACACACCTACCAGTGTAGTCATGTAGTCTCACTAATGTTGAGAGGTGAAATGTGCGGGGGAAGGAAGTTTAGAGCGTTCCAGCTACTTTTCATGCTAAAATAGTAGCTTACAGTCCCGATGGGTGACAGAATGTATATATAACAAAGTAGAGTTCCAAATCAAAACTATGCAGGCAGTTCCGTAACTCAGGGTACATGGTACAAAGTGGCATTCAACAGGTGAACATTGCCCTGGTGTTACTGTAAAACCACCTAAAAGACACTGCGTCTTTAAAGGTTCTGTACTCCACACGGAACATTAATATAACAAATATTTGGCTATTTGACAGTACAAATAAATCATATGCTGTTGATGTTTTTCCTGATAAACACGTTAGTAAAATAACGATTGATCGCTTTTGCACTCATGGCTGCTAGCCAAGTAGCTTATGACTCACCTTTTCCACTCAGTCCTATGCACGGCTGATCGAAGGAATTTATTAAATTCAAATATTTAAAATATTTTTATATACTTTTTCTGACAGGCACCTCATATTCTGAAAATAATAAATAAATTAAATAATTTTGCACGATTCCATTTCCTATCACCAGGGGTGCACAGCACTAGGGGGTGCTGCAGCACCATCAGCACCCACCCTATCAGCGCCCCTTGAGGCCAAGCAAACAGGCTTGTTTCGAAAGGGCAATGCACTAGTAAAGAGAGTAAGGGGATACCAGTTGAAAACTGTATTGTATTTATTTTGATTGTTTGATTGCACTTTGGTTTGTGTGTATGCAGAGGGCAGAGTCCTCTTCTCAAATATGGAGGAATGTGGCAGTCACAGATGCTGTTGAGTTGGTTTGACCCCTGCATTGAGGAATGACATGCAGTCAATTTTTTGCTCCTCATTCTTATTGCCTACATCTACATTTTCTTTCTTTCTTTCTTTCTTTCTTTCTTTCTTTCTTTCTTTCTTTCTTTCTTTCTTTCTTTCTTTCTTTCTTTCCGCCTCCATGTGTGATATCTGGGATCAGCAACATGTGAGCACTGTTCACAGGTGGTAGTATGAGTTGATACAGTGGTTCACTGGTTTTGGCAGCAAGGATGTTCGGTGGATAGAAGACTATTCCCTTTGCATTTAAAACTCACAGCTGTTTCAATGTGAGAATGTGAAGCTACTTCCTTAGATACAGTATCATATACACTTTAGTCTTGCATTGCCAGACCTTCCTTCACAGCGCTGCAGAGGAGGCACTGACTAGTCCACACAGCATTCCCGGATGGGGGAAAAACGTGCTCTGGTTTATTGGCATTTCTTTAAACCAATCACAGTCGTCGTGGGCGGCGCTAAGCTCCACGCGCAGCAACAGTGCCGCTGCAAAATAGCCTCGAGAAGGAACTTGTTTTGGTGGAACACGTGTACATTCAAAGGTTGTTATAGTTGTGCAACAGAAAACTCAGATTGGACAGATAGTCTAGCTAGCTGTCTGGATTTACCCTGCAGAGATCTAAGGAGCAGTTAACCATAGTCCTCATAAATCCACCAGAGTTTAGAATTGCAACACAAAGAAAGCGGAAGGTGACGGACATCCGGCGAAATTTCCGGCGGCACCTGAAAAATCCCGGAAATGAAACGTCGTTGACACAGACTATATACACTGGCTTCCTTTTTTCTTCCTGAACCTGGCAAAAAAAATTCCACTGTATACTGAAGACAAATGTATATATAAACAGCTTTCTTCATGCACACAGGCCCCAGAAAAAGAAAATAGTTGATGCAAAAAGAAAGTCATGCGACAATTGTGCTGTTTGCTTTGTTTATTAGAGGTATATTGTCAAACATTTTACAAGCTGTTGCTTAAATGTTTCCATTGAGAGAGAGAAATGCAACACTGAAAAACAATTACTAAGCTCAGCAGAGAACACTTTCAAAGCCCCTGTTTGAAAGGCACTAAAGTCCCAGTTTTAATGTCAGTCCTCCTTTTTATTTTGACACATGCATACTCAACTAGCAAAGACACCTGTTGTTACACACTTCAAAAGCTACAATACACAAAGCTTTCAATTGACTTGTTAGTTGAGCTTTTAAAGGCAACACCACTTATGTCTGCTTCCATGTGTAGGACATCAAAATGTGTGCAATGCTAAGGTGAGAAGTTGAAGTAACACAGATTGATTCAATACACTGAACATTTGTACGGACGTAAAGCTACTATAACTTACTTCGTGTGGACGGCAGGCTTTCAGTTAGCTCTGTTGAGTGCAGGTATCTTAAATATGTTTAAGATTAAATACACCATATTGCTGCTATTTAAATACATAACTTGTCTTTTAAGTTAGAATCGCCATTCAGTGGAATTATGTATAATCACAAGACAACCATCACTTGGATTTTCTTCACGTCTGCAAAAGAAATGTAAAAACAAAAAAAAGTCTCTTTTTAAATAATAGTGATAGTAGTACATTCAAACAATAGCATAATAGTTCCTCAGCATTATTGTTGTAGTTTTAAATAGCTTGTGATGTAGGGGTGCTTGTAAAGGGGACAGTCTGTCATTATATTAACGTTCATACTGTAAAATCAGATGCACCCTACTTCTTGGTTTAAATACTGCAGAAACAACACTGTCACAAAGTTTAGATGCCGTGCTAGTGCCATTGTCGTATTGCTTAATGCTGTTGATCATCAGGAAGACCGTCAGGGAGTTACAGGATTCTGCTCCAGAGTGTCCACGACTGCCTACTTTGAATATTTACCCTTTCAGCTGCTAAAGACATGCGCATGTGCCTGTCAGACAGTCGTATGTGTGTGTGTGTGTGTGTGTGTGTGTGTGTGTGTGTGTGTGTGTGTGTGTGTGTGTGTGAGATGAGTGGCAAACACTGGGATATAGAATAGACACCATCTGATGTTAAAGCGCTGGCTTCTTGTGAGAGAACAAGCAGCCTGTCGTTTGGTGGTGTAAACAGCTGCATCATCACTAAATGGGAAAAAGTGAAAAGTAATTCCTGGCAGTTTACCTATGTTGACCCTATTTCTGATTCCACTGCCTTATTGTCTAACTACTTATCCTGTTGTGTGACAGATTATGTCTGTTTCTCCCACTCTTATTCTTTCTCTTTCTATATCTGACCGTTTTTTCTTCCTCCTGATAATGAAGATTCGGCTGCTATATCCATTGCCTTATCTCCCTCCTCTCCACTCATCCTCCTTACGCTACACATTACATTTGTCTCTATCAGTCTCCATGTCTGTTTGCAGTTAGCTGGCTTCTACAGTCTTTTCTTCCCACCATCTGCCTTTTCATGCTTCATGTCTTTCTGCTATTCCCTCGATGCTCCTCCGTCCACGTCTGGCTTTCTCTGGGTGAGTTCTCCAGCCCACTACCGGCAGCCGCAGCCCTCCACCACCATGTCCTGGTAATTCTTCAGCACCACTCGGTCTTGAGGGTCCAGGTAGAGTAGGGCGATGGGGCTGAGGGAGGTGGGGACGCAGCAGGCCCGGGGCACTGCTCCATTGACAGAGTTTACCAGAGTTTGCACCATGGCGTGGCTAGAAGAGTTCATGTGGTCGGCCAGAGGAAAGCGACACTCTCCCAGGCAGAAGAAGGCATCATAGCCGCTGGGTGCAATGATCCACTTGTGCCAGCCCACATCATTGAAATCTACATATAGAGGATGACGGCGGCATCTGTTACGAGAAAGGCGTTTCAGTTTCGCAGCACGACCACCATTTCTTTTCACCCTTCCACTATCGCTCCAACTGACCCCTCCTTTATCACCCCCCCAACCCGGCACTCTATACCCCATTTTTTTGGCCCTCCCAGAGGCTTGGTCTCTATTGCGGCCCTTGCTGCTGCTCCTGGCCCTCTCTTTTGTCCCTTTTCTTCCTCTCATCCTATGGCCTCCACTGGGGGTCCTCCTGCCATGTTTGACTAAGGGCTCCCCACGCCCGTCATGACTATAAGTCACCAAGAGGGGTCTCTCCTGGGCCCAGCTGTGCTCGTCTTGACCCACAGACCTGCATACCCTCAGGTGTCCCTGCTTGTGTTTCTCTGCCTCCTTCTCACCTGCTGCAGAGAAGAGGCGCTGGTCAGGGAGCGAGGCAGTGCTATTCTCAGGTCTGACCTCCAGGAGGAAGCCCAGACTGCCAGTTCCAGCAAGGGCCTTATGGAGGAGCTCTGCACTTAGGCTAAAGGCCTCCCAGAAACCACTTGCTTTATGACTGTGGAGGCCTGTGGTGAGTAATCTTGTTTCCAGCAGGGTGGGCTCAGGGTCCTTATGATGCTCAGTGAGGTAAAGGTTTAGTCTGTGGGCCCCAGGACCCAGGGAGGCTCTGTAACTGCGGAGGAGCCGAAGCTCAGCGGAGAGCACCCTCTCATCCTGAGGAATGGAGGAAACATTGAAGGAGATGTGCACCCTCTTATGATCCACTGCTATGGGATTGTCACCAAGGGGCTCTAAGAGAAAGATGAAGAGAGACAAGGGGGTACGGCAGTTTAGTGTGGTTTAAACTTACTTGGGTTTATATACACTCAACAAGACACAAACAGACACTGGCTACAGTAGTCAGATTTGTCATTTGCCAGATCCTGAATCCGAATGATCTCAAAAGCAGGGAAATTACCAAACTAGGTGCCAATATCAGCAAATACGTTACAAGGGTAGAAAGTTAGCTCACATTGATACTGTAAGTTCCAGCTGTTACCCTTTGCTATAGATATTGAGTAAACTGTACTTTTGTGAATTGAACATTATATTTATTGTATCTGAATCTAGGCTGGATTATCAACAATAAATGGAATACAGAATTACATTTTCTTGTCAAGTAGTCTTGAATTTGAGGCTCTCAATCTGTCAACCAGTCCTACACAAGTATGCATTAGCCTACGTATGTGATTCAACATCTGCTGCAGGGACCCTGTGTCAAGTCTTAAGAGCTTTGTCACGTTTATAGTTTATTAACCGGATATAATGCGTATTCCTAATGAAGTTGTGTTTAATCAAATTAAACCATTTACTAACAAATACTAAGTATTATTCCAGAAGCAGTTGTAGTGGAATTAGTTGGAACTGGTGACTGACACAGAGCAGTAGGTTGGGGATCAGCGGACAGACAACAGACAAATGTTTGCCCTGTGACCCCCTAACAGGTTAATCTGGCCGTGATCAGAATTGCAGTGCAGAGCCCAGAACACACTTCCCCTATGCTCCCCACTAACTATGCTCTCACACATGTTTTGAAAGAAGACTTTAGGATTGTGACAACCCTTCTTATCTAAGAGTGCACAGATGGATCTTACTTGGTGTTTAGATTGTTAAATGGTGAGTCACAACAAACATCTGCTACTGTCATACATCTTTATACCACATCTGTGGTTAATAAAATAATTCCACAGAATACATGAACAGCTATCTTGAACAACAAAGTTCAAAGGCCAAACAATTACAAATCAAAACTTGAACTGCATTGCGATAAAATAGGTTGACATGCATGGCGTCATGATGTGGCAGTGAGCTCACCAGTGTGGTGAAAGCTGCGTACGGTGTTAGCCTGCTGGATGTGCTGGCTGGGGAAGCTAAACGAAGGGTCCTCCACTAGATGGTACTGCTGCTGGTGGAAGCGGTAAAGATCCAGGAGGTACCCAGGCACTGGCACTTCCCACCGAGGGTTAGGTTGCGACTGCAGGCCCAGACGGCTCAGGAGGAGATTCTGGATGGTCTGAGTCAGACTGGGCTCCAGGAGGAGGGGACCAGCCGGTGGGGGCGACAAGGAGGAAGGCACCCTGCCATGGTCGATCTTGCTGGTGTCTCCACCCTGGCGACCAGACGAGGCTTGAGGTAGCAGCAGGACCATGAGGAGCAGGAGGTTAGCAGGGAACATGGTGGACCTGGAGGGAGATGATGGGAGGACAGGTGTGGTGAAGAAAAGAAAACAGGTGTTGAAGTGCTGAATAGAAGTTTAAAAAAGCAATCTAAACATCATTAGACAAATTGGTGAGGGCAGGTTGTGCAGTGTTTTTCATTCTTTTTAAATTTAGGTGCTTTGGATTTTCATGTTCAAGCACAATATGAAATTTGCAGAAGAGATGGCTCCTCCAAGATGCTCCAGGACTCTATATGCTTATGTCTTTTCCTTCCTGGACACACTAGTTTCTCATTGGTCTTCAGTCTTCATGTGGCATATGTTCAAGAAATGTACTGTCCACATAGCCATATGAAGTTGTTTGCTAGTTATTCCTGGCTGTAGAAACAGTGGCACTTTGTTTTTTCTCTGTTAGTTTATGGCGAGTCTCTTACCCGCAAAGGCCACGTGTCTCCTAGGACACCCAAGCAGAAGTGATTAAACAGTCTCTATCTGTAATTTAATCATGGTGCGTGTTTGTGTGAAAGAGATCACAGCGCTGTAAATGAAAGACGTCTAACATTTATCAAAGGTTGTTGACTCTAGCGACATGCAAAGGAGTTGTAGAGGCGGCCACAGTGACAGATAACTAGATTTTCTTTCTTCTCCCTTCCTTTTCAAATCACTAGAGAATATTAAAGCATTCAGTAGCTTTCTATCATGTTGTCTGCATGAGTGAAGAAGACAAAAACCTTTTTCATTTAAAGGCCTAATGCAATAAATTACAAGTATATGTACAGCATATAAACAAACCTTCACCAAATCCTCAGAAAACATCAGATAGCACTCATTGACATTGGACGTCTGCAGGCCAGGAGGATACATGTTCTTCTAGAAGAATATTGACACTTAACCTTGATGTTAATGTATATTGTTGAAGGGAAAAAGGGGAGCTTTGTCTGTATAAAGAGTTAATGGAAAGTCACAATTTTGCATGATTTGAACTAAGAGCTGTGCCCTGATGTTTGTGTATATGCAATATGATGACGATCAATTTCAAATAAAAATATCATTTAAACAAAATGTTCAAAAGCTAGTATTAAATCCTAATTTAAATTCCCCCAATGTGTGCAAATGTGTCTGCTACATAATTGCATCTACTGTAGCACTTGCGTGTGCCTTGTTTCACAGCCCAAATCTGCAGAAAAAGATACAAATTTAAACTAAGGAGCGACAAGAGATGTACAATCTGGTTTCATTAGTGTTTTGTGCAGAACAACAGATTACAGAACAAAAGATGATAATGGCCTGTTATTGAAAAAGCTAAAATACAGTTTAGCTGTGCATGTAGTGATAATGCCATGCTGCCAGCAATCCATCCCTACTCAAGTAATCACTGTGCTTTTAATGAAGATATGCTCAGATATGCAATGTTTCTGGTTTGCACCTGGTCTTGAACCTAAGTGTCTTTTGAGCTTTCCCCATCTGCAGTGCTGTGTTATGAATGTGTGTGAAGGAATATGAATACGTTCAAATTACTGAATCAGAATTCTGACGAAAATCCCAGAGATGCCACAACAGTGCTCCTTGTTGCTAAACTTGACTGTGTTGAGTGACTAAAGCCTCTTTCAGCTGAGTGACGACTATTCTCAGTGTGGGAACAGGACCACAGACAGGGGGTCACGCAATTACCACTGTGACCTAGCTAACGCCCTGCACCTCTGTAGTACAGGTGTTAATAATAACTGAGCCACTAATTAGAAACCAGCAAGTCAACGGCCCTTGAAGAGGTCGGGGTGAGGTGTAAAAAGCCAGAACAAAGGGGACAAAGACAAGAAGCTCTTAACTGCAAATTAATTTAAGTGTGATATAATAGAGTAAAATAGAAGTGAATCTTGTACCCATGGTTGCCCTGGTTACCTGGACAAGTATACATTATCCTTTTTCAAAAGAAAGTGCACCTGTCTATCACTTACTCCAAGAACTCAACTTTTGTAGTTATCTCTTTCCTTGTCCGAGCTCTCACATAATCTCTCCTCTATCTCCTTATCTCATCTCTCTAAGGAACAGAGAATTGATTAAGGCCTCTACAGCGAGATAACAGAAGTGTTTATGGCTCAGCGAACACATAATGACGCTGTAATGGCCGCTAATCTTACCACACTGTCAGAAAAAGGGTTAAAAGGAGGTCACAGGTGTGAAGGTGTGTATATTTTTATGCATTGTGTGTTCACGTGGTGCGCGGTTCAAAGGACAGGCCTGGGAAAATAAGCCACCTCCAAGCCTGGGATTGTTGCAGGCTATCCATTAAACTCTTGCGGCCCCACCCAGGGCTGTTTTACCTGAGGCAACGAAGCAGAGGACAATTACAGATTAGACACTCTGCTGGACAACCTCTCCCATATACTGTGGAGGCTTGTAAAGCAGATTAAGGACAACAAAAGTACCTCTCTCCTGTACTTTTCTCACCTAGAAAACCACCCAGGTGACTCTGAGGTTCAAAGGTTCAGTCGTCACACAACAGGGTGTGGTATCGCTTGCGCGAGGCAGAGAAACATAGAAGAAAAGGGAGAAAGAGGTTTGTGGGCGGAGGCCAGCTTGCCCTACATCACTTTGACATACACACAGCCTCTCTGTTCTCCCTGGGTGTCTGTGTTATGACTGGTTCTATCTAATTTAAACCGCGCAAAGAGGATCCAGGCCTAATTTAGCATCTTTATGTCATGTGCATCCTGATGTCGACTCATTCCAGTAAGCTGGAAAAACTGACATTTGAATGATTACACCCCCCCAGTTCCTGCCTTTATATCTGACTATCCTTGCCTTACTGTATGCTTTTTTCCCCCTTTCCTATTCTTCATTCTCAAGCAGGAACGTGGTCTAATCAAATGTTCTTGGGGGACGACAGAGGAGAGCTGTATGATAAATGAGTCCATGATAAGGTGAGATGAAGGGTTGGGGCCTCAGCAGCAGTGTTTGTGCATCTTCTCCCTGTGTGCATGCATGCAGCTCAGCCTATTAGACATATTACATGTGACCTGACCTCCCGAGCAGACAGCGGCGTGACCCTGGCACGCGGCAGAGAAGTGTCGTCGCCAGCCTGCCCCGTGTCTTTCTGAACTCACTGATTAAAACCTCTGACCTCTGACGTCTGTTTCTAGCTTCTGCTTTTGTCATGTTTCTATCTCACTGCCTCTCTTTTTATCTGTTTATTTCAAACCCTGTTCCCTTTCCTCTTCCTCCTTCCTCTTTGCATTCCTTAAACTTTGTCCTTTTGCTTTGTGCTCTATGCTGTCATACGATATGTAACCGCTTTTCTCTTGTCTGTTTCCTCCTTCCTCTTTCTTGATTCATCCATCAATTTCCTTTTCCTGACTTTCTCTTGTTCTTTCTTGTTAACAATATCTGTTTTTGTACTTCTCTGCATCACCTTCCCATTCCCTCCCTCTCTCCCTTTCCTCCTCTCCCATTAATGTTGCTCTTTTCTTCTAGGCCCTAAATGAATGGTGTTTTTGCGGAAGAGTGCGGCGGACTGTTGCCGGGCCAGAGGGCCGGAGTGTCACTGCAGCCGGCTGATTTATCCACCGCCGCTGTCTTCATGTTACGCCTGGTCCCTCAACTTTCCCTTCCTGTTGTTCTTCCCGTGTTTCTTTTACCAAATTCCTCCTCTCATTCTGCCTGATCCCCCACCTTCCAGCTCTCATTTTTCTATGCTGCCGTCTCATTCTTTCAGAACATGATACTTGCAGCGTGCATGCCACAGGGTTAATTTTCTCTCTCTGAGCTTACTTTAATACTCAAAAATATGTTATGTCAGACAGCCTCGTGAGCCCAAATGTGATGTAGAGAGTACATTATGCACACCTGAGAACACTTCTGAGGATACATATGTATTCACTGCTGTTCTTTTTCCACTTGCAACTGTGCCATATAAACTGAGCATGCACGCCATAGTCTATATAATTAACTGTGAGGTTATGACTGCACAATACTCCTCATGCTTAACAAGTCATTAATGCACGACTTTGAGCTGTGGAGTTAATATATAATGGGGGGTGGGGGGGGGGGGCAAAACAGTTGCTAAAGTAAAGTCATAGTTCAGCTCTCTGAGGCGTAACAGATGAAATCATTAGAACAGTATTCCAGGTAGGCTGCTGTGTGGTTTTATTGGACTCTATTAGAACGGCTCTCTAATTTATCCCAGCTGGACCGATTAGCTGACTAATGACCCAAACGTCAAACATACACATGTGTCCATGCTAAGAACAGTACAGGGTTTAAACACATGCTAACTGCCAGACAGTGAGCACTAACACGTACGCAGAAACACATGCCAAGATGTAGAACTGTGGAGGAGCTGGGTTGTAAATACAGTATGTGAAAGTGGTTTAAAATAGATTTGGACAAACACACACACACACACACACACACACACACACACACACACACACACACACACACACACACACACACACACACACACACACACACACACCCACACACACACACACACACACACACACACACACACACACACACACACGGTTTAGCGGACATTCAGGAGTGGATTAGACCCGGTGCGTCCCTGCTTCTACAACATAACTGACTAATCAGATATCACATCTACACACACTCACTTTGTTATGGCTTTAATGTCATTTGTGTGAACTTGAGCAGAGCATCAACAGGTTGCCATGTACTGAATTTAGAACTTTCATCCTCATGCTCCTCATTTTCCTCTTCCTTTTGTCCCGGCCTGGGATGCACAGAGGTCTTAGTGTCACATGTGCACTGTGGTTAACAGGAGGCCCCGCTGAGGCACAACACTGCACAAGCATCAATGGAAACACTGACATATCTAACCCGTGACTGCTGAAAGCTCAGAGACCGCTCTCGCCGTTTGTCTGACAGCTAAGCCGATGTGAAATACAGAACAAAAACACACCTCTGCTTTTCACATTAAAGCTGCTGAGCGTTAACACTGAGGGCCAATTCATATACTGTGTGTGTTGCAGCGCTGGCGAGTTACGTTATGCTCTTTGAACTCATAATGGGTGCATTATTCTTGGACAAGTTGCTCACCGGACAAGATTTTGATTGAGCAACACGGTGTGCCAGCGGTGTATGCATGTGCATGAGTGTGTGTGCGTGTGTGTGTGTGTTGTTCCCCAGAGTGACTAATGGTTTCAGCAGCACAGTTCCTGTGGCCTGTGGCTTGACAGACAGACAGAATTTGTGTATGTGTGTGTGTGTGTGTGTGTGTGTGTGTGTGTGTGTGTGTGTGTGTGTGTGTGTGTGAAAGAGATGTAGTACTCACGTCCAGGTGTGGTGGGATGTATGCAGAGTCCATGGTTTATCCTTGAGCTCCAGTGTTACGATCCCTCGGCTCTCGCTCCCGCTCCTTTGGACAGAATGGGCAAAGTGGACTATTTACCTCTTCTCTTTTTTTTTACCTCTCTCAAGGTAACCTGTGTCTGTCTCTTCTATGTCTCCTATGTACATGGGCTGTAGGTAATGCTGCTCTCTCCATGTTTTTCTCCCCTCTCTGCTCCCTTACTCAGCTTCTCATCCTGTTGTCAGTGTCAGATAAGCAAACTCTTAAAAACATCCACCGGCTTCCCCTCTGCCTGCCTGACCTCTGCAAGTAGGCAACTCCCTTTCTCTGTTGCCTGCACTGGATGTTTAAAACACACTAGTATCGCTGCAGTGCATATGGAAGCTGCAGGAGGAAAATTAGTTGTGTCTGTCTGTCTGTCTGCACTGTATCACCGGCAACAACTCTCTAGTTCCTAAACCTCCTTACTATGTCTCTCTCCCTTCCTCTCCACTCTGTTCCTCCCTTTTGTATCTCCTCCCCTTTTCCTCTCTCTCTCTCTCTCCCTCTCCCACACACACACACACACACACACACACACACACACACACACACACACACACACACACACACACACACACACACACACACACACACAGCCCAGCTGGTAAACTCAGTTTAACTTTAAATGACTTGTGGCCACTAAGATCCTCCCAAATAGTGATGTCACTAAGACCGGCCCCAGTACATTTACAGGCTGTTATCTCTCTCTCTCTCGCTGTCACACATACACAATACACACATATGCAAACAAGCAAATAAACATGAGTAGAAACATTATCACGCACACACACAATTGTGCTAAAACCAAACCAAACACAATCAAACAGACAAGGATGGACTCAAACACACATGCACACATGCATACGACCTGTTCCAGATAACCATGAGGTCAGCACACAGAAGCAGCCTGATTATTTTCTACAATTTCTCCTTTAACAAACTCACCTGCTGCTTTTCGTTGGCACCATTTTACGTTTCGGCCAACATGCTCGCAGGCTATCGCTCCGACATTATAAATACGAGGCCCCATGACACTGAATGAGAGCGGACAGAGTCAGTTACAAGAGAAAGGTATGAATGGATGACTCATAACAGCTGTCATGAAGTCACCACAGTTGAGTTTTGTGATTGGATGGAAGTAAACGAAAAAAAAAAAAAAGCTGTACTTCTCCACTACGGGTTGAAGCAAGGTGCATCCGTCCTTCCAGCGCAGAGTGGGAGGCAAGGGTAAATTTGTATTCATGGGGTGGGCCCATGAGAAAACGTCTCTTTAGGATGCATCGTCTCACATATTAGATCTCATCTGGAGAATCACTTGCCCACGTCCCTCTGCTGCTCCTCCCTGTCCCCTCCACTTGCTCTTCCCGTCCACTGTCGTACAAACACACACAAAAAAACTAATCCACAGACCTCATTCATCCCTGAGGCTGAGTAATTGTCCCAACGCAGAGCAACTTCTCACACACACACACACACACACACACACACACACACACACACACACACACACACACACACACACACACACACACACACACACACACACACACACACACACACACACACACACACAGCTGAATCCAAACTGAACTGAAACAGCTAATCTATACAGCCTTTCACAATCACATGAATATATTGTTTGGCTGGGAGGTGTAGTGATTACTGAGAGTGACCTTCAGCAAACATCCACCATGAGTCCTCCAGCAAAGCACTGAAATCCAAACATAGACCACCACCAACTTTACTATCAGTGTATTAGCTCTCAGACTATACTGTTCATTGTCACTTGTTAAATCTGTGGTAAAAGTAGAAATAGTTCTGCATGTAATTCTACATTTTGTGAAATCTGATTTTGCTTTCTTGCAGAGTTAGATGTTAGTGAGGATCAATTATCACTCTCATGTCTATGCTGTAAGTATAGAGCCAGAGCCAGGAGAAGATCAGCTTAGCTTAGCATAAAAAAACGAGAAGCAGTGGGAAACAGCTAGGACAGCACCCTGTTGTTTGCCAAGAAGAATTTATAGCATCTAATATCCCTTAAAACCAAAGAGTGTCCCTCACAATGTTACTTGAACTATTTCTTTTAGTGAACTAGGAGTTAGAAACTCACAAATGTAAAATGTTGCATTATTGTTGGTCTCTCTGTTGCCATTAAAATGATTACACGTCCTATTTTCATTACTGACAAATAACGTCAGGGACAAAGACCAGGTCTTGCTCTAATCTATTTTCCATTGCCTACCTACAGTATATAGGTGTATCTGACCCGCTTCCCCCCCCCCCCCCCCCCCCCCCCCCTTTTTTTTCTTCCATCCATCCAGTTGTCAACCAAAGCCCCTTTTCTTTTTCCTCTTGTCCTTCTCTGTCATTACAGGAACCACAAGGTGGGGGACGATTAAGCCACAAAGCCCCCCACCCTGAGTCTCACTCTCCGGGGTTCTTATCATCAATCCCTATTTGACCCTCTACCCATCCCTTTGTGCTCTACTCCATTTAATCCTACTTCCATTACACTATCTGTCGTTCCAATGAACTAAGTTGCTCACCAAAATGATGTGGTCTTTGTCAGTAAACTGACCATTTTCCAAAAGCATACCCTTACTTTTGTAGATTGATTTCTGAACTTTAAGGCAGCTATTGTTTTCAGTTGATTTCAATATGCAGTGAAAATCAAATTGCAGACTCAAATCTTGCTAGATACATAAATAATCTATCACGGTTACTATTAAGTAGCTATCTTGTTGTTTTGTTAAATGTTGAGCAGGGGCTGTTTTGAAACTAGTCTTTGCTGGAATTTGAGAGTTAAAAAAACATGCATGAGTTACAGCCTTTTGTCCCTGAGATCAGACACAGAAGACAAACATGGACACCCTGAAGCATTATGTGAATTTGTTCTTGAAGATGTAAGAGCTTCTCACAAACCCTTGAACACACCACCAGGGATAGTTTTACAGTAAGCATGGTCCCTGTTTGCAACTAAAGTACCATGATAACATAAAGCAATAAAAGCAATGTAATGCTTATGGTGATGGATTGCATAACTCAAGCAAGTTTAGTCCCTTCAAGTGGTTTTCATACTGCATGAGCTGAAACCAACAGCTGCGTGGAGGGTAATAAAACATGTCATATATAACATATAGTCATCAGAAATGTAAAATATATACATGCATTTTAGAAAGTCTCTTAAACCTCAGTGACCCACAGGCGGGCCAGTCAATACAAGCTCATGTTGAGCTGCCAAACTTTAAACTCAAATTTCCAAAGATATCAAATATGTCAGGTTAAATTTAGGGGAAACATGTATGAGTTATGCGGATACAGAATATCTCCATTTGATGGGTTTGAATATTTAATTTGTTGTAATCATCATATAGCTGGAACAATCTGATAAAGAATATATATACAATACTTTAATATAGTGGGGTAGCCTATGAGATGATTTCATGATCAAGCCATACTTAAGGGACAAAAAAGGAATAACTATATTCAACAATATGGACCTTTAAAAGTATGAAATGTATGAGTATTTGTTCCATACAAATGGCCTATATGCATACAGGGTACACCATAACTGAGCCACAGCTCTGGCTTCTCCAAATGAGCAGTAATCCCAGCCTCCAGGTTTCCCATCCTCTGGAAAAGCCGTCGGCTGCCTGTCCCGCTGACTTCCGACGGGGGTGGAGAGAGACTTTTAAAGTAATACCTCACCGCCCTCTTAACAAGCCATCCATCCGTCGTGCATCCCGGTGTTCCCACCTCCATACCGCTCCGTCCCTCAATGGACACAGAGAGCTAGGCCTCATCAGGAGAGGAAGAGGAGGAGGGGGCTGTTTGGACTTATTCCCTCTCCAACGGTAGGAAGGAGAGCGGTAAATCTGGATAGAAAGGTGACTTGGCCTCAGAAAGAGCAGTAACAGCTGTAAACACACACGGCCGCATACCGGTAAGTGTGTTTGTGTGTGAAGTAAATGCTTCTAAGGTGATATGGGAATTTATGAGGTTCTTTATCCCTTCAATAAAAGCCCGAACAATCCACATTATATGTGCAAAGCACTAAATGAAACTTAGTGTTGATTGTCGCCCAAAGATAAGCAAGTGTTGAAGTATGTTGAAGGATCGCAATTATCTGAGTGTACAAGATGTGCATCTACACATTTTTTCATGGTCAAGTCATCTGTCTGCAATAGTGATGTAATTGCTGTTGTAACTTTATGCAGTAAGGGTGACATTAATAAAATGTCTGTGTCTAATTGTTTTTATTTTACTAGGTCACTGAACAGAAAAAAGGTTCGGCAACAGACAGGAAGTCAGAACAGGCAACTAAGTCCAAAGGGGCATAAGCAGGCAGGCAGGATAACATAATCACTTCAGCTGGAATGAGTTTTATGGCTAAAGGGAAGGTGTGTATACCGAGGAGCTGATGAGGGAACTGGGATCAGGGGGGGCAGGTAATGTACGCACTGGGGACTGCTGGACCAAGGGGGAATGTCAGGCTCTGAAATGACAGAAGATGCTTAACAGTGGACAGAGCAAGATGCAAAAAGGTTGCTTTGTTGCCATGACAGCAATGATTTGTGACAGTTACTAGTAAGGACTAAATTTAGTTAGATATACAATAACAGATGCCAATAATGCCAAGCTTAATGCCAGGAGTTTGTTTTTACATTAATATATTTGATATGCAGTACCAAAGTAAAAGTTCTCACATTTTTCAGGAAAATATGTTTGATTTTTTTCTCTCTCGATTCAACTGTTAGTCAATATATTTTACATCAATAATGGGACTGCATGGCCATGACAAAAAAAGGAAATGCACACAACAAAGCCAATTAATAAATGATTATTAGTTGAAATCATGAAGCAAAAATAAACTTAAACAGTGGGATGTGTAATTAATGAGTCAGGAGAGGGTTGTCACAGCACACTAAGGTAGCCTAAGCCACACATGAAACACACATGCAGAATGCATCCTCTACTAGTCGCCCCCCCCCCCCCCCTCTAACACAGCAGAAACCCCACAAAAAAGGAAAACAAAACTGCCGTCCAGTAGCTTAATAAAAAGTACACTAAAAATCTTAAACTGGGAAAAACAGCACTGTCTTTGTTTAGAGCTTTGAAAAAAAAATACATGTTAATATGCTTTACAAAAGAAATCAAACACATTTGCAAAAGATATGCAATAAAAAGTCCCTTTTTCCTATCGGGAGACATGCAGGTGACTGGAATCTACATTTATTAAAAAATCAATTGTTAATATAAAATATATTGGAAAAAACTACTTTAAACATCTACATTCAGTATGAGCATGCCTTATGTATTGGCTGATGTGCCTAAGCAATCACTCCAATTGTTTGTCCCTCACAAAACATGACATGTGAAATCTAACAAAGAACATGTTTTAACGTTTAAGAACAAATCTCTAATGCAGTTTAAAACATACTTCTTGATAAAACAGTTCAATGTTAACTAAACTCAGGCCTTTAGGCACATTTTATATTGAGAAAAGGGCCTACCAATTCAAACACCAAACAAAGGCTGGCCTCAGCTGCTCTTTCCGGTGTGTCTTAGTGCAGGAAGAAAGGCCCAGGTACGCTCTCCACCGCCTTTAATAGACTCTGTCCCTTGTCTGAGTCCTTCCTGTTTCCTTCCCTCCCACATATAAAGAAAAAGAAAACAAAGCTAAAAGGAGAGTGAATGTTACATATGACAGGTGGCAAAATCATCCATAACTTATCAAACCATTCAATCTTTTGAAGTGTGAATGCGACAAAGAAGTGTGTGACGCAGCTGCTATTTCCATAAAGGCATATAAAAAAGATCTGATATATTTTGCTTCTTCAAGTTGTTGTGGTCAGTCCACAACCCCAAATAATAAAATGTGTAAATCTGCTTGATGAATGAATGAATGAGGTAATTTTTTATCAGGACAGTTCAACACATTTGCTGCAGCTGTTGTAAAGTCACATCTTTATCTTAGTAATCAACCCCAGCTATTAAATCACTTCATGTAAACCTGCATGAAAGGGAAAATCAATTTACCACAGAACCATTTCAAACGAATGAATCTGATTATTTACTGTACAACTGAGTGTTGTGAGCATGTAAAGGTTCCATTGTGTTGCAGATGAGATGGGAACCAACAAATACTTAGCAATGAGTGCCATGACTGTATTCAAGTTATAACTGGTGAAGTGACGCCGTAACATCAACATACTGTGAAGTGTTGTTTTGGAACTTATGGCAACAATGGAGCTTAATGACTTGGTTGTCTGCAGTCTTTTTCCACAATCAAATTTTCCTGAGAAGAGCACGTCACGGAGCAGAGTGAGTCATGAGAGAAAAGCTTCACGGCCCCAAAAATAAGCAAAGATTGATGTTCACACACTTAACGTGATCGATGCCTCCCCAGGCAACAGTCTGAATGACAAACATGAGGGGCTGGACAGTCATTTCTGCAATGACTTTACATTTACCTTCATTGTGTGGATGTAATGGAGTTACGTTGTTCTTTTTCTAGCTGTCTTTAATGTGCAACTATGAAACTTTGTAGAGTTCACAGAAACAAATGAGGTACATATACATCGAGTTTGGATTTATTTTGTCTACAATAAATGCTTTTTTCATCATAAATTTAAAATACACTTAACTTTGTCAAAATGAGCAACATGAACAAAGGTAAACACCTTCTTCAGTAAGGCACCTAATTTACATTTACAATTGACTTAACTGTGGTTACCTTGCTGCACAGCAGCTGGATTCTCGCGATGTCACGAGATCATACGAAAATCCATCTTGTCAGCGCTGCAGAGTAAGGTCTGGCCCCTCCACACATACACTTCTCGGTATGAGAAAAAATGGCCTGGGTTCTTTGCATTTCTTTGAACCAATCACAATCGTCCGGTCGCAGCAATGGTGTATCTGCAAATTGGTCTCGGGAAGGAACTTGTTTTGGTGAAACATTTTAAAAGAAGTTAACTGTTCACATAATACAGCAGTGTGAGCTATTTAAATTAGCTGAACACATGGTTAAATGTAATTTGCTCTTACCAGTGTATCGCCGTGTGTATTTTGTCCATAGCAACCCCACCAATCATGCCCAAAGTATAATCATTAAAAGTGTTCATTTGTCATTTAATCTGCCTTACATGCCGCTGAGTTACCTCTATTAAAGTACACAATGAAGCTGCCAGAACGCTTCTTTGGAACTGCTTGCCGAATGGTCTAATGCGTAGCTTCAGAAACCCCCTCCAACCACACCAGAATGTAGGGAAAAAAGGTGTCTCCTACTGAAGGTCGGAAATCCAACTTGGATATCTCCATATATGCTGATGACACTGGATGTAATGTTCAGCAGAGACACAACCTGTATAATTGCCATAGAAACCCCAAAACACTTTTTTTTTAAGTTGTGTCTCATGATGTCATTGTTATGGAAAACATTTTTTTCAGGAATTAGTTTTCCAGGCACTGGATGCTTCATAATACCGCTGTTGTTGAACTATAACCATATTCAACTGTGCACACATATTATATATCTGCTTGCTATTAGTACTGTGTATAACATAACCAGATTCATTCTACTGTATCCATACTGTACATTTCATAGACGCATTCATTGCATTTTTTGCACCATCTATGCTAAACTGCATTTCAGCAGGCTAATATATGTGGAGACTTGCTATTATACCATATCCACTCAGAGGAGGCAATAATTATGTTTCAAACAAACAAATAAAAGATGAATAAAAATGGCTTCTATAAAATAAGGCACTCTACCGCGCTCAACAACACAAGATTTTGCAGTGACTGAACACCAAACAGACAACAGGTCAGAGTTTATAGTATGAGAACACAGCAACATGATCAGAAAAGTGTTTCCAGTAAATACTTTGCTTTGCTGCTTTTAGACATTGAGTGGGCCTTAGAGGGGAATGACACTGCAAAAAAAGAAGAATGATTTGTGAGTGTTGCGTGCAGGGAAGGACAAATGGAAGGAACGAGAGAAGCAGAGAAAGGAGAGCGAGATGAGATTTCATTAGATGTACATATAAAGGAGTCCACACCACTGAAATGCCCACACATCCTGCATGAATGTACACACAGACAGAGACACACGCACTGACAGACTATACACAGACACAGTCACACAAACAGGGTCTGATGTTTTTCATTCACCGGCGAAGAATTCCTACGTGAGTTTTTGCAGCGATAAGATTTAATTCCTACGTCCTGAGGTCCCTGTTTCTGCAGGGAGAGGTGGGGAATAAATGTGTGTGTGTCTGCGATTGTGTGTTTCTAATGCCATCACCTCTCATGCCTCCTCTGCTGCACACTGAGTCACTCAAACCGATCCCTCTCACCTCCTTCCATTTCAATATGAAGACCATTCTTATCAAATTGCGAAAAGGGAAATTCTGGACTTAAAGCTATAGTATATCTAGGGAAGCGTTTATGAATATTTAATATGTTGCTGGGTTTTATCATCCCACACATTATAATCAATCAAAAATATGAACGCAAACACAAAGTCAATATGCATACAGTGAATGTGAATAAACACAGCAATAAAAACCAAAGGGAAACAGAAAGTTTCATGGTCACACTCCTCCTCCACAGCACATTTCAGTCATATCATGTTTGCGGATGCTAAAGACAAGGTCATTGAAGAGTCATTGTATGTGTGTGTGTGTGTGTGTGAGAGAGAGAGAGAGAGAGAGAGAGAGAGAGAGAGCATCATATAAACTGGTATGCATTCATTATCTTGCTCAAGGACACTGAAACAGCAATGGACTCGTCTTTCATTCAAACACCCACCTACACACTCCCGGAACTACTACTACTGCTGCTCCTGCACAAATTCATTCAGTAATTCAGTGCTCAGAGGATCACACATACACACACACACACACGCGTGCACGCATGCACGCAGCCACGCACGCACACGCACACACACACACACACACACACACACACACACACACACACACACACACACACACACACCTACCTTTCTTTTTTGGTGCAGACTGTACAAAGGTAACCTTGTGGGTTCACTGAAAGTGTGCTATGTCTTTTGAATTCAGTTAAAAAAAGCTGCATACAAGAACTCAACTGTATGCTGTCTCATGATGTCCAACAAGTCCTTGTCATATGTAATAAGGTTGTGCAGCAGTGAATGTTTACAGTTCCTGCAGTTAGAGCAGCACTGTGATTTAGGAAAACATCAAATTAGGGTGTAACATTTACAATTTCAGAGCTGTATTTTCATGCATGCTCCTGTGCAGTCTAAACCACATGCATCAGCTGCTGGTTTGTAGTGTATTATTTGCTAACAGTTATATTATTTCCAGCAGTCAAAACACAATCTTGTAGGTCATGTACCAAATAACGCAAATAGCCAAAATAATAAAGTGTTTGTTCAGTTTTTAGAAAGTTTTACAGGCATCTATTATAGGAGATTGACCATTTATAAAATTGCCCACTGACTCCAAACCACAAATGGTCCTAAATAGACACTAATGTTTTGATTCCAGTCTGATGATCATCAGGTCAAAATATTTCAGGTCAAGTTAATTTTATTTATATAGCCCAAAATCACAAATTTACCTCAAGGGGCTTTACAATCTGTAGCATATAACACCCTCTGTCCTTAGACCCTCGATTTGGATAAGGAACAAAAGTGAGGAAAGACATGGAAAACGTTAAAATATTGATCATAACATAAGAAAAATTACATAAATGCCTTTATAACTCAAATATAATCCAGAAAATGACCACACATGTACATTTAGGGTTAAGACTATTGAAAGCTATCTAAAACAGGGATCTTCAACAGGGGGTCCGGGACCCCTAGGGGGTCCTCAGAGTCAATGCTAGGGGGCCTCCAAATTATTGTTAATTTCAATTTTTCAATGAATCCAACATATTATTAGCAAATATTAATCCCCACATGATAGGTTTACTGGGCTATGTAAGGTAGTCACTAAGGTAACCATCCACAGATACAGTTAATCCTGAGGATTTACTGTGACACATGTATGTTTTAAAATGAAAACATTCATAGGGCTAAATTTTTTTAAATATTTGCTGCCCACATGTTATTATAGGCTCAGTTTAATATGCACATTTTATACAATTTATGTAGTAGGGGGTCCCTGATCCATCTCTTTCAGTTAGGGGGTCCTTGGCTTTAAAAACGTTGAAGACCCCTGATCTAAAAGAATGAAACATTATAAGTACTGTATCAATAAATGAAAATCTCAACCCTTCCGAAACCAAGCAAATGTTGTGCTTTGATGGTTTGAAAGATTTAGTTAAAGGTGCACTATGAATTCCTGCATGGTTTCAGCACAATTTCATTTTTGTCTCAAATCGTAGGCATCTCTCCTTGATCCGCTAGCTGCCTGCCCCCTGAATACACTGTGAAAAAGCAACACAGGGGTCGTAAACGTCAAACAGACACTAGGGGCACAGGCTGTGCACCAAAATACAACAAACCACTCCAGCCAATCACCAACAAGATGGTTGGGGGAGGGGGTGGGGGTTAGTGACAAGAAACATTTAGTTTCAAAAGAAGCTGGAGGTAGCCCTGATTGGTGCATCTGAACAGGAAGCGGTGGATTTTTTGCAAATTACACTATAGGCTGTAGGTGGTGCCAGAGGACCCGGATTGTTTTTTTTAAATTAACTACTTTGCTTCCAAACACTGGAACATAGGGTCAGTTTCAGCAAATATAACAGAAAGTTAGTCTTACCTACTGCATCTTTAAGTCCTCTAATATTTCCTCATTTATGTCATAAACACATCCATGATTCATGGAAATGTTGTGTAAAACACAACAAGCCACAAAGAATGCTGCGACGTTTTGATAACTGTACTGTAAAGTGCCTCCTGACCTATCCAAACACCTGAAGCACATTTTCAGTAATATGTTTCCCTGTAATTATGTATGGTGTAGATGAGAGAAGCAAAGTGTATGCGCGTTGTGCAAACGCTATGGCCAAGCATGCGCCCCTAAAATAGCATCTGAATAATGCACCACTAACTTTAGACTAGTTTTTTCCTGGTCTGTTGGCGGAATTGTTTTCTAAAACTGCAAAATAGCATCAGGGAACATTTGCGCCTGAACATGCCTCCTCTTTTTGCTAAACCGCCCCCGGGAGCGCAAATTCATTCCCTAATTTACCGACGTGCGTCTCTGGAGGGAAAAGTCCGCTGTGCATCGGGTGCAAAATAGGAATGATGCATGCGTCGGTGTACAAAGTCAATTGCGCTGGGTGCAAGATAGGGCCCTAAATGTTTCATGAAAAAACACAAATTATCAAAAATACAACACACCAAATTCAACTTAGATCAATAATCGTCCTCCGTAAACTCAAAGTGATGAAATGGTGCTACATTATCTACAACCTCAAATCAGAAAAAGTTGGGACAGTATGTAAAACACAAATAAAAAAAGAAAGTAGTGATTTCTAAATGTACTTTGACTTGTATTTCATTGCAGACAATGTGAACACAAAATATTTCATGTTTTGTCCGGTCAACTTAATTTCATTTGTAAATATACATCCTTTCCTGTCATTCAGACCTGCAACACATTCCAAAAAAGGTTGGGACAGGAGCAATTTAGGGCTAGTAATCGGGTAAATTGGTTAAATAATGATGTGATTTGAAACATGTGATGTCAACAGGTGATTGTAATTATGATTTGGTACAAAAGCAGCATCCAAGAAAGGTCTAGTCCTTTAGGAGCAAATATGGGCCGAGGATCGCCAGTTTGCCAACAAATATGTGAGAAAATTATTGAAATGTTTAAAAACAATGTTCCTCAAAGAAAGATAGGAAGACATTTGCTTATTTCACCTTCAACAGTGCATAACATAATTAAAATATTCAACAAATGTGGAGGAATTTCAGTGTGTAAAGGACAAGGGCGCAAACCTAAGCTGAACAACCGTTATCTCCGATCCCTCAGGCGGCACTGCATGAAGAATCGTCATTCATCTATAGGCAATATCACCACATGGGCTCAGGACTACTTTGGCAAACCTTTGCTCCGGACCAAAGAAGAAAAGGATCATCCAGACTGTTACCAGCAACAAGTCCAAAAGCCAGGGTCTGTCATGGTATGGGGTTGTGTCAGTGCCCTTGGCAAAGGTAACTTGCACTTCTGTGATGGCACCATTAATGCTGAAAAGTACATAGAGATTTTGGAGCACAATATGCTGCCTTCAAGAAGACATCTTTTCCAGGGACGTCCATACATATTTCAACAAGATAATTCAAAACCACATTCTGCACACATTACAACCCAGGACTAGGTGGAGGGATTACATCTCCAACCTGGCCTGGGAACGCCTCGGGATCCCCCAGTCAGAGCTGGTTAATGTGGCTCGGGAAAGGGAGTCCCCTGCTGGAGCTGCTCCCCCCGCGACCCGACCACGGATAAGCGGACGACGATGGATGGATGGATGGACATTCTGCACACATTACAAAGTCCTGGCTGCGGAGGAAGAGGATACGGGTACTTGACTGGCTTGCCTGCAGTCCCAACCTGTCTCCAATAGAGAATGTGTGGCACATTTTGAAGCGCAAAATGCGACAACAAAGACCCCGTACTGTTGCCCACCTTAAGACTTGTTTGCAGCAAGAATGGGACAAAATTACACCTGAAACACTTCATCGCTTGGTGTCTTCAGTCCCTAAATGTCTTTTAAGTGTTGTGAAAAGGAATGGCAACATTACAAAGTGGTAAATGCTTTACTGTTCCAACTTTTTTTGAAATGTGTTGCAAGAACCAAAATAGGAATTTTGTTTTTTTGAAAAAAAAAACCCAATAAAAATCATGAGGAACACATTAAAATATGTGCTGTTGTATTGTCTGCAATGAAATACAAGTCAAAGTACATTTAGAAATCACTACTTTCTTTTTTTATTTGTGTTTTCCATACTGTCCCAACTTTTTCTGATTTGGGGTTGTACATATCTACATAATCTAGTGCACACATTGCAATTTACACTCTTATGTGAATAAATTGAGCAGCTGTTAAAAGACGTTCCAGCTCCTGTACCAGTTGATTCACTATTAATATAGTCAGTGAATATTTTAGAGAGCAGGTGCCAGCAAACACAGGTGCCAGACTTGGTCTATACTGGCACACACTCCACTGTGAGGGTCATATGCAGTTTAACACAGGCAGCCTTGATTAGCAAAGTGGATATGTCACAGAGACGAAAGCCAAACATCTACTTTATCTTTTTATATGAAGGGAAATAAACTATTCTCTCTTTTCTCTTTGATTGTTAAAGCTGAAAAAGAATATCCTCTGAATCTCTGTAATGTTGGAGGAGTTTGGCGATGAAGATGATTCACCATTATCAAATGAATAGTGAGATGAATTACATAACTTGATATCAGACAGAATTGTTAACTCGTCACACTCTGGTGGAACTCAGTGGAGTGGGCAGAATCAAACGTTTGGACCCAGGCAATTACATAACTGTCCTGAACATGACAAAAAAAGTGTCATTTATATCTTTATTATTTCTATTTCCTGTGTGCATTAGTCTCAAATAGTTTTACTGTTTAGACTTGTGCCATCATATTATCAGTCATCTGTAAAGCACTTTGAATTGCACTTATCTGTATGTATAACTGTACGTACATTTTATGATGACTGATTTGATTCAAGATCGGTTTGTTATACCTGTGGGTCAGCTGTTTGTTTTTAATTTCTCTCTACCTTTCTATTTAGCTGCCTCTAGGATTTTTTTAACCGACAAGCACACGTAAGGAGAGGATGTTTGCGTATGTGTCTTGCAGTCTGTTTACAAATTTGTGCACATTTCTAAAAGTATGCACTTCCATGTTCTTTGTCAAGGAAAGCAGATACAGTGCACATACAGAACATGTGTCTGCCTGCGTGCTTGCATGCTTGTACAAAATTACAGTACATATATTACAGGTTTGTATATGCATACGTGTGTGGTCAGTAATAACAGGATGCTGGCCCTCAATGTTGACACAAACCTGCGCAAGAGATTGGCTATTCGAAATAAATAAACAAATAAGCGAGTGGCCCACTCAACCCACAAGCAGCAGGGCTTTCCACGAGACTAAAAATAAGAAATGCAGAGCGCTCTGCGCCGTCAAACCCAAACAGGAACACCTGCAGCTCACCCCTTGGCTCGGCCCGTCGTCATGACAACCACTCGCACTGCATGCAAACAGTTTATAGTAGGATGAGGATGGGTGGGGGAGATTTTGCAGATGCCAGACGGGTTTGAGTGAAGACAGTGGATGAGCTACAGCTGAAGAGGATGAAGAAGAGGAGAGAGGTGATGTATTTTACCAAAAAAATGGGAATTTTAAAGATGCCCAGTCTAGGATGTGGTTTAAGTAGGAGTCGGTACTGGTTTCAGAGTCAGCGAGTGGCTGTGGAGCACCAAGGCAGCAAGAGTGACAAAAGGAACACGTGTACACGAACAGCAATCCTTCCTTAAAATGTAAATAAACAGCAGTGTAGTAAATGGTGGCACACCCTCTTGTCGGACATATGGAAAAATGAGGGAAATGATAACAAAGAGAACTACTATGTGTTATAGTAATGGGTATTAGTAGAAGTTAGTGTAGAGTTAGGTTACATTCAGGACAAACACATCCGCTGTGCAGGAGGAGCCAGTCCTAGATAGTTATCACAGTTTATGGTAACATTAGTGAGTCTTCACTGCTCTTTATTTGGGTTAAGGCCCCATCTAGACGAAGACGTTAGGATGAAAACGCATCCGTCTTCCCTGGATTCGGTTCAAGAAAATTCATGTCCACATGAATCCATATGTAAATGACTCAACACGGTACTTTATATGCCAGGCCTGTAGGCGGCGCTGTTATTGCTACAGAAATTAATGGAACAAAGAAGAGCAGCCTTCAGTGACTTCCTTTCATAACATGACTGTTAGCTAGCTAGTTCTCTTAGCTTAACACATCCATGGACTAGACTTTAATAACTTACACCACTGCTCGTTATATAAAGGCCACCTAGAAAAAGAATGTAAACTTTGTTTACATTCTATCAGACATGATTGCAGCTAGCAGAGCTAGCGTTAGCTAACGCTAGCTCTGCTAGCTAACATCGGCAGTCAAACAAACATCAATGATCCGATGTCTTTTTGATAATCTAGCTACACGTTTTTCTTGCAGTAGCCTTTCTACAATAAGCGGTGCTAAAAGTTACTATAATCCGTTCAAGGAGTTGATGAGCAGACAGATTAGCTAGCTAGTTGATAAGTTCTCTACTTCCACTTCATAGTGTATATATCTATGCTTCCACTTTATAAACAGCATTGCTCCCTGCTATAATAGCCGTCAGCTGGGTTGAAGGCGGAGCTGTGAGTCCGAGGTGTGTGGGGATGACATCATCGATACGCACATATCGGTATGCGGTTTCACCGTACACACGAAGCCAAACGTGAGCCGGCTTTTTTTTTATTCACCCTGGGACCAGGTTTCAAAAAAGTGCGTTTAATGGCAGTGCGTTTACAGGATTCGTGTGGACAGTCGGCCCAAACGATGCAAAACATGTGCGTTTGCATCGAAATACGTTTCCGTGTGGATAGGGCCTAACACTCCAGCAACTCCAGCCAGCCGACTAGCAGTGTTATCATCAGCTCAAGCTAGCTTGCTATAGAGCTGTTCAAATCTGCTTACGAAAGTCGTCATTTCAAAATCAAATGGTCTGCTTTTTCATATAGTCATAGTCAAACTGAGCAAACTCCATGTGCTGATGAAGACCCTATGAAAAGCTAGAAGTGACCATGAGCTTGGACTGTTTTGTTAAACTATTTCCAAGGTCAAGAATGAACTTGCTTAATGCTTAATTGCTTTACAGTTACTTAATTACCTGGAAAAACATTTCATCAACATAATTTCTCACCGCCACTGAACCCCATTACTGACATGAAAAATGCCAGACAGAGCACCATTGAACTTGCATGGTGAGATATGCAAACTAATCAAACTAAAATGGAAGGAGTCTCTGTCTGTCTGTCTGTCCTTATTCGATATCTCGACAACCGTTCATCTGATCGACTTCACACTTGGCGGTGTATTGGTGAGGCCCAATTAAAGCGCAGTGTTGAGTGCAAGCTCTTGAGATCTACAGAACACATGTATTAGTAGTGCATTATGTACACAAAAGATGATTGTTTATGATTGAGAGATGCATACACTATAATGCATAAACTCAGACTTGTCCTATCTTGACTGTATTTTTTAACTGCAGATGACCAGTTATTCATTTTAAAGCATTCCACAACTCTGATTTTGTATCTATGGGTTGACCCTGAGGGAGGCTCAGAGCTTTAATTTGGGATGTCTTGTCCGGCACTGTTAGGGGGCTCTTCTGGGCGGTTAAAATACCCCTCAAACAGCTGCAGCACCTGCTCATATTTCTCTCTGAGACAGTGCGATAAAACACAAGTCTCCTTTCATACATAAAATACAAATGCAGGCTCACAACTCATGACCCGGCGGGAGGGACCAGCTGCATCTAGTCTACGTGTGTGTGTGATTACATGATTTATCATACATTTTGCTTTCTGCATATGTGTGCATTTATATACACATACATATAGGACGTATGTTTGGTCTTTGGTGCAGAAGTGCATGCCTGTCTGCGTTTGTGTCTTTCCCATGAAGACCATACTGTACATATGCGTGAGTGTTATTTATGCATCTCCTCGCTGTCTCGGAGTGTGTCAGCTCCAGATGTGCTGGGGGTCAGAGCAGGGCTGCCCTCCCCAGTCCAGATGTGTCCAGATGTGGCCTGCAGTGTCACGCCATGCGGCCCAGACTCTCTTTAGACCCTTAAACAGGTGGGAGGGTCAGACACATTTCCAGATTCTCTGAATGTTTGAGAAGACAATGTGAAAGAAAAGATTTCAAACATGTAACAAGCAACTGCATGAACATCTCTGGCTTGAAAAAAGTAATCAAGTGATTCATCTCACTGTTACTTTGGCAGGATGTGGCCATCTGTCCCATCAGGATAGCTGTGTCCGTTGATATCTTCAGCAAAGAGAACAGGACCGAGCTTAAGGACAGAGATCTGGCAATTTTACAACAGGAAAAGGGCACTCAAGTCTTACATTCTCTGGCACTGTGTAAGGAGGGAGACAGAGACTGAAACAGAAAGAGACAGAGAGGGGTCTATGGGTCGAAAGAGATTTTCAATTAAAGATTTTGCAGGTGGAGATGTGAAAGAGATGAAGGGATGATGTCAGTTGTTTGTTCTCTGTTAGGAAGTTGGAAGTTGATAGAGAGAGTTGGTGGAGAACAGAAGGAGAGAGCAGAGAAGGAAGATTTGCTCTACTTGTTATCTTGCCTCACTGTTTACTCAGATTCTTACTCACAGATAGCATCAGCAAATAAGCTGTGGCCCAGTCAGCATGCTGTTGGACGAAGGCAAAGCTGACCATTTGCCTCTGTGAACACACACACACACACACACACACACACACACACACACACACACACACACACACACACACACACACACACACACACACACACACACACACACACACACACACACACACACACACACACAGTCCTGCTGTTCTCAACATTCTGCCCAGCTATAAACACTTTGCATTGGTGGGTCCAAAGCAAAACAAGAGAGTTTAGTTCAATTAAGAAACATAAATATAACTTTTCTAATTTGTTTTCTGAGGCCCTCTGTGAAATTTTGTCGTCATCATTTGTAAAGATAACAAATATTAATCTGTATAGTGTCTTCTAGAATGTTAAAATAACAGTTTAATTAAAGTTTTAGTTCACCAAATTTTCTTACTGAGTGTATCTCACGTTTTCCTTTCATGCAGATAGTTTGGGTTTCATTTGCCCACCGACCAACGAAATAGTCTCTATTAAAACTTGTTCTGTGGATTATTACTGGGACACTGAATCTGGAATTTTTTTAACATACAAATGCAATTTCCCACCCCAGTAATTCTAGGAATTACATTTACATTGAATAACTTTTGACCAATAACATTTAGCGCAGGCAGGGGCGCTGCCAGGAATTTTGGGCCCCATGACAAAAAATCAAATTGGGCTCCATCTGTGCAGCTGCTGTCACCACATCTCTAGGACCTAAAAGTCCCATCGAAAGCTTTACATAAGTCTAATTAAAGGCTTGCAACTGTCTTGCTTCTTGTAGTTCAATACTAGTACTAGCACAGTATTTACTGCTGGTGATTTGAACATGCATGCAAGTCTAGTATGCAGTTCAAAATTTGATGCAAGATTAAAAGCAACCATAAAACATGTGCTGAAGGACATCTTTTACAATCTCAATGTATTTTTATTGTAAAATTTGACAAAATGTAAAATTCTCTTAACAAAATTATTATTAGTAGAATTATTCATTATTAATGAAAGATTTAAAAAGAATGAACAAACTTAAAGGAATACGCCACCGTTTGTTGAAATAGGGCTTATCATGGTCTCCTCTAGATGTAGATAGGTGGGCGAATGCATTTTTTGTCTCAGTGCTTGCATTGTCTCAGTCCGGCGGAGCCGCTGTTAGCTTAGCTTAGCATAGTGAATGGAATCCTTTGTTGCCGTTAGCATGTCGTGAGTAAAAGTGAGCCAACAACAACAACAAAACAACATAATTACTTCTTGTGGCCTGCATATTCACAACAAGTACAAATAGCAACGCAAAATAAGACTAGACGATTTCCTAGGCATATATTGATTTGGGACTATATTGGGTGGAAGTAGCCTACAGCCGAAGCACTGCTACTTGGCGCAGAGATATCATGCAGCAACTCTGTGTGAGTACAGGTCTAATAAGGGTCGATCTATCCTGTAAAATAACCATGCATCATGTTTACAGTAATCACTTACTCTGTGGACAGCTGTTTATTGGGGCCATTCTGCGTTTTTCCCAGTTGACTTTATCGCACCGGAAAAAAAATGTTGAGGACTGCAGGATGGATCAACGCTGAGAAATCCTCGGTAGCTGTGACATAACTGCGGGCAGCACGCTCATCTTGTCCGGCGGTAAGTTGTCTCACTCGCCACATCACAGACACTCTATTTCAGTCGGCATATGTTGGCATATTCCCGCACACTCACACCACCAGATCGTGTTGGCTTTCATCCTCACGTCCTCAGGCTGTTCAGCGATCGCTACCTCCTCCTCCTCCTCCTCTCGTTCTATTCCCAAAGCACGCAGCTCCTCTTCTGAAAACTCTGGTTCATAGAGGTATGCTTCTGGGTCTTGACTGTCTGAGAAGTCATCCTCTTCGTCTCTCACAAAATCCGCCATGTTCATCACCATTCACTGTCTACTGTAGGAAAAATAGCCAGCTATATTCACGCTGGTATGTTGACGACCAGGGGTTTCAGGTGCTGCTGTTATGGGGGCAGCTATTCTCTCCCGCCCTGTGTGTTGCTGGTGCGTCCTGAAAGTAGGTCAAGGGTCGTGGCCGGGCGATCTACCTGCCTGCACAGCTGTAGCCTAGTTGATTCAACTAACGACTGCTGCAGTATTTAGACCCGGGCGGAACTCATCTTCGGTGCTAGATCCTTACAGCGACCAATGTGGTAACTTGGCTCCCAGTGTGATAGCTACCTTGTTTGTTCACGTCAGTACTTTCCTGTATCTCGTGCTTCACTCACTGTGTCTGCATGTGATTCTCTGTGTTTTGGGTCAGAGCCTCGGCCATAACAGCTGCGTGATCTCTGTGCCAATGTAGCAGTGCTTTGGCTGTAGGCTACTTCCACCCAATATAGTCCCAAATCAATATATGCCTAGGAAATCATCTAGTCTCATTTTGCATTGCTATTTGTACTTATTGTGAATACACAGGCGACAAGAAGTAATTAGGTTGTTTTGTTGTTGTTGTTGGCTCACTTTTACTCGGGACATGCTAACGACAACAAAGGATTCCTTTCACTACGCTAAGCTAAGCTAAACTAAGCTAACGACGGCTCCGCCGGACCGAGACAATGCATGCACTGTGACAAAAAATGCGTTTGTCCACTTATCTACATCTAGGGGAGACCGTGATAAGCCCTATTTCAACAAACGGTGGCGTATTCCTTTAAATATATAAATATTTATTAACTGCCCTTCATGATGGGAATAATAAAGTCTGTATCTATAGACAAGTTTACGCGCCAAATCATGGGTGGCGACATTACTCTACACAAATGCATTTCATTTCCGCCGGAAGTGATTTGCGCAGCGTCTGCCGGTGTAAACACAGCGATGTCGGTGCTAGCAGTGCTAGCTTGGGAACACGGTTCTACTACTTTGACTGGATATGGCGTTACTCTCCCCCACCCGAATTCAGTGCAGAACTGGGAGGATAACATGACGATGTGGCCCAGCATAACGTACAGCAAGATTTGCGCCTACTTCGTGCAATCCACGGCAATAGATGGAAAAGCAATGGACTATCTGAAAGCCTCCGAGGCATATCAATATCTGCACAGCAACAAAGTCGGTTGTGTCATGTCATACAAACATGATCGTTTTGTTTATCTGAAAGCAAATGTAGAGCCCAGCCAGTGTTTGAACAATGCGTGGCATAATGCTTGGGTGCTGGTAATTGAAGCTGGAGAAGACAAAACTGCGGGATGTACGTGTGTTGCTGGACCAGGGAGATATTGTTCCCACTCAGCTGCGATCCTGTGGAAGGTAACTAGATTATTTGACCGTTGTAGCCTAGGCCTATCTCTTTATTATTATTGTTATTATTAATTAATACTGTTCAGTCAGATCCTTGATTCCGAGTCAGTATCAGACTTGCGTAAAAAATGTAAACAATGGAGCGCATGTGCATTGCGTCTTCGTAGCTGGTTTGTGGTCGTAGCACTATCTATCTAACCACTCGTTCTGGTGCTTTTTCGAGCGTTTGCAACCAACTACCGCACACGTCATTCCCGAACCACTTTTCTTCATGTTGTAATTGTTATATCCTCTTTGTCACTGCGATATCAGTGCTTTGTCGGCACAACGGAGCTAGCTAGCAAAACAAACCCGCCCGCCAGAACGGAAGTGGATTGCATCGACAGGAGGAATTAGGAAGTAGAGCGGAAACGGCTCAAAAACTTGTGTATAGATGTCATTCCATAATTCAATCTAAATGAACGTATCAAACTGGATTATTTTAATATTGTCTGTATCTTACATGCAGGCTCAGGTAAGCTACTCACTGTTTCTAACTGTCCAGCATCATTACAGACAGTAGGTTGTTGTTGATTTTATTTTAATTCATAATGATCATTATGTGAGAACATAATTGTTATTAATGTGTTTGAATTTCTGTCATTAATAAATATTTCATTTTCTTTTAAGTAAGACAGAGACATCCCCACAGACTCCCTGCAATGATGCTAACTGGCATGTCATTGAACAGAATGTTGCTCACCTTCTTCACTGGGACAGGGAGGGGCCCAGTTAGGGGGAGACTGGGGTGCTGCTGACTCATCTGTTGTTAAGTCTGCTAAAAGGGGCAGGGACAATGATTTAATATGAATATCTTGCTAAACGTTTCCCTGCACTGATTAAATGGTGATTAAATGTAGGCTAACACTAGTCTGTAGCTAGCTAGCTCATTTCACTATGGACATTAAGCCAACAGGTTAATACCACTCACAGACTATAGGCTACCCACCTTTCTTGGCGAAAAAAGTGACAGTTTGACCCTTTCCTTTGTCTTTCCTCTCTCCCTTTTTTGATATATATATATATATATATATATATATATATATATATATATATATATATATATATATATTGAATGATGATGGTTTAATAATTTTATATTAGTTTTTACCAATTTGTTGGGGCCCCTGCCAGTCATGGGCCCTTGGAATTGTCCTAACTTTCCCCCCCTATACTGCGCCCCTGAGCGCAGGAAGAGTAGTGCGTGGCCTTTATGTAGCAAGATGGAAGGTAATGGTGAGGAGGTATAGTGCTGGGTATCGTTAAAAAAAATTAGGATACCCATACCAAAACTAGTACCATTAAAGTAATACCAATAACAATACTACTTACGTTGACTTTATTTGATACCTTTTTTTCAACTTCATTTCATACCCATCATTGTGTATTGAATCATCTCAGCACACTGAAATGCCAGCTCTGTCAAATAAACAGTATTTGACTTCACCAAACGACAGACTGTATGAGTTGTAGCTGCTGCCAATTACATGTCGCACTAAAGCGAAGAACGCTTGCATTTTTTCCGATATCTGAGTACAAAAAGGATAAAATGCAGGTATCGTTTGACTGAAAAAGTTTTAAATACTACTTGGTACTGGGTTATTTCCATCGATACCTTAAAGGTATTTAGTACTACAACCCCAAATCAGAAAAAGTTGGGACAGTATGGAAAACACAAATAAAAAAAGAAAGTAGTGATTTCTAAATGTACTTTGACTTGTATTTCATTGCAGACAATACAACAGCACATAATTTAATGTGTTCCTCATGATTTTTATTGTTTTCTTTTTCATAAAAACAAAATTCCTATTTTGTTTCTTGCAACACATTTCAAAAAAAGTTGGAACAGTAAAGCATTTACCACTTTGTAACGTTGCCATTCCTTTTCACAACACTTAAACAACGTTTAGGGACTGAAGACACCAAGTGATGAAGTATTTCAGGTGTAATTTTGTCCCATTCTTGCTGCAAACAAGTCTTAAGGTGGGCAACAGTACGGGGTCTTCGTTGTCGCATTTTGCGCTTCAAAATGCGCCACACATTCTTTATTGGAGACAGGTCAGGACTGCAGGCAGGCCAGTCAAGTACCCGTATCCTCTTCCTCCGCAGCCAGGACTTTGTAATGTGTGCAGAATGTGGTTTAGCATTATCTTGTTGAAATATGCATGGACGTCCCTGGAAAAGATGTCTTCTTGAAGGTAGCATATTGTGCTCCAAAATCTCTATGTACTTTTCAGCATTAATGGTGCCATCACAGAAGTGCAAGTTACCTTTGCCAAGGGCACTGACACAACCCCATACCATGACAGACCCTGGCTTTTGGACTTGTTGCTGGTAACAGTCTGGATGATCCTTTTCTTCTTTGGTCCGGAGCACACGGCGTCCATTTCTCCCAAAAAATACCTGAAATACTGATTCATCTGCCCACAGTACACGTTTCTACTGTGTGATGGTCCATCCCAGATGCCTCTGAGCCCAGAGAAGTCAACGGCGCTTCTGGACACTGTTAACATAGGGCTTCCTTTTGGCACAGTACAGTTTTAACTGGCATTTGTGGATTTAACTACGTATTGTGGTACTTGACAAAGGTTTGCCAAAGTAGTCCTGAGCCCATGTGGTGATATCGCTTATAGATGAATGACGATTCTTGGTGTAGTGCCGCCTGAGGGATCGGAGATCACGGTTGTTTAGCTTAGGCTTGCGCCCTTGTCCTTTACGCATGGAAATTCCTCCTCATTCCTTGAATCTTTTAATTATGTTATGCACTGTTGAAGGTGAAATAAGCAAATGTCTTCCTATCTTTCTTTAAGGAACATTGTTTTTAAACATTTCAATAATTTTCTCACGTATTTCTTGGCAAACTGGCGATCCTCGGCCCATCTTTGCTCCTAAAGGACTAGACCTTTCTTGGATGCTGCTTTTGTACCAAATCATAATTACAAACACCTGTTGACATCACCTGTTTCAAATCACATCATTATTTAACCAATTTACCTGATTACTAGCCCTAAATTACTCCTGTCCCAACCTTTTTTGGAATGTGTTGCAGGTCTGAATGACAGGAAAGGATGTATATTTACAAATTAAATTAAGTTGACCAGACAAAAGACATATAACATTTGTGTTCACATTGTCTGCAATGAAATACAAGTCAAAGTACATTTAGAAATCACTACTTTCTGTTTTTATTTGTGTTTTTCATACTGTCCCAACTTTTTCTAATTTGGGGTTGTAATACCCAGCCCTAGTTGGGGTCATACAGTAGATGGGTGTGTAGCGTGTTTGACTTTCATGCAGGAGAGTGGAGTCATGTTCTGTCAAATACAGGAAATTAATGGTTAGGCTTAGGTACTGTAAAGATAGTGGTTATGGCAAATAAACTATGGCAAAGGTATGGCTGGGGTTAGGTGATTAAATTAACTGCTGGTCTGTGACGGAAGGTATACTCCTGCATGACATCCTATACTATACGCTGATCCACCACCCTGACCTCCACAGCCTTACTAACAGCCTTGCTACACACAGTGTAAGGCACATTACGTCCTGCGTTGGTACTATTCATTGGACGTAAAGTATGATGTGCAGAATATTGTTCGATGTGTTTGTAATTTCTAGGGATTCTGGGCAGCCAATCTACTGTTTTGGAATTTGGGTGAAGCAACTATTTAAAGTGTTGCTCTTTAGTACTGGACCTCACTGTGACAAGTGGTATATGTTATAAACATGACAACTAAGAGCAATAGCAGAAATGCTGAGGCAATGGTAGGGTATAAGCTGCATTTTTTGTATACTTTCTGTCCTTGTTCATGCAGTAAAAGAATACTAATGGGGTGACTACATCATAACACAACAATGGCTGTTTGATGAATCAAGAAAAGGTGGTGAGCTTTGATATGACTATGTAGACATTATACTGTATCTTTCACAAAGTCCCCGCTTTCACAAAGTCCCCGCTAATCACTATGTCCCTGATTCATATTCCACCTCTCCCTCTATTTCTTTATTCCTCTCTGTGCGACAGAGTGATGTGACAGTAGAGAGCAGACAATGTCGGGTTACCCTGGTAATTTTGGAAGGAGGACGGAAGTATCCTGGGCGGGCAATGTCCCTCCTCCTTGTGCGGCGCGAGTCCCACTGATGATTCACCAGCCTGCACGATGAAGGTTGGTGACCCCAATTTGAGTAAGGTAGGGGGAGGAGAAGCGGGAGAAGAAGGCGGATGAGGAAGGGGGATAATAAGGAGGGGACGCCGATGGCTACGTCAGTGGCACTTGCTAATAGGCAGATGTCCTTGTCCCTGACACAAGTAAATCATGTCTCTTGGGGTAAAGAATAAAAGAAAAAGAGGCGAAGAGGAAGGGAGGAAACAAGTAAGGCAGAGATTGCGATTGCCGTCTGGAGAAGTGAGGCGCTGGGGTTGGACGTGAGTGCGTGTCTAAGTAAAATTATAAGCAATTAGTTCAGCCTCTGAGTCCACTGTTGAAATGCTCTTTTGATGAAGGCAGAGAACATGAAGGAGGGAAGCCGGAGAAGGTGAAATGACTCAGTTTAAGTGTTTTAAGCTGTTTAGGGTGAGTGGGGGCTGTGTTGTATTTAAACCAGGGAAGGAAACAGGTGATCTAAAAGAGACGGAGGAGTGAAACAGAGGTGTTACTTAAGTAGAAATTTTGGGTAGCTATACTTTACTGGAGTAATTATTTTACAGCAGACTTTTTACTTCCTTACATTTTCACGCAATTATCTGTACTTTCTACTCCTTACATTTTAAAAATAGCCTTGTTTCTCCTATTTCAGTTCGGCTTGTTTTCATTCCGGCTTGTCATCCAGATAAAATCCAGATAAATCGCGCCATCCAGATAGAGTGAATTTGATTGTGGTTGGATGAGAAGTATAAACATATACCATTCCGACACCCTATTGGTGTGTACGTGATCCATCGCAGGCAGCTGCACATGACACAAATCACGTCACACTCCAGCAAGGAAATAGCAGACGTATGTAGCCTAGTACGAAGATGTCCGTGGCAGAAACTCAAGAGAGCCCGAGTGAAATGTCCCAACCAAGCACCAGATAAGAGATTGGTAGCCAGGAAGACCAGCCAACTCTTCTACATCCCTGGCCTTACCTGGAAGAATTTTTCGAAAAGGTTGGATGCAAAAACAACTTCTTTCGATTGCACTGCAAGCTCTGCGCACCCAAGTACCACGAGCTAATTGTTTCCAAAACTTGCCGTCTAATTTGAAAAACCATATTGATATTATTTTTTTCTCCCCTTACATTACTTTTACTTTTATACTTTAAGTAGTTTTGAAACCAGCGGGAAGGGAGAGAAAATGAGAGGCAGAGGTGGGAGACAGGTGGAGGGAGCGTGGAGAAAGTATTCCGATCCTTTACTCAGGTAAAAATAGCAATACAACACTATAAGAATGCTCAATTAGTAAGTAAGAGTCAAAAGTATTAAGTCATGCGTAAGTATAAAGGAGAATAAGTAAACATTACAAAATTATAGTTAGGTACAGCACTTTAGGAAATGTACCTAGTTACATTCCACCACTGGTGTTCAGCAACATCCCTTCCTCCTAAAGTTTGTTGCAGGTCTGTCCCACAGACTTAGCTAATGACTATAGGAAGATAAACTTTCACAAGTATGCGATCTTCCCCCTGATTAAATAGCTCTGTAGCAGACAACCACCTCCTCTGCCAAGGCAGCCTCCCCTCCACAAACACCATCATTCAACCTCCCTCACAATCACCATAAGCACATATCTTTAAAAGCAATGTAGTCATTTAAGGTCATGGAAACATTTCGAAAGGAATTTCTGCTCGCTGGAGTGCTACCATATGTTTTCCCACATAAGATGCTGATAATAATAATACGATCCGTTTTGAGAGTGGGCACACACAGCAGAAGTCAGGAGGATTGGGTCTGTGCCTGCAGCCGGTTCCAATGGGAAACCACTTCTCAAATACCACACGACTACTTCCTATTTTTGACTAATTAAATGATTGTTGCACTGAAATGGAAACTTGCACTAGCTGACCAGTGGTTCTTCAGTTTATGTGCAACCTTTGATTCAAATCATGTTTTAGAGGTGAGGCAGGAAGTCATTTAATGATAAAACTACTGCTTGACCATTGAACATGTGAAGTGGATTTTATTGAGCCTGACCCACTATAAATAATATGAATACAAAGTTAAGAATATATAAACTTCAGCAATCTGAATGTTATTTGAATAGTGAATAGTATTTGGTCATAAACCAAAGTACTGGACAAAAGAAAACTTTGACCTGATGATGGTGCTATATGAAAAGTCAGAGTCACAAAAGTGATTATAATTCATCCTGAGGCCAACATAAATGTCCAACCAGTAGTTGTTCAGTAGTCAGTCTGAACAAGCATTGGACCAACCAACAAGCCATCTCTATGGCTTAAAACAGACATCATTCACTTGGCATCTATACGTGCAAAACACAAGAAACACATTTGCCACCCTTTCCCACAGTAAGACTCACAAACCAGTCAGCAAAATGGCAGCACTGCCACTCCTGATTGGTTCGGAATAATGGTCAGAGATGGTGAATCTATCCAATCAGTGCTGATATCCGTGGGTCTTCAGCATCACAGACACTAATTAGCAGCATCTTCCTGTGTTTACTCCTGTGGGAAAGGGAGTGGACCACGACGGAGTCTATAGACTTATAGATAAATGAAGATAACTTTAATCTCACTCCTAATGGGCATTTCCCTTCTCCTCCCACCTACTCATGTGTCTTCCTGTCTAGACTTGAGATGTGCATATGTCCCCCTTACCATACGATGCTGTGGCAACATCTTGATCACAAAAACAATTCCCACATCTCTTTATATAGGCCATTTACAGTAGCATTCACTGACTTCACAGAGTTGCAGGTCATATTGTTGTGACTAATATACAGTATTTGTTCAAGAAAACCAATGCTTTGATTCCTCTAAGTTGCCTTAAAAAAGACACCAGTGTTTTCAATTTAAACAGTTGACATTTGGCAGCCCCATGCAAAAGCAAACCAGCTAAATATGCTGTTGCATTAATATTCACCCTTATCACAACGTAATGTTTGTTTGGGGCCCAGGTCCCTGCTCAGTAGGGTCCAGCTGGCACGCTCCCCTGCCAGACTCTTTATCTCCATGGCCACTTGAGTCGGGAAGTGAGACTGCTACACAGCGCCTGGTCCTCACAATCGCTGGAGCTCCTCCAACATTCCCCCCGGGTGGCAGCTCAAACAAACCTGGGGACTGCCTGTGACTCAGCCATTCCTTTCGTGTCTGCCTGTCTGGCTGCCTCAACAACACCTCCAGTAAGCACTAAATATCACCATGTAGTCATACGTAGATCAATGTATTCATTAATGATTGTACTGCTTTTGCATGCATTGATGTAGATGTTTGTTTTTCTTATTGTCATTGATTGCAATGATTAATGATTTTACACCATACTGATTCTAATAATCAAAACTATTCAAAAAATCAGATAAAAAACTGACGTAACCTCCAAAAACCCTCTGTTATGGACTCATTCACTATTCCCTATATAACACACTCAATAGTTTACGGTACTCATGGCATTGTGGGATTGTTGTTTTCCTTCCATTGCGAACATTTATGAGGTAGTGCACGGAATTCATGCTCAGAGAAAAATAAAAAGAGTCAAATAAAATGGCGGAAAGTAAATGGAATGCACTATGTTGTAAACAGGGTGTGATTTCAGACTAAGCATCTAAAACCACATTAGCTCACAATGACAAAATAACATGCTGTTGCATGTATAAAGGAATGGTTTTACCGGTATATGAACAAAAAAACAAAGTATTGGACAAACTTTAATCAATTTTGAACTGATGATAGCTCCAGGCTTAAAGTCAGGGGATCACTAAAGTCATCAGAATACTGTATACCAAGGACCTGTGAATGTCTGTGCCACGTGTTGTGCAAAGACATCTAGTACATGGGATATTTTAAGGGATAATTGAAAAAATGTTGACCTGTTGGTGGCACTACAAGAAAGACCAGGGGATCACCAAAGTCAATAGGATTTACCTTCAAGGGACCAAATGTCTGTACAAAATAACATGGCAATCCACCAATATTTGTTGAGGTATTTCAGTCTGGGCAAAGTATCAGCTGACGGACATTGCTATCCCTCTGGCCCAGTGCTAGTACGGCTAAAAAGAAGATGCACAGAAGCGACAGAAAAGAAAAACAGTAAGTGACATTTAATTAAAGCTGGAAATAAGCAAATGAAGACAAGTCTACAATGAATGTTATTTAAAGGTGAAGTTTGAAGAGTCAAATTATCAGTAGATAACCATATTTCCTTTTTGTTCCTTATGTTTTGTAATGAGCCAGCAGAGAAGCAGTTTCATTGACTTGTCAGCCAGCTGTGCAAATTCCCCATCACACTGCTTGACTCATACTTATGAATTCATGCAGCCTTCTTGTTCTCTTTTTATGTTGTTTTAATGATTGTCATCCATTGTGTTATATCAGTCTGATACAATAATCCCTGAGCTGATACTTATTCCATAGAAATAATTGTTATCACTTGAATCATCATCGTCATCATCACCTCCATCATGTCCATAATGTCAGACACGCTAAAAATATATGATCGTGAGGTCACTGCCCAATTATTTTAATCTGCTGGCAGGAGTTTTGGGCAAAGGGGTGATTAAGTGGCTTTGTAAGTTATCAGACACTTACAAGGAAGTGAGAGAGGGCCACAAACAGGAAGGAGCGGAATGTGCTTCCTGTTGGCCAGTGGTGTTATACGGGGCAGATTCCTTGTACCATCGTAACTGACTGACACACACACACACACACACACACACACACACACACACACACACACACACACACACACACACACACACACACACACACACACACACACACACACACACACACACACACACAAGAATGTTTTCGCACTGAAATCAGGGAGAAGCAGACTGTCAGGAAAGACAAACAGTAAGAGTAGATAACATTGAGACAGTGTGTCCCCGTGCATGGCAACAAATCCAGCTCGAGTTCTTTGGAAGAGATCATTCTCATTGCCGATTCACTTTTAAAACCTATATTCTCATGTTCGTATCTTAATCATGTCATTTCCCTACAGTCATGATGTGAAGCTAGCGTGGCAACACAGAAGACACCCTTGATAAGCATGACATGTTTTGTGTCTCTGTGGTCGTATATGATAAAAAATGTAAATAGTATTACATTTCTTACATCTTTCTTACTATATTTTTTACAAAGCCATGCAGAGATTTCCCATGTAGCAAACTGATCTGGATATGAGAAAACCTTCATTAACTGATTTCTTCAACCACTTGGGGGCAACAGCAGAATCACGCTGTATACACAACAAAACAGTACAGTTGCGGGCCGCAGAACCAAAATAATAACCTGAAAGATGCTAAAAGCACTCCAAAGAGCTGTAGGGAAAGCATGGATTCCTTGCCTTCATCACCAGGAGAGACACTATTCACATTACGTCACTTAATCCACTGTTATTAAAAAAACATATATTGATAAGCAGCTTTAATGTGTGCCAATCTGGCGACCACATTCTGCCTTATGATTAATCATACACAAGTTGAATAAGCTGAGTTTCATGTGACAAATAAAATTGATTGATAAAGAGGGCAAACACAATGCAGGAGCCTATTAAGTGATGGCAGTATTTGACCAACATCAAATTAGAAGTTTGGACCACATTATTATGGCCAGATTTGAATATTTTATTATAACATTCCATAGACTATATGAAGTCAAAAATCAGTATTTTGTAATACTAGATCCTGCCACTCTCTGCTTTTGGCTTTCTTTTCTTTGTATCTGTATTTGTGTCTTTCAAAAGTTGTTTGTTGATGGTATGTGTCAGTGTACAGTATGTCCTCATTCAGGTCTGTATAGGACAGACATGTGGGGGCCGGCAGCTCGAGGAAACCCTCTTCTGGCAGCAGACTCCTACAATTTGTCTCTTTTAATGCATAGTATAGGACACTTAACAAATGATGGTCCAGTTGCTCGGGGGCTGCTCCCCTCTGGCAGCAGGTCCAGTCACAGAAAAGAAGAAAAAGACAGAAAAGCCACGAGCCACGAATCGCTTTTAACACATATCATTAAGACTATTCTTGTTATCATGAGCATCAATCAGTCTGCGATTACTGTACCTTTCATGAATAAATGTGGAGTATTTTATGTATCATTGAAACACTTTGATACAGAGTAATGTTATATGGGTTGTAATGGTGATGGTGAATAACGGTAATGCCAACATGGTAATGAATTCTGTATGGAAGACAGAAATAATACACTGGTTGTAGCGTGTGAGATACTGTGAATGTTGACCTGGTATAATGCAGTGTCGCATTTGTTAATATGTAACCAACTCGGTTGATAGTTGTTTTGTAAAATGGTAAGAAATATGCAGTGTTGTTAGTTATTGTTATTTAAGTTTATGAACAGGGGTGGGAGTCAATAAGCTTGTCTTCTTCCCACTCCTTTTCGAGCTGTAATGTAAATTATTTTTTTCTTTTTTTCTTGTTTTCTTGTATTATGTATATATATATTTCTGTTTTTCTTTCTTCTTTAGCTCGAAATAAAATATTCAAATCAAATCAATTCATTGCCTTGCATTGTTTTTAATGCTATAAGGTGAAACTAAGGACCATTTCCATATTAAGACACTAACTAATGTGGTGAGAATGACTTGAAAGTTAACGTATTTTCAGTCGTTTAAGAAGAATTCAGATCCAGATCATTTAAAAAGTAGTAATACAACAATGTAAAAGTACTTTCTTAGACTACTTGACATTGTAGTTGGTTTAAGTGGAACTAATGTATCTACTTTGTATAATGCAGTTTCATCTTAACAATTTTATCTAATTTGAATAGCTGGCCATGTGTTTTGCGTGTAACATTTTTGTCTGCAATGAAACTACTGTACAAGTACAATAAAAAGTATGTTTGCCTCAGAAATGGAATGAAGCAAAAGCAACCAGAAATGGAAATCCATGTTTATGTACAGTGTGTGTTCCCGCTGATGTCACAGAGGTGAGAGTAAAAACTTAAGGCGCAGGACCCTGTGAAATTAACATTGGTTGTCCTTGAGGGCTTCCCGATTGAATCACCCAGGCTCGATGACGTCATGCAAGGTTTCAGTCATATTTCGGATTAGGGAGGGCGAGAGGGAGAGGATGAGTCACTGCCTCGGTGATGACTGTCTCCACTGAGTGGTCAGATAATTCAGGAACAAAAAGAGACACAGGCACAGCACGACCGCCTAATGGCACTCTAATAAAATGACTTATTGGGAACTCGCAAAATACACCTACCTACCTTTTAGTAAGATTAAATAGTATTGATGTCCCGTCCTCCCTTCCCCACTAGGCTGCAGCTAAACAATGATGAATCCTGCTCTTCTGTTTTATATTAATGACCAAGGATTTGAATGAGTGACTAACAAATAAATGTATGTGCTGCCATCAGATATGGACTTAGTGTCAGCTGAGTTAGATTACCGAAACATTTAGAAAGAATGATTTAACGTGCACCTGATCAATGTAAGACCTCAGTACATTTGAGGGTATTTTACTTTAATTAAGTTTAACATCCCACCCTACAACTGCTTTGGATCTGACACTGAAAACAACAAAATGACTGTATAGTTCCCTTCTGGTTCTGACTGAAGTGCTATATTCATAGATGGATTGCTGAATGGGCCTACTGGACATAGGCCCAGGGGCTCAACGGGTCTCTGGGCCCCTTTGCCCAAACCTCTATAGTGACTTAATTTTTGTTATTAAAAAAATAAAAAAATAAAGACTATCATAGAAAGACACAAAACCATCATAAAATGAGAAAAAGACCTTAAAGAGAACCAAAAACAACTACAGACACATTAACTACAGAGACACAAAATGACAAGAGATGACCACAAATAAATGCACAACTACCTCAAAGAGAAGCAACTAATGCAAAATGACTACAAAGTGATGCAAAACAAGTATAGACGCAAAACGACTACAAATAGACACAAAACTAAAGAAGAAAAATGAACGCAATGGATGCAAAATAACTACAACTATCCAAAACTACTACAAAGCAATGCAAAACAACTGCAGAGATGCGAAAACGACTACGAAGTCTTTCTTCAGGACCCTTCAGTGGGGCGGCTGCTTGCCCGATACAGGTGCACAACCACGACATATTAGAAGTATCCGACATATAACATTCCTCCTGCTACATGTGTATCATTCATTAAAAGTATAGCCTTTTTAGCATATATTTTAAAATGTTTCATAACACACAATTTTTTTTTCAGAAAAGATCCAAGGACCATTTTGTGGTACACGATTTGTGAAAAATGACAACTACAATGAAGACATATTTCAGTTTTTAAGTTGTTGACAAATACAATAAACACTTTTCTTTGCTTACAACTACACTATAGTGTATTGTAAACCATTTATCCAATGTTTATATAATGCACGTTAAATAGGGGGGACCTAAAGTAAAGCATTACCCAGTTTACTTAAATGTGGCAATTAAAAAAACTAAAAATGCCATTGTGAATGGGGTTGAATTTAATGAATTTCTTGATTAGTTTGGTCTATAAAAACGCTAGAGAACAGTGACTTTTTTTTTTTTTTTTTTTTACAATTTCCCAGTGAATATTTATTTTTTTACAACCAGTCAACAACTCAAACTACAATGTAAGACAAGGACAGACAGCATATTCTCACAAATGCAAACCTGAAACCAAATGTCTAATTTGAAGGCTACTTAAAGAATTATGCAAAAAATTACCAAGATAGTTGCAGATTAATGAACTTGACTAATTGTTGCTGCTCTATTTGTGAAGCTGACTGAGTTTGATGAGATACAGACACTACACTGGTCATACTGTGGACAAAAAGATGAACTAGACAACTACTAGAAAGTTATGGACAACAACTATCTCCAAGCAGTGCATAAAGGAAAACTGGAAAATGCAATTTGCTCTGGAAATGAAATACTTGTTTCTAAAAATGATTATGAAATAGTTTTGATGGATGTGTCTGTGGGTTACACACATCCGTTACAAGTTTTTTTTTTTTATTATGTAACATCAAGCTTTGTCGACAGGAAGCTTTTTAAGTGTCTTGATAATCTTTCCAAACAGAACACAAAATGGCCATTCAGATACAAAAGTTGTTCAACTCAAAAAGAAATGTTTAAAGTGCAATGTTTCATTTGCTTTGAATTAAATGGCAATTCATATCACAAAAAGACAGCAGCGCTGACCATCTACAAATTATTTATAGAGCAAAAATAGCAGACATAATGATTGTGACATAAGGCTAAATACTGGTTTGACTTAATGGTCTTAAAAAGGCTATATCACCATTAACTCTACAACTTTCTGGACCTATTAGGCTGTAGCTGAAAGAAATAAACAGTGAATGTCTCTACCTGCTAAGTCTTCATATAGATTACAAACAGTTGCTTCCCGGATGTGGGTAACTATTGTGAAAACACTGGCAGTCATTAGCAAACATTATCAATCAACATTTTGGTCAATGCTTTGCCAAAAATCTGATATCACCTAATCTACCCGTCCCATCTCTCTTGATACACAAGAATATGGCTCCCTCTTGTGCTGAAAAAGTGGGACTGCCTGTCAATGTTGACTTTTTGAAAGCAAGTACGATTGCCTGAACAACACAGGATTGAAACACATACAAAAATATATGATTTTATAAACTCAGTGTGAAAACAGAGCTCACTTGCAACAACAAATGAGACACCAAAGTGCCTCTCATCCCAAACAGCATATTCTGATTAAACAGGAAACAAAGGCCTCAAGTGTTCATGCATCAAAACTGAATGAAATCACATCCTGACATCTGATCAGTGCCTCTTTTTGCACTCCGATGGGAGTGTGCAGGTCCGACACCTGAAAGTTCATCACGTCGATGTCAGACGCTCCAAACGTGGCCTCCACCTTCACCCTCTCATACATGTGAAACTGAACCTTCTTGTTGGTCACGGAGAGTAGACATCGGAGGAAATTCTCTCTCAGCACAGATCGCGCATGCTGCTCTTTTGGCAGCTGCTCAATGTCTCCCTCAGACACGGCAGAAGTGGGAATGGAGGTACGACAGAGAGCGATGAATCGGGGTGATTTGGGGTCAAATCCGCGGCTGTTGGGGTCGGGTCCTTTCGGCAGGCGGAGCACAGACACCGGTGTTGCCATGTTGAGTCTTTCTGTCAATACAATCAAAGACAAATTTGATTGACAAAATCAAAAACAAAAATCATTAACGCTAGCTAGACAATACGCCTACTATAAAGGCAATGTAACTTTTAAAAGAAATTAATCTGGCATATATACTCACACAGATAATTTAATAAGAAGATTAAATTATGAACCGAAAAGAATTTTGGGTTTTGTGTGACTCAACTAATCAATTACAAACGATTAATGTACTATGAATCCTTGAAATGGATTACAATCAAGAAAAAACATGCCCACACAATGAATATGTAAAATGTCATTGCACATACTAAATTGTCTTTTGGGGAGCATCTAGTAGAATCTGAAGTTGCAGGTTCTTTTTTATCTTGAGATTGCTTTTGCTTTAAATACTGTGCATCTGGTATCATGTTGGGATGTGCATACACTACCTCGAAGCACTCAAAATAGATTACAAACTGTAACGTTAGTCTATAGATAATGTTGCTGCAAATAGGTCTCACTTTAGTCTTTACTTGCTTATTTGTACATTTTGAGTGATTATACTAATATGTACAATACACAGGTTGGTTTAGGGTCACGTGAAGTGGCAAAAAACTTGCTTTTAATGCAAGCTTCATGTAGGGTAACGTTACACGTTACAGTAAGCTTCACGTGGATACAAGTTTTTGATAACAAAATACAGCTTATTAGGCTAACTTTATAGCTTGAACTGCTGTTATGCTAACGTTAGGTGGGAAGCTAACTTTAACCTGCGATATGTTTGACTTTTAAGCTAACAGATATCAAACATATCTGCCTACAAAGCAGCAGGTCGCCCCACAAGGCAGAGACACGTTTTACATTGGAAAGTCCTATCACTTTGTTTAGCTAGAGTTAACGTTAGCAACTTGTTGTGAGCGCGTCGCTCAGACAGCTCTGATAAAAGCTGATATAATTGAACACAACATGACCGCTAAATACGCTTCTTCCTCACAGCAGCAATGGTTAATACAGTGTGAGTTTAATTTCAAACGCACTAATGTCTCACTAAAACTCCTTATTGCCTACTTTTACAGGTACTTACTGTTTCCTCCAGTTATCAGCATCAGCAGTAGCAAAAACTGTTGCATCCAGCTTATTACTGCATTACCGCCACCTTCTGCTCCGGAGTGGGAATCACAGACAGGCTTCGAATCGAATTCGAAAATATAGTATGAGAAGAAAAATCAGCAGAAAATAGAAATACTCAAGTAAAGTAAATGTGTTTAATTACTTTCTACCACTGCCATTTGTGTGCATAATACAGTTTACATATTATTTTCATCATCCTGAGATTTGTCTGTTTCCTGTTTTATTTTTTTAGGTTCACTCCACATGTCTTGTTTTACATGACAATTCTAAAGATATCCTCTTCTTAAATCAGTGGCTCAGTATTCTTCCCTAAACTGTTTGAAGATGGCCTTTTTCCAAGAGTCTTAAACTCAGCATTAGTAAATGGAACCTGTATATCAACTATCTGCCTGGATTACCTCATGCACCTACAAGAGCAGAAACCTACAGATAGCAAACACTCAAACCCTTATGCAGTCTGAGAATTATATGAAAGATTTCAAACCGAATATCTTGTCTACATGATGATTTCCCAGACTTCACACTTAAAATTGCTGTAGACCACTATCACCGTGTTTTTATTGTTTGCCTCTATCCATTGAAATTTCAACAACTCCACCATGTTTGCTACAGTGACAGCATGCAGAAAGTTATACATTTGCACAACAGTTTAAATCTCAGTTGTGAACAATTAGAAAATAATTGACGTTTTGTGGAATTATCAACAACAACAAAAAAGAACAACCCAACCAGCAGGTGACAACAACAAAAAAAGAACAACCCAACCAGCAGGTGATAGCAAGTAAATGGTTAGAACCAATACAGTATGTATTTTTCAACAAAGGAACAAATCTGTGACGTGTAACCCTCCTTAGCGATCTCAAATGATTTCTCATAATATGCAATCTTAAAGTAGTAGAAAAATTAAATGACTTATTTGACTCAGAATAGCTAGTTTGTCTAAATATTCACAGCCTTAATTACATAATGATGATGACATGGCAGGGTTGTAACATCAACAAATTGGGAAAGTACACATAAGCTCATGTACTTGGAATGGAATGGAGTGGTTTACTGTTTTTAGAAACAAGGGAAATTGTGCTTTCCCAGATGTAATCATCAGCTGTGCATCTAGATAAAGATATCTTAGATATCTGCTTTATTTCCCAAGATCCTCTGGAATATAGGTGCAGACATCATCAACAACATGCTTAAAATTGTAACAGGAACACAAGTAGAAAGAGTGAATTAACACACTCATCTATTTAAAGTTTGACTTAGCCACAACAAGCACCAGACCAAGTAGCGCTACAGCTGGGAAAATCCTGAGTGAAACTAAAAAAGGAATTCTATGTTTATTGCTTTTAACTTTTATTTTGTAGATTTGTAGACACACACACACACACACACACACACACACACTCAAAATGAAGAAATGGCTCGTAGATTAACTGATTCATAGTCATGCGGCATATGTATTGCGTAATCTTTGAGGTGTAACAGGCTCAGGCACAAACAAAATCATACCGGAATTCTACAGTGGAGAAGACCATAGTTCAGATATTATCATGATCAGGGGTTCGCTATAATGAGTCATATCAGGAGATTCTTTGCACAAACCACATAATACAACCATCATCCTCAGACCTTAATGGTGTGAAGTTAAGAGCGACAGACAATGGTTAGTTTGTGTGCCACTGAAGGAGTTATCTCAGCAGTGATACACATCCTGCATGGTTGTGTCCAGGCAGTGGCCTAAAATCAGATTGGCAACCTCATGTCTATCTATCTGTCAGCTGGCAGGACCTTATTTTGTATTTTGTTGTTTACCATAGATATGAAGTTTTGCACAATTTTCTCAAAAGCTTATTTATTTAAACGTTGTTGGTACTTTATACTGTGACTCTATATTTGAATGTGCATTCGGTTTTGGAGTATGGAAGCTTTATGTTAAATTTGTATGGTGCCACTCTGATACTGCTAGTAATTAAAGTAGAAATGAGTCATGGAGACAGAATTAGTAAACTCATGTTATTTCGACGTGCGTGCATACATGTATTTCATGCCACCCCAACATAAGTCATTGCCACCCCAGTCAAAAAAGTCTGACATCATGGACTGTGTTGGGATAAACCAGACTTAGGAAAACTTGGAAACGTGCAGCTTCTGCTAGAGCCCGAAAACTTGAAGGTAACACTGCCTATCTTAGGGCAGTAATAAGCAAAAGGCTTGTCACTGTCACCTTGTCAGAGATGGGAAAAGTACTCACTTCTCATGCTTAAGTAGAAGTACAGATACTTGTGTTAAAAAATACTCTGGTAAAAGTAGAAGTACTGATTTAACTTATTTACTCAAGTACAAGTAACAAAGTACAGGCTTGGAAATGTACTTAAAGTATAAAAGTAAAAGTAGCCTTGCGAATGACAACCATTTTTTATGCAAAGCTACCTGGACCACAAATGTTACTAGAGCGCAAGCTGAGAAACTTCAGCAGACATGGAGAAAAGGCTCTTTATGTATATATGCCATTGTCTACATTTTAAATGGATGTCTGCCAAAAGGCCTAAAACATCACATATATGATTACTGTGACAGAGACTGGGACTCCAGGTTAATAAGATTCTGACTGAGTAGCAAGATATGAATTCAATTGTGATTCTGTAATAATTCACAGATCCAGTTCCATTTTTAATCAACATTTAAAGGAATCTACATGTAAGTTATGCATACTTTTAGAGTAGAACTAACCAGTGGTGTAGTCTATATTTTTGTAGTGAGTATACTGTGATTTTCCCCTCCCAGCCTCATACTCGCCTGTCCCAGAGCGACACCCCAGACAGTCGGTACTGTGACGTTTCTGAATACGAACTGTACACGGGCAACAGACGTTTAAGTATTGATGGCGTTTATTTAAAGTCCTGGAAAAACAACACTTAGAGTTGAGAAAAGATAAGACAGATTTAACTTTTGAGAAACGCAACCGAACCTGAACGCAACAGGACATCACATCACACAAATAAGCCGTTTAACCGACACCCCCCCACTGCCACACAAAACCATGACTAATAATTAGCATTATCATACAACTTTTGTATCGATTAGCAGTAAAATCTGCTGATAAGGGCCTACATTTACTCAAAAGTATTTAATAAACCGTTTACAATCTTCAACACCATGGCTAACAAATGCATAAAAAGCAGACGAAAGGAGAAAAAAGGTCCACTCTTTCTATTTTAGTTAATTATCTGACCATTGCTAACTAACATTACCATATAGTCATTTAATTGTGTAAAGCAATGCATATTTAAGATTTAAGAATTTACTCTAATATTGCATAGTCATTGACCTTAATGAAGACCAGGAGTTCTCACTGTCTCTCTCATCATCTGAAACAAGGAAATATAAACATTGTATTCTGTTTACTGCTGTACTCAGACGCAGGTACACACACACATAGACACACAGACACACACACAGGCACGCACACACACGCGCACGTACACACACACGCGCACACGCACGCGGTATCATATAAGCTAGGCTACTCTCACTTACCAGGTAACAGCGTTGGTGGCAGCTGCAGTATCACCCGACGTGGCAGCAGCTTCAGGGACAGACTTTAGAAAACACTGAAATAGTGTTATTTAGGTCTGTTTAGTAACGTTTCATATCTCGTTACTTATAAAACTTAGTTCAAACTCTAGGTAACTAGCTAGTTGCGAGAAAGGAAAGACCGCGCAAAGAATGCAACTTGTTGTTGCTTAGTAACGTTAAGTGACCTCACGTCAGATCCAGGGCCACGGAAACCCCGAAGGTCCAAATGTCAGAGCTTCCCAACACAGACGGGTTGAATTTATGAATGAAAATGAGAACGTTCTGTCACAAAATAATGTTGTTACGTATCATCGCGCTTTTGTAAGTGGGTAAGTAACGAGCCACTTTTCTAAAACGTAAGGAGTAGAAAGTACCAGTATTTGTGTTAAAAATGTAAGGAGTAAAAGTAAAAAGTCGGCACAAAAATAAATAGTAAAGTAAAAATACCTGAAAAATCTACTTAAGTACAGTAACGAAGTATTTGTACTTCGTTACTTCCCATCTCTGCACCTTGTGAACAAGCAAACACAACCTATGCTTGTTTTATTTGCAAGAAGATGGAATAACTCACTGCAGTATCTTGTCTACATGATGATTTCCCAGACTTCACACTTAAAATCTGTAGACCACTACCACCGTGTTTTTATTGTTCACCTCTATTCATTGAAATTTCAACAACTCCACCATGTTTGCTACAGTGACAGCATGCAGAAAGTTATACATTTGCACAACAGTTTAAATCTCAGTTGTGAATGATTAGAAAATAATTGACGTTTTGTGGTATTATCAACAACAACAAAAAAGAACAACTCAACCAGCAGGTGACAACAAGTAAATGGTTAGAACCAATACAGTATGTATTTTTCAACAAAGGAACAAATCTGTGACGTGTAACCCTCCTTAGCGATCTCAAATGATTTCTCATAATATGCAATCTTAAAGTAGCAGAAAAATTAAATGACTTATTTGACTCACAATAGCTACTTTGTCTAAATATTCACAGCCTTGATTACATCATGATGATGACATGGCAGGGTTGTGACATCAACAAATTGAGAAAGTACACATAAGCTCATGTACTTAGGGACTTTTTGTAAAAGAAATGGAGTGGTTTACTATTTTTAGAAACAAGGGAAATTGTGCTTTGCCAGATGTAATCATCAGCTGTGCATCTAGATACAGATATCTTAGATATCTGCTTTATTTCCCAAGATCCCACACACAAACACACACACACACACACACACACACACACACACACACACACACACACACACACACACACACACACACACACACACACACACACTCAAAACACACACACTCAAAATTAAGAAATGGCTCGTAGCTTAACTTATTCATAGTCATGCGGCATATGTATTGCATAATCTTTGAGGTGTAACAGGCCCAGGCACAAACAAAATCATACCGGAATTCTACAGTGGAGAAGACCATAGTTAACTTAAGATATTATCATGATCAGGGGTTCACTATAATGAGTCATATCAGGAGATTCTTTGCACAAACCACATAATACAACCATTCTCCTCAGACCTTAATGGTGTGAAGTTAAGAGCGACAGACAATGGTTAGTTTGTGTGCCACTGAAGGAGTTATCTCAGCAGTGATACACATCCTGCATGGTTGTGTCCAGGCAGTGGCCTAAAATCAGATTGGCAACCTCATGTCTATCTATCTGTCAGCTGGCAGGACCTTATTTTGTATTTTGTTGTTTACCATAGATATGAAGTTTTGCACAATTTTCTCAAAAGCTTATTTATTTAAACGTTGTTGGTACTTTATACTGTGACTCTATATTTGAATGTGCATTCGGTTTTGGAGTATGGAAGCTTTATGTTAAATTTGTATGGTGCCACTCTGATACTGCTAGTAATTAAAGTAGAAATTAGTCATGGAGACAGAATTAGTAAACTCATGTTATTTCGACGTGTGTGCATACCGTAAAACTTCAAATAATAGCCGAGTCCCAAATAGACGCCTGTCTCTTTTAAACGCCTGGTGTGACAACAGATTTGGGTAAATAAAGGCCGGTCTCAAATAGAGGCCTGGTCTGTTTTTTTGTTTTTTTCCGTGTCGGGTTGTATTTGATCTTTTAAAACCCGTCAAACACAATTCATTTGGATAAAAGCGTTGCATTTTAGAAGATATACGGGATTGTGAACAGCGATGTCCGCGCTGCGCGCACACACACTCACACACTCACACACACACAAACATAGCAGAGCCGAGGTGTGTGCGTTACTTCACGCAGCAGATGTAACTGACTGGAAACGATACAGAGGATTATTTAGCCTACTGCCGCTGGCGCAGATGAACTAACGCTACAGTCGTTACTGTAAGTAGCCTACAATAAAACCTCCATGATTAAAAAGTCAATACTTATCAATATACCCACCTACCTGTTCTACAGGCATCAACATGTTTCAGTCTGCTCTGTCTGGCTGTCCACTCGCTGTGCAAACACAGCTCTACTCTGCAACTAGCGACTTTTTACTAACAAGCTAAAATGAAAGATGTCAGTTTGTAGTCTAACTGTTTATCTTGAACTTTGGACAAACTCTTGTAAACTTAGCTGCTGTCTTAACGAACCGTCCTCTCCGCTGGAGCAGTAACCTGTGGATGTATTATAAGACCAAAACATATACATGTGGCTACTTAATATGCACGTGAATTACGTGATCGTTATGTGGTGACAACAGAGCATAACGCTAGCTTCACTTTTTCCTACCCTTCACAGTAAAAGCCCAACCTAAAGAACGGCCACTGAAGTCAGTCAGTCAAGCTGTTGCAACTCATACAGTACTATTAACATTACCTCCGCTAATTAAATCCATGCCTGGTAAACAACAGAACTGCGACGTCTGTCCGAGGAAGACGACCAAAGGGCCAGACTGGGAGGCGGAGGGAGGAAGAAGGTCAGTGAAGAGCTGGAGGTGAGCGTGTGTGATGGATCCACAGCATGCGGGCAAAGCATCGTCAATTAAAGGCCCGTCTCTTATAGACGCCTGTCTCAAATACACGCCGGGGCATTTCGGCGATTTGGGTAAATAGAAGCCCGGGCTATTATTTGAAGTTTTACGGTACATATATTTCATGCCACCCCAACATAAGTCATTGCCACCCCAGTCAAAAAAGTCTGACATCATGGACTGTGTTGGGATAAACCAGACTTAGGAAATTTGGAAACGTGCAGCTTCTGCTAGAGCCCGAAAACTTGAAGGTAACACTGCCTATCTTAGGACAGTAATAAGCAAAAGGCTTGTCACTGTCACCTTGTCAGAGATGGGAAAAGTACTCACTTCTCATACTTAAGTAGAAGTACAGATACTTGTGTTAAAAAATACTCTGGTAAAAGTAGAAGTACTGATTTAACTTATTTACTCAAGTAAAAGTAACAAAGTACAGGCTTGGAAATGTACTTAAAGTATAAAAGTAAAAGTAGCCTTGCGAATGACAACCATTTTTATGCAAAGCTACCTGGACCACAAATGTTACTAGAGCGCAAGCTGAGAAACTTCAGCAGACATGGAGAAAAGGCTCTTTATGTATATATGCCATTGTCTACATTTTAAATGGATGTCTGCCAAAAGGCCTAAAACATCACATATATGATTACTGTGACAGAGACTGGGACTCCAGGTTAATAAGATTCTGACTGAGTAGCAAGATATGAATTAAATTGTGATTCTGTAATAATTCACAGATCCAGTTCCATTTTTAATCAACATTTAAAGGAATCTACATGTAAGTTATGCATACTTTTAGAGTAGAACTAACCAGTGGTGTAGTCTATATTTTTGTAGTGAGTATACTGTGATTTTCCCCTCCCAGCCTCATACTCGCCTGTCCCAGAGCGACACCCCAGACAGTCGGTACTGTGACGTTTCTGAATACGAACTGTACACGGGCAACAGACGTTTAAGTATTGATGCCGTTTATTTAAAGTCCTGGAAAAACAACACTTAGAGTTGAGAAAAGATAAGACAGATTTAACTTTTGAGAAACGCAACCGAACCTGAACGCAACAGGACATCACATCACACAAATAAGCCGTTTAACCGACACCCCCCCACTGCCACACAAAACCATGACTAATAATTAGCATTATCATACAACTTTTGTATCGATTAGCAGTAAAATCTGCTGATAAGGGCCTACATTTACTCAAAAGTATTTAATAAACCGTTTACAATCTTCAACACCATGGCTAACAAATGCATAAAAAGCAGACGAAAGGAGAAAAAAGGTCCACTCTTTCTATTTTAGTTAATTATCTGACCATTGCTAACTAACATTACCATATAGTCATTTAATTGTGTAAAGCAATGCATATTTAAGATTTAAGAATTTACTCTAATATTGCATAGTCATTGACCTTAATGAAGACCAGGAGTTCTCACTGTCTCTCTCATCATCTGAAACAAGGAAATATAAACATTGTATTCTGTTTACTGCTGTACTCAGACGCAGGTACACACACACATAGACACACAGACACACACACAGGCACGCACACACACACACGCGCACGTACACACACACGCGCACACGCACGCGCGCGCGCACGCGGTATCATAAGCTAGGCTACTCTCACTTACCAGGTAACAGCGTTGGTGGCAGCTGCAGTATCACCCGACGTGGCAGCAGCTCAGATCCAGGGCCACGGAAACCCCGAAGGTCCAAATGTCAGAGCTTCCCAACACCGACGGGTTGAATTTATGAATGAAAATGAGAACGTTCTGTCACAAAATAATGTTGTTACGTATCATCGCGCTTTTGTAAGTGGGTAAGTAACGAGCCACTTTTCTAAAACGTAAGGAGTAGAAAGTACCAGTATTTGTGTTAAAAATGTAAGGAGTAAAAGTAAAAAGTCGGCACAAAAATAAATAGTAAAGTAAAAATACCTGAAAAATCTACTTAAGTACAGTAACGAAGTATTTGTACTTCGTTACTTCCCATCTCTGCACCTTGTGAACAAGCAAACACAACCTATGCTTGTTTTATTTGCAAAAAGATGGAATAACTCACTGCAGTATCTTGTCTACATGATGATTTCCCAGACTTCACACTTAAAATCTGTAGACCACTACCACCGTGTTTTTATTGTTCACCTCTATTCATTGAAATTTCAACAACTCCACCATGTTTGCTACAGTGACAGCATGCAGAAAGTTATACATTTGCACAACAGTTTAAATCTCAGTTGTGAATGATTAGAAAATAATTGACGTTTTGTGGTATTATCAACAACAACAAAAAAGAACAACTCAACCAGCAGGTGACAACAAGTAAATGGTTAGAACCAATACAGTATGTATTTTTCAACAAAGGAACAAATCTGTGACGTGTAACCCTCCTTAGCGATCTCAAATGATTTCTCATAATATGCAATCTTAAAGTACACTGTTAATTATTTCCCTGTTAAATAACAGGAAATTACTGGCAGCAGGGTTACCTTTATTTTCCTGTTATTTTAACAGTTTATTACTGTTAATGTTTTTTTACAGTGCACTCCCCGTAATGTTTTTCAACAGGAATTTACTGATAATCACAGAAACAAACAGGAAACAACTGGCAGCAGGGTTACCATTAATTTCATGTTAAATCACCATTTTGTTTCCATTAAATACTGCTTTTTAAATGTATTGTTAATTATTTTAGCATATATGTGTACCACTGATTGTCATGTACATACTATAGATTGAGTTAATACAAGAACAAGCATAATACATCACATAACACTTAATTGAAAGAAAACTAATACTTCTGTGTTGAAATTAACAGTTTTTATTGTACTACAAACACTGAAAGGTAAATACTTACAAATGTAGGATCGGATCAATCACAGAAAAATATATAATGTTCATTACTGCATCTAAAACACTCAGGGCCCTATTTTATCGATCTACGCACACGGCGTGAAGCGCATGGTGCAGGTGCGTTTAGGGTGTGTCCAAATCCACTTTTGCTAGTTTGACGGCAGAAAAAAGGGTCCGTGCGCCGGGCGCCTGGTCCTAAAGGGTTGTTCTTAGTGTCTTCATTAATCAGAGGTGTGTTTTGGGCGTAACATGCAATCAACCAATCAGAGAGTCATCTCCCATTCCCTTTAAAAGCCTGGCGCGTTTGGACCTTGGAGCATTGCTGTTATGATGGAGGATTTACACCGTAATATGTTTATTAGTAATCTTCTGCATGTGTGTGTGCTGCTGTGCGTCCCTGTGTGTGTAACAAGCATAGTGTGCACGTGCTGTGCACGAGCCTCGGAGCATTTTACTAATGTGCTGTTAAAATAACAATGAAATGCTGCGTTAGTGACTTTAGACCAGGTTTTTGTTGGTCAATGGTGCCATCACTTCCTGCTGCCTCAAGATAGCAATACGCCCTGAATGCACCTGAACACACCTCCCTGTAAGACCAGCACGCCCAGAATGCACCTGAACACACCTCCCTGTAAGACCAGCACGCCCAGAATGCACCTGAACACACCTCCCTGTAAGACCAGCACACCCACGGGTGCAAAGATGGGCACAGGTGCATTTGCTATTTAAACGACGTGGGCGCTGGACGGGAACCTAACAACTGTGTGGGTGCCAGATAGGGCCCTAAACCTCAACATTTAATGTTCCCTGAACAGCTAAAATTCAGCAAAAATTGTCAAACCAAGGATATTCTGTGTGACTCCTGGTCACTCACAAATGTTACACATAGGCTCAGATTAATCACAAACAAATCATGTTCTCATGTTCATGACTTAAAAAGTAGCAAATACATTTTAAAACCCAAATACATTGTTCAATATAACAAAATACTGAACCTCAACACTTAATGTTACCCAAACCACTGAAATTCAACATGTATGAATACATTCAAGCGAAGAATTAACACTTCATGGAACTCCTGGTCAATAAAGAGCAATAAACAAACAATTTCACTGCTTAGACCACTAACCATTTCTCAAAGCACACAATGAGGATCCTTTGGAATGTCTTGAGTCTGTATATGAGAGAGAGAGAGAGAAGAAAGAACAAAAGCTTATTTTAGGAACAGAGCACTAAACAGACAGAATAACATAAAATAATATAAAGTGTGATGAGAAAAATTCAAAAGAGCATGGAAGAAGAGTTCAGCATTCTAACTTTGAAAGGCAGTTGAGAATGACTTTCTCCAGCCTCCTGAGTCATTGCTGTTTGAACATGTATGTAATGTATACATCTAACTCACCATTTTCAAAAGAAATCCCACTGAAAGTCCATCAGCCTGCGCAAGAGGCCGATCGACGTGTGAGTTGACTGTTCTTCTTTTTTTCCCCTTTGCAGCCTTTGTCCCTTTTTCTGGGTTTATACCCACAAAGCGTCTGAAAAAGTATACACTGGTTGAAAATCTAGTAATTCACACAGACTAACAGCACAACAAAGACAACAAATGTACATGAACTATCTGCAACACACACTATCCTCTTGCCTCTATGAATATTTTAAGTTGCACTAAAACTTTCTAAATCAAAGTTAATTTCTAAATCTCATCACCAGACCTGTTGAAGCCATGCTTGAGCCACAGCTAGCTCAGTGGCTTTGGTACATTTCTTAGATCAGAATTGATTCTCCAAACTACCTGTTCAGTCTTCACATCATTGTGTCACTTGTGCACATCAAAAAAACAGTTTCTCATGTCTTTGAAAAAGTTGCAAATGCTTTGGTACATCCATGCAAATGATTATGTACAATTCTCTGCTGTTTCCTTCATTATCAACTGCTTATGTCATGTTGATCAAAATCTATTATAATGGGTCTCTGTTGAATAGTCCCACCCCCCACAACATTTTGGCATTAGTTCATAGTATAAGTCTTTACATGCAAAATGGTTGAACAAGTTGTCATAAATAAAAAGCATATTTCTATACATTTCCATTAGACTTTTTTCTACTTTCCATGCAGCCGCCACTTAACTGACACACAACAAAAACGCCACGTGCACACCACGCATCCAGTCTGTTGCTGGCATTGATAGATTAGCAGTAAATTGCTAGATTATAGCAAGTAAGACACCATTTAAATTTTCACCTGGTTCTGAGAGATATATCGGAGATCATCTTGATCAGCAGTGTGATCAGGGGTAGTACCCTGCATCTGTAATTAAAAACAAAACATTTAATTAATTTTAATTTATCTACAACTCAATGATAAATAAAAAAACACAAAATAGGGTGCACTATGCTATAGCTGTTCACTTAGATACTGCACTAGCCCAATCAGTAGTAGCTGTTTTTTCTGGATTTACCTCATTGCTAGGCTAAAACCTACCACATAACATAGTCACACCAGCATGTCTGGTAGCCCAAAAAGTTGACATGAAATCATCAAATATAGTCTTAGACCAACTATCTAGCATCACAAACAGCTATCAGTAAATTTAATTAGTTTGATTTTCAGGATGAACTTGCTTTAACCAGCAGCGCATATGGCAAGAATGCCACACAAACATGCCCACGGGAATGCTACTTAAACGTTATAGGCATAACGTGAGCCTATTATTTATAGATGTAGATCGTATACATGAATGGACATTAAAATACGCGCACTGTTTTCTAAGATTAATGGACAATTTTGCTAGCTTGAATCACCTTGGCTCATTAGCAGCTAAGTTAGCTCATTGCATGTGGTGCAAGTCTGTCGCGTTTAGTATACATTAACATCACTAATAAATGTTAAAACTATGCATGATTTGCAAGAAATTCTAGTAAATCTCACCGGATTATAGTGATTTGGGTTGATATAACCACCGCGATCTTCCGACATGGATCTCCGTGTGACCGTGTCTTCTTTCGTTGCAGGTTCAAATGCCTTCTTCTACGCTCCTTCCCAGAATGCAAAAAATACTGTATGAACATGTTATTTCCATAGACAGTACAAATAACATGGTTATTTCAGATGGTGGCGCCTGTTGGCGCCTTCCGGGCGTACTGCGTGTCATACGAATATTACACCGTGGTCAGAAAGAACACACACACACACACACACACACACACACACACACACACACACACACACACACACACACACACACACACACACACACACACACACACACACACATTAAATGAAAAATTAAATGACTTATTTGACTCACAATAGCTACTTTGTCTAAATATTCACAGCCTTGATTACATCATGATGATGACATGGCAGGGTTGTGACATCAACAAATTGAGAAAGTACACATAAGCTCATGTACTTAGGGACTTTTTGTAAAAGAAATGGAGTGGTTTACTATTTTTAGAAACGAGGGAAATTGTGCTTTGCCAGATGTAATCATCAGCTGTGCATCTAGATACAGATATCTTAGATATCTGCTTTATTTCCCAAGATCCCACACACAAACACACACACACACACACACACACACACACACACACACACACACACACACACACACACACACACACACACACACACACACACACACACACACTCAAAACACACACACTCAAAATGAAGAAATGGCTCGTAGCTTAACTTATTCATAGTCATGCGGCATATGTATTGCATAATCTTTGAGGTGTAACAGGCTCAGGCACAAACAAAATCATACCAGAATTCTACAGTGGAGGAGACCATAGTTAAGATATTATCATGATCAGGGGTTCGCTATAATGAGTCATATCCGGAGATTCTTTGCACAAACCACATAATATAACCATCCTCTTCAGACCTTAATGAAGCACAGTGCAAATTCTTTCAGGAAGACGTCATTAACCCAATCATTACTCTTTCTCCGTAAATCAAATCAGCTGTTTAGAAGCAATACTTTCACTTAGACCAATCAGACATGACCACGAAATTCAAGGACCAATCACAGCATTACAGCTCTGCTTAAATATGTTCTCCCTGTGCTGTTCAGTTTTCGTTGCAGGCAAAGCGCTCAACCCTCCACCTCCCCTGCCGCCTCCAGTCTTCATGTTTCTCCCGGCTGGCCATTCCGTTGCCTCGTCGGTCTGGTCCCTGGTCTCTTCTCCGCCGCCACCAGTGTCTAGACTCCATCGGGGGATATGTTTCCTCTTCTCTACCCCTTTAAAAAATATTAATTTGATGGAGTCTAATCTTCAAAAGACTCATACATTTTCTCATGCAGTTGTATAATAAATATTGTTATTTTGTATATCTGCAAACAAAGTCTCTCCTGATTGAAATGGTGTTAAGTTGAGAGCGACAGACAATGGTTAGTTTGTGTGCCACTGAAGGAGTTATCTCAGCAGTGATACACATCCTGCATGGTTGTGTCCAGGCAGTGGCCTAAAATCAGATTGGCAACCTCATGTCTATCTATCTGTCAGCTGGCAGGACCTTATTTTGTATTTTGTTGTTTACCATAGATATGAAGTTTTGCACAATTTTCTCAAAAGCTTATTTATTTAAACGTTGTTGGTACTTTATACTGTGACTCTATATTTGAATGTGCATTCGGTTTTGGAGTATGGAAGCTTTATGTTAAATTTGTATGGTGCCACTCTGATACTGCTAGTAATTAAAGTAGAAATTAGTCATGGAGACAGAATTAGTAAACTCATGTTATTTCGACGTGTGTGCATACATATATTTCATGCCACCCCAACATAAGTCATTGCCACCCCAGTCAAAAAAGTCTGACATCATGGACTGTGTTGGGATAAACCAGACTTAGGAAAACTTGGAAACGTGCAGCTTCTGCTAGAGCCCGAAAACTTGAAGGTAACACTGCCTATCTTAGGACAGTAATAAGCAAAAGGCTTGTCACTGTCACCTTGTCAGAGATGGGAAAAGTACTCACTTCTCATACTTAAGTAGAAGTACAGATACTTGTGTTAAAAAATACTCTGGTAAAAGTAGAAGTACTGATTTAACTTATTTACTCAAGTAAAAGTAACAAAGTACAGGCTTGGAAATGTACTTAAAGTATAAAAGTAAAAGTAGCCTTGCGAATGACAACCATTTTTATGCAAAGCTACCTGGACCACAAATGTTACTAGAGCGCAAGCTGAGAAACTTCAGCAGACATGGAGAATAGGCTCTTTATGTATATATGCCATTGTCTACATTTTAAATGGATGTCTGCCAAAAGGCCTAAAACATCACATATATGATTACTGTGACAGAGACTGGGACTCCAGGTTAATAAGATTCTGACTGAGTAGCAAGATATGAATTCAATTGTGATTCTGTAATAATTCACAGATCCAGTTCCATTTTTAATCAACATTTAAAGGAATCTACATGTAAGTTCTGCATACTTTTAGAGTAGAACTAACCAGTGGTGTAGTCTATATTTTTGTAGTGAGTATACTGTGATTTTCCCCTCCCAGCCTCATACTCGCCTGTCCCAGAGCGACACCCCAGACAGTCGGTACTGTGACGTTTCTGAATACGAACTGTACATGGGCAACAGACGTTTAAGTATTGATGGCGTTTATTTAAAGTCCTGGAAAAACAACACTTAGAGTTGAGAAAAGATAAGACAGATTTAACTTTTGAGAAACGCAACCGAACCTGAACGCAACAGGACATCACATCACACAAATAAGCCGTTTAGCCGACACCCCCCACTGCCACACAAAACCATGACTAATAATTAGCATTATCATACAACTTTTGTATCGATTAGCAGTAAAATCTGCTGATAAGGGCCTACATTTACTCAAAAGTATTTAATAAACCGTTTACAATCTTCAACACCATGGCTAACAAATGCATAAAAAGCAGACGAAAGGAGAAAAAAGGTCCACTCTTTCTATTTTAGTTAATTATCTGACCATTGCTAACTAACATTACCATATAGTCATTTAATTGTGTAAAGCAATGCATATTTAAGATTTAAGAATTTACTCTAATATTGCATAGTCATTGACCTTAATGAAGACCAGGAGTTCTCACTGTCTCTCTCATCATCTGAAACAAGGAAATATAAACATTGTATTCTGTTTACTGCTGTACTCAGACGCAGGTACACACACACATAGACACACAGACACACACACAGGCACGCACACACACACACGCGCACGTACACACACGCGCACACGCACGCGCGCGCGCACGCGGTATCATAAGCTAAGCTACTCTCACTTACCAGGTAACAGCGTTGGTGGCAGCTGCAGCGTCACCCGACCTGGCAGCAGCTTCAGGGACAGACTTTAGAAAACACTGAAATAGTGTTATTTAGGTCTGTTTAGTAACGTTTCATATCTCGTTACTTATAAAACTTAGTTCAAACTCTAGGTAACTAGCTAGTTGCGAGAAAGGAAAGACCGCGCAAAGAATGCAACTTGTTGTTGCTTAGTAACGTTAAGTGACCTCAAGTCAGATCCAGGGCCACGGAAACCCCGAAGGTCCAAATGTCAGAGCTTCCCAACACAGACGGGTTGAATTTATGAATGAAAATGAGAACGTTCTGTCACAAAATAATGTTGTTACGTATCATCGCGCTTTTGTAAGTGGGTAAGTAACGAGCCACTTTTCTAAAACGTAAGGAGTAGAAAGTACCAGTATTTGTGTTAAAAATGTAAGGAGTAAAAGTAAAAAGTCGGCACAAAAATAAATAGTAAAGTAAAAATACCTGAAAAATCTACTTAAGTACAGTAACGAAGTATTTGTACTTCGTTACTTCCCATCTCTGCACCTTGTGAACAAGCAAACACAACCTATGCTTGTTTTATTTGCAAGAAGATGGAATAACTCACTGCAGTATCTTGTCTACATGATGATTTCCCAGACTTCACACTTAAAATCTGTAGACCACTACCACCGTGTTTTTATTGTTCACCTCTATTCATTGAAATTTCAACAACTCCACCATGTTTGCTACAGTGACAGCATGCAGAAAGTTATACATTTGCACAACAGTTTAAATCTCAGTTGTGAATGATTAGAAAATAATTGACGTTTTGTGGTATTATCAACAACAACAAAAAAGAAAAACTCAACCAGCAGGTGACAACAAGTAGGCTAAATGGTTAGAACCAATACAGTATGTATTTTTCAACAAAGGAACAAATCTGTGACGTGTAACCCTCCTTAGCGATCTCAAATGATTTCTCATAATATGCAATCTTAAAGTACACTGTTAATTATTTCCCTGTTAAATAACAGGAAATTACTGGCAGCAGGGTTACCTTTATTTTCCTGTTATTTTAACAGTTTATTACTGTTAATGTTTTTTTACAGTGCACTCCCCGTAATGTTTTTCAACAGGAATTTACCGTGAATCACAGAAAAAACAGGAAATTACTGGCAGCAGGGTTACCATTATTTTCATGTTATTTTAACAGTTTATTCCTGTTAATGTTTTTTTACAGTGCACTCCCCGTAATGTTTTTCAACAGGAATTTACTGATAATCACAGAAACAAACAGGAAACAACTGGCAGCAGGGTTACCATTAATTTCATGTTAAATCACCATTTTGTTTCCATTAAATACTGCTTTTTAAATGTATTGTTAATTATTTTAGCATATATGTGTACCACTGATTGTCATGTACATACTATAGATTGAGTTAATACAAGAACAAGCATAATACATCACATAACACTTAATTGAAAGAAAACTAATACTTCTGTGTTGAAATTAACAGTTTTTATTGTACTACAAACACTGAAAGGTAAATACTTACAAATGTAGGATCGGATCAATCACAGAAAAATATATAATGTTCATTACTGCATCTAAAACACTCAGGGCCCTATTTTATCGATCTACGCACACGGCGTGAAGCGCATGGTGCAGGTGCGTTTAGGGTGTGTCCAAATCCACTTTTGCTAGTTTGACGGCAGAAAAAAGGGTCCGTGCGCCGGGCGCCTGGTCCTAAAGGGTTGTTCTTAGTGTCTTCATTAATCAGAGGTGTGTTTTGGGCGTAACATGCAATCAACCAATCAGAGAGTCATCTCCCATTCCCTTTAAAAGCCAGGCGCGTTTGGACCTTGGAGCATTGCTGTTATGATGGAGGACTTACACCGTAATATGTTTATTAGTAATCTTCTGCATGTGTGTGTGCTGCTGTGCGTCCCTGTGTGTGTAACAAGCATAGTGTGCACGTGCATAATTTGCCATAGCCTCGGAGCATTTTACTAATGTGCTGTTAAAATAACAATGAAATGCTGCGTTAGTGACTTTAGACCAGGTTTTTGTTGGTCAATGGTGCCATCACTTCCTGCTGCCTCAAGATAGCAATACGCCCTGAATGCACCTGAACACACCTCCCTGTAAGACCAAAACGCCCAGAATGCACCTGAACACACCTCCCTGTAAGACCAGCACGCCCAGAATGCACCTGAACACACCTCCCTGTAAGACCAGCACACCCACGGGTGCAAAGATGGGCACAGGTGCATTTGCTATTTAAACGACGTGGGCGCTGGACGGGAACCTAACAACTGTGTGGGTGCCAGATAGGGCCCTAAACCTCAACATTTAATGTTCCCTGAACAGCTAAAATTCAGCAAAAATTGTCAAACCAAGGATATTCTGTGTGACTCCTGGTCACTCACAAATGTTACACATAGGCTCAGATTAATCACAAACAAATCATGTTCTCATGTTCATGACTTAAAAAGTAGCAAATACATTTTAAAACTTAGCGATCTCAAATGATTTCTCATAATATGCAATCTTAAAGTAGCAGAAAAAATAAATGACTTATTTGACTCACAATAGCTACTTTGTCTAAATATTCACAGCCTTGATTACATCATGATGATGACATGGCAGGGTTGTGACATCAACAAATTGAGAAAGTACACATAAGCTAATGTACTTAGGGACTTTTTGTAAAGGAAATGGAGTGGTTTACTATTTTTAGAAACAAGGGAAATTGTGCTTCGCCAGATGTAATCATCAGCTGTGCATCTAGATACAGATATCTTAGATATCTGCTTTATTTCCCAAGATCCCACACAAACACACACACACACACACACACACACACACACACACACACACACACACACACACACACACACACACACACACATACACACACACACACACACACACACACACACTCAAAACACACACACTCAAAATGAAGAAATGGCTCGTAGCTTAACTGATTCGTAGTCATGCGGCATATGTATTGCGTAATCTTTGAGGTGTAACAGGCCCAGGCACAAACAAAATCATACCGGAATTCTACAGTGGAGGAGACCATAGTTAACTTAAGATATTATCATGATCAGGGGTTCGCTATAATGAGTCATATCAGGAGATTCTTTGCACAAACCACATAATACAACCATTCTCCTCAGACCTTAATGGTGTGAAGTTAAGAGCGACAGACAATGGTTAGTTTGTGTGCCACTGAAGGAGTTATCTCAGCAGTGATACACATCCTGCATGGTTGTGTCCAGGCCTTATTAGGGCCCGAGCGCTGACAGCGGCGAAGGCCCTATTAAAATTGAAGGAATTATTATTATTATTATTATTATTATTGTTATTAGGGCCCGAGCAGTGAAACTGTTTTTGTAAAGATTATTATTATTCTGCGACGTCACACGCATTTTTGAGGGGCTTAGCATGCTGGAAAACTGACAAAAATGTGCACACGTCAAACCTGGCAAAAACTACAAAGATAAAAAAACGTACACATATCCACCACTAGGTTGCGCTACAGCAGAAAAAAAACGTGTTTGACCCCCACTTACTTTGTCGAACTCCTCCTAGACCGTGCAACCAATCTGCATGAATCTTGGCAAGCAACATCTCCAGACCGACCTGAATTTTTATAGCATAAAAATTGCGCAAATTACACACGAACAAATTTGTGTAGCTAAGTATGAAAACACCAACTTTGCCATATCTGGACCAAAATTAAGACTATCAATGTGAAACTAGATTCTTGTTTGCCATGACCCTCTGGAAGTCCCCCACACATGAACGGCTCATCAGATTTTTACAAAATTTGGAGGGGACCATCTAGGGCCAATCCAGAGGCCACCCCTACAGTAAGGTATTGATTGGTCAAAGTGAGCGTGGCCTATGGGACCCTAATTGGTTTTAGCCTTTGGGTAAATTTTTTGACGGCCTCAGTATATACGAAAACTCACAAAAATTGGTGCCAACATTTGCACCTAGGAGCTTTGCAAGACTGTACAGCGATTTGGCCCATACCTTTAAGCGGGCTCCATAGCACCCCTAATACGTTTTTATGTATTAGCCACATCGCAATATATGGGAAACCTACTTTGTCTAACTCCTCCTGAGCTGTGAGTCCAATCTGCACGAAAAGTTGGATATAGACTTGGTGGACCCTCTTGACTAGTTTTTTTTGTGATTGTTGCGGACAAAAATCCTTGATTATTCGGCATGTTTTCTTAAAAAACGTGCTGCGATGGAACTTGCAAAAATTGCAGGAACTTGCAAAAATTGTGGGAACTTGCAAAAACTGCAGTTTGATGAAAAAAAAAAAAAGTGATTCCCCAACACCATGTTCTCACTAGGCAAAATTAGGTCACTTCATAACGTTCCCATGGCAACAGGGGAAAAATGGCAACTCTTGTGTGAAGTAAACGCAACATTTTTCAACTTTCTGCTGAAATATATGTGACTTTTTTGCAACAAAAATGCGGGGATTATGAAATCATGCAAGCCCCGCATATGAAAAAATGCGGCCCGGACTTTGGGTGATTATGCATTGAATTATGCGATCGAATAATCACGTTTTTCAGGAGGGACTGGTTATCAAAAGATTATTGACAGCTAACACAATGCGCAAGTTATAGAGGACCATCTTCCCGTAGGTGGCTGTTGAAACAGGAACGATTGTATCTTGGCAAAACTCTAGCCACACCCATGTACACTGACCATGCCCTTTCATAACTTGTGAACCGTTTAAGGTAGACTCTTGTGAGAGGTATCACTGAACTCAGCAAAGAGTACATTTTTTTACTTGGTGATGTTTGCCCCGCCCCATATCATTAAGCCACGCCCCTTTCATAAGTAATGGCCCGTTTCTTGTACACTATTGTGTGAGGTATCATTCAACTCAGCAGAGACTTCCCTTTTCATTCGTGACTATTTGCAGTGTCTGAGTGCCGTGCAAATGCACGGCCGCAAAGAGTGGCGTGTGCTAGTACCCCGTCCTGCCAGAGGCGAGGGCCCGTTCAGCGCTGCTTGCAGCTTTAATTATTATTATAACGGCAAATTAATTTCCATTTTGAGGGGCTTAACATATTCAAGGCGCTCAAAAATGGCTCGCTAGCGCCCCCTACAAAGTTAAAAAAAATTAGCCCCCCAGTACGTTTAATGTAGACTCACGAAACTTGGTAGACATACCATAACCCCAACAGGAAGTCCGCCATTTTGAATTGAAAGTTCGAAATTAGTGCGATTTTGGCCGTTTCCATGTCGTACTTTAACTCCTCCTCCTAGAGATTTCATCCGATCAACTTCAAATTTGGTCTGTACCATCGTAAGACATTAAAGATGAAAAGTTGTTAAAAGAAAAACTTTTCGTCATAGGGCATGGCCGTGGCGGGGCGGCCGTTTTGTGCGTTTCGCCATCGAAACAGGAAGTGGGTGTAACTTTAGTGTACATTGTCCAATTGGCTCGAAACTTTTCAGGATTAAAAGTCAAGGTGCTATACTTTGACGAACTCCTCCTAGAGATTTCATCCGATAGACTTCAAATTTGGTCTGTACCATCTCAACACCTTACCGATGAAAAGTTATTAAAAGAAAAACTTTTCGTCCAACGGTGTGGGCATGGCGTGGGCGTGGCGGCCATTTTGACCATTCATTGATGAACAAAGAAGTTGTAACTTTAGTGCATGTTGTCATATCTGCCTAAAATTCCACTTCTGGAATTGCTCCGGATGTCTGTCACCTTCCACTTTCTTTGTGTTGGAATTTTAAACTCTGGTGGATTCATGAGGACTATGGCTAAAGGTCCTATGACATGCTGCTTTTTGGATGCTTTTATATAGGCCTTAGTGGTCCCCTAATACTGTATCTGAAGTCTCTTTCCCAAAATTCAGCCTTGGTGCAGAATTACAGCCACTATGAGCCAGTCCCACAATGAGCTTTCCTTAGGATGTCCCATTTCTGTGTCTGTAGCTTTAAATGTTATTGAGGAGAAGAGAGATGGGGCAAAGTGGAGGGTGGGGGTGTGGCCTTGACCAACTGCCATGCTTCACTTCAAAGAATTTCTAATAAAGGAAGAAGCAAGGGGGCAAGCCTGCCTCCTCAGAGCGAAGCCGCGATGGCGCCATTTTATGCTACCCAAACCATCATCCACTGTTAGTATGCCACTGACTGCCATTCATTTTGGCGTCACTTTGACAGCCAATAACTTTACATCTGAAGCGTTTAAAGACTTCATTTGTCCATCGTTTATTTCTAAAGAAACACGACAATGTATATGGCTCCGTAGCAGACGTTTTTATAAAAATAGGCTAACGATTGTGTCATAACCACGCGACTTACTGTTGCATAGTAGAGGAATTACTGTACAGTACAGGAGAAGCTCGTAGGCAGTTTGGACTTACATTAGCTGTTTAGTTTAATTACTAATGTTAACTAGCATTTTAGTTAGCACTAATGAGCCTGTGCCTATGTTATCTCCTTACATATACCTACGCTCTCCATCTCTGCAAGATTGGGAATGATTGAGATTTCTCTTGGCACAGCTACCAGAAGACTTACAACGTTCAGACACGTTGCTCACGTCACATCTACGGCGGCAAGCTCAGTTTGCAGCTGCGCAGTAACGCTCAGCACTCAGTGGAAAAGTGCTTCTAATAGACTTCACTGGTCTCCGTCCAGAGCAACGGGATCTGTTAGTCCATTTCTTTAACTGTCTATGGTTATGGGCAACAACGACTCAACCTGTAAGAAATCAAAAGGACATAAGTACTTGTTCATTCAACTTTCGACCTATAATCCATGTTGAACTTGCAAAAACTACAATCAAATCTGAGATTTCTCAACGACAATCAGGCGAAAGACAAATTTGCCCATCTAGCTCCATAGAGTCCCATTCATTTTGCACTCGCCTGCTATCACCCCCAGTGGAACTCTGGTGGAACTGCAACCAAATTCGGTACAATGGGGCTGAATAGGGAGTGGAAAGGCTTTCTGTTTGCTCCTTTGCAAGCCATGATGTCTCTCTCTTTCTCATGGGAGGGCCAAATTCTCTGGGCAGGCAAAGCAGAGAAAGGGGAGGTAACCTTTCCCCATATGACAACATATAGGGAAGATTCCAGATTGGCACTCTTTCTTTCTTTTTCTTTCTTTAATACCATTAAATTTGGCATGATTTCTCTTGTTTTCCTTGCGTGTTGAAATTGGAAACGTGTATTTTGCAATTACACAACATTGTACACTGTTGTGGAAAAAGGGTTACATGACGTTAATGGAAGTAAATTGAGTTCGTCCGGCTTTGAACCCGGAGAGCCGAGTGTGAGTCAGGTTTTGAGCTGAAAAACAGTGCTCAAATTACGTGGGAGCCAGAGGAAGCCGAGCTCCCATAGAGTGAGGACTGGCTCCCATAAAAAAAAAAAGTCAAAAGGCATTGTAATTTAATCTTAAACAACGCTCATTATCCACCCCTGTGCGGTCTCTTACCATTTAAGACGCTAACACGCAGTGGGAAAATACATCAAATTGTAATCAATAGGCTACGATGTGACTGACACGCTGGCAGTGCTTACTCTTTTCATCAACATGATTATATCACCGTAAATAACGCATTCCTGGACGCAGCCCCAGCCAGTAAAGCCGAGATGACTGAACACCCGGGTGTTGTTATCATTACGTGTAGTCTACAATACATTATAAGACTAGAACATAGTTTGGCTGTGCAATGGCTTCATTAATTTCTGCCAGTTAGTTTTTCCCTGTGTATAAATTAAAGACTACCTACATGCATTACTGTGTTTGACAATGAGGATATGAGACGGTGGTCTGGTTCAAATGAGTTAGGCCTACGTTTTATTTCATTGTGAAATTGAGAATGACACTCAGACTAAATCGTTTAGTTTATTTCTTTGTATTGCAAAATTGAAACAATCAATAACATTGAAATTAATTAAGGAATCCATTTCTGTATTAAAAAAAATCAGTTGTGTGCGTGTGTCAAGTTATAGCCTACCGTGCGCAAAAAAGCAAAAGCGCCACTTGCGCCTAGGCTATTTAATTGTATATATAGCCTATTGTATGTATGTGCGGGGGGGTGCCAACTTTTTTTATGAGACAGAGAGGCCCCCTTAAAGACAAAAAGATAATTCGAGCACTGCTGAAAAGTGCTGACACAGAATAGGCTGTATGCATGTGTTACGCATGGGCGTACATTTTAATTTAACAGTTGGGGGGGGGGGGGGCACAATAAACATAACATTTCTGAAGAGGAATATATGAAGGCAACACAAACATTACAGCCAAAATTGTACAATTGTAGAGGATATGTGTAGTTGTGGAACGCTATTTTATTCACTTTACACATGGGATGAAGTGATTATTTTCTCCAAAATAGATGATGCTGAACTGAGAACTGAACCCCCTAGTACGGAAGCCGAGAACGGCCATGGATTTCTTTTATGGATTTTTTTTTATGCACTGTTATCTCGTGATAACGACTTATTAATTCGTTATCTCGACATAACAAAGTTTGTTTTCTCCCACTAATCCCACTAAGACACCCTTCCATTTAACCCGGGGAATGGGGCTCCATAAGCGGATAAAAATCTGCCGTTTCTCCCTCTACTTCTCCGGTCAAATACTTGGAAAAAAATCCCACTAAAACAGCCTTCAATTTAACCTGGGGAAGGGGCTCTATAAGCGGATAGAGGTCTGCCGTTTCTCCCTCTTCTTCTCCGGGTTAAATTGAAGGCTGTTTTAGTGGGATTTTTTCCAAGTATTTGACCGAAGAAGAGGAGGGAGAAACGGAAATTAATTAATTTGTTATCTCGAGAAAACAAACTTTTTTATATCGAGATAATGAAATAATTAATTAATTATAACAAAATAATTAATTTGTTATCTCGAGAAAACAAACTTCGTTATATCGAGATAACAAATTAATAACTCGTTCCATAAAAAAAACCACTGAAAGCATGTTGGGTGGAATTAGCAAGTTAGCTAACTAACTATCCAACAAGCTACCAAACAAACTAGGTAACGTTATAATCGCTAACATTTTTTGTCATGACTAGTTTATAATTAATCACACAGTATCATCTGTAGTAGAGAAAAGAATCACTTCATCCAATGTTTGAAGTGAATAAAATAGCCATGTCTACTTACTGGAGTTTCACAACTAATGTTACTAAATAATTTTAACTTTGTTCTCTCCCACTCAGCGCTGTCTCTCTAACAGACTTGAGTGTGTAGCAGGCAGTGGACCAAACCACTGAGACAAGGAAGGGGGGGCTCAAGATGTTTTAAAATGCAATGTTTGCCCCATTTGTATTGTTTTACTACTTACACAATTATTTTAATTATATATTGTTGCATTATTTACAATACACATCATGCTTTTAAATAATTATTCCGCAATTTCCATGTTCAGCCTTGATCTTGGGACCACAAGGAGCAACAGGTCAGCTGACCTGAGTGACCTTGGGGGGGGACCTATAGTTGCAATAGGTCAAAGAGATAGGTTGGAGCTAGCCCATTAAGTGCTTTGTACGTTGAAATCAATTCTGAAACGTACAGGGAGCCAGTGACGGGAGACAGTTCAGGGGAGATGTGCTCTCGCCTGCATGTTCCTGTCAAAAGACGATCTGCAGCGTTCTGGACCAATTGCTAGGGTGAGAGAGGCCTGGTTTACACGGATAATATGGAGTCATTTTTGTTTCTTTGTAACCCAAGCAAAAAAAAAAAAGATTTGAGAGCATATTTCTCTCACTGCAATCAAAAAGCAAGTTTATTTTTTTGCATCACAAAATGCTTTCCTTTTGGATCAAAAAGTTTTGATTTTGAATCAAAAACTTTTGCTTGTAAGTGAAAATGTTTTGGGTCAAAAAGTTTTGGCTGTGGAACGTCAGCAGCAGGAACCGACTTAGCAGCGCCGCGGAGCTCTGCTCCTCCTATTGGGGGGTGCAATAGGTTTTAGTGAGAAAAAAAAATATTGCTTCACCTTCACATCGTGTGCAGTCCTGTTTTAAGAAGGCAGTAATTTTTTGCGCAACACCTGTCAGCTAACGTCAATAAAATCATATTATGTGGCAAACACTATCTGGTAGATATCTTGAGTTAGTAAAATTCCTGATCTTTTCATTATTCTAGGTTGTAGCCAGCAGCAACAAAAAGAAGTGCTGCGAAGAGTGTGGACCCAAGATGGACAGAAAAACACAATATACATGCATCAAGTGCAAGAAGTACATATGCAACACACATACAAACACAGTAAAACTCTGCCCATGGTGTTGTATAGTGGGTAGTGTGGGTGGTTGTGGCGCAGTGGATGTGCAGTGGATGTGACACATGCAGTGGATGTGACACATGCCTTTGGTGTGGGAGATCCGGGTTCGATTCCCACTGTGATACATCAACCAATGTGTCCCTGAGCAAGACACTTAACCCATAGTTGCTCCAGAGGAGTGTGACCTTTGATATATATAGCAATTGTAAGTCGCTTTGGATAAAAGCGTCAGCTAAATGACATGTAATGTAATGTAATGTAATGTATAGGCTGGGATGAAAAGGCAATGTGTTCAATATGTTGTCTAGACTGACATGTGCATGTGTTCAGCTTGTGTTGTGTAAACTCACCTGAATGGGATACATTTCTAAAATATAACATATAACTCAATTGCTTCATTTGTAAATTTGTTGACATTTTTCCACTCATATCTTGATTATGATTGATTTCTTTAAATAACATTTTATAAAAATAAAAAAAGTGATCTAACAAAAGTAAAGGCAAGGCAAGGCAGCTTTATTTGTATAGCACTTTTCAGCATTTTCAATCAAAAATATACATTTATGTTCATGCTGGCCAAACAAATTTGCTGTCAGTATAATTTTAACTGTTACAAGTGATAATATTTGAAGTTATTTTGAACATTTTGAATTTTTCAAGGTCATATGTCCATTGCAATGGACATCAGGATGTGGGCAGGTTTAGCTAATGCTCCAACCTGATCTCACAGAATTCCGTGAATCGCTCTTAAAGGAGAATTCCGGTCGATTTCAACCCGTAGCTCTGTTGTTTGTAAATTTGTAGTGCTGTCAGTAGCGAAAAAAAAACGTTTTGTACAAACCGTTTTGTACAAACCAATCTTGCTGCCTACACCGTGTTATCCCCCTACTCGCTCTAGCACCTAACAGGCGTAGACCGGGCAAGTTTTAAACGTGTTTTTAGCCTCTAAACATGCTCGAAATATCATTACTCGGTCTTACCCATGTGCAGTTATTCCTTCAGAGGGAACACAGTGAATCTGACTGCAGTAGATGTGACAGAAAGGCAAAAAAGTTGTGTTAATCCATACCTCTGGTTATTTCCTGATGTCTGCTTGAAGACCACACATAATCTTTCAAGTCAGTCTTTTGTATGTGTTTTTAAATACATTTATACAATAAAGGATTAATCATACGACAATGGAGGACCTCATTTTTTGGACAGATTGCCACTAGAACAACAATATAGATAAAAAACATGTCGGTTTTAACCTATTCAGGCTAAAACATAGGCCTATTTGCACCGGCAGAACCAGCAGCATTGGCTCTGCAAAGCACTGTTATAAAATTAAACATTTTATTGCACAAAGTGGCAACTAAACATGAACCACACAGCAGAGAAGGTGTTTACATACTGAATGACATAGAACAGTCTACATCAGACAGAAATTGCACATGTAACAATGCAACATCATTGTTGCGTCAGGACTATGGTCAGATCATGAGCAGCAAATGTGCTACCAGCAGTAAAAGAAAATCAAAGAATGGAAACTTCCAGCCAAGCATTGTGTGAATTATGAAAGATATAATGAAAAGTGACCAGCAAAGTGTCACATCTTAGACAGTGTATTGAGTCCACGACAGTGACAGAAATCAAAGAAAATCAAAGAAGAAAACTATATGTCACTCACAGATAAGTTATCTTCTTATTTAATGTGGGCACAACACAAACGTGTTTCAGCTAGAAGCCATCATCAGTGTTCACCATTTCTTACTAAATAGGAAGGTTAGGTTACTTAAATAATAACACAAGAAGAATGACACACATTTTCTATGTTACCTATGTGAGGGCGTCCTCTCTCTCCGATGGGCTGTCAGCTCCGCAGCTCGTCCTTATTTACACTGGATTCCATCCAAGAAAACTTGTCGGTGCATTGTCTAAAAAGCCAGCTACTTAGCTGCTAAAGGCAGACCGGACAGTCTGCCTGTTGTTACAACTAAGCAACTAAGTTTGATCCAATTGTTTGATTGTATGGTTTAAACCAGGGGTCACCAACCTTTTTGAAACTGATGTTAATGATTTCTCACAATAATTACCAACAATGACTTAACAAGGTGGGAAACAGATAATATCAATATTCAATTTTTATTTTTAGAACAGGCCTGAGGGCTGCTCGTGGTCCTTGGGGGTTACCTGGTGCCTGCAGGCACCGTGTTGGTGATCCCTGGTTTACACAGTTTTAGAAGAAAATACACATTAAACACACACAACCAGTTCTGTTATTATTCTTTTTTTTTTTTTTTACATACTTTTGAATATTTTTCATAACAAAACGTATTTTGATCAAACTTAGCTGGACGGGCCAGTGAAGTGTGGCTCATTAGCCTACTGAAGAAAAAACTGAGGTGGTTGTTTTTGGAGCAAAAGAGGAACGATTACAAGTCAGCGCTCAGCTTCAAACGACAATGTTAAAAACAACAGACAAAGCCAGAAATCTTGGTGTAATTATGGACTCAGACCTGAATTTCAACAGCCACATTAAGACAATTGCAAAGTCATCCTATTACCACCTTAAGAATAAATCAAGGGTAAAGGGACTTATGTCTCAGCAGGACTTGGAAAAACTTGTCCATGCTTTTATCTTCAGTAGACTGGACTACTGTAACGGTGTCTTTACAGGTCTCCCTAAAAAAACAATCAGACAGCTGCAGCTGATTCAGAACGCTGCTGCTCGAGTCCTCACTAAGACCAAGAAAGTGGATCACATCACTCCAGTTCTGAAGTCTTTACACTGGCTTCCTGTGCCTCAGAGAGTTGATTTCAAAATACTTTTGCTAGTTTATAAATCATTAAACGGTTTAGGTCCAAAATACATTTCTGACCTGCTAGTAAACTACGAACCCCCCAGACCTCTCAGGTCATCTGGGACAGGTCTGCTTTCTATCCCCAGGGTCAGAACTAAACAGGGAGAAGCAGCATTTAGTTTCTATGCTCCACATATATTTGGAACCAACTTCCAGAAAATTGCAGGTCCGCTGCAACTCTCGGTTCTTTTAAATCAAGGCTGAAGACCTTTCTTTTTGATGTTGCCTTTCGTTAAATAACTATCCATTTCTTATACTTTCGTTGCTTATTTTATCTGCTTTTATATAGGCTAACTGTTTTAACTGCTCTTTAATGTTTAATTTCTTATACTGCACTGTAACTTTTATTCTTGTATTTTAATTGTCTTCATGTAAAGCACTTTGAATTGCCCTGTTGCTGAAAAGTGCTATGCAAATAAAGCTGCCTTGCCTTGCCTTGCTGCCTACGCAGCACCTGAACAGGTCAGACGTGGCGATTAGTCACTCGCAAATCCTGGAATCGCCACTGCTTGTTGCATTACGCCACACGAGGAAACAACCCACGGCCAGAACAGTGGGTGCATTTTTAGCCTCGATGTTCTATCCTCCTGCGCACAAATGTGCATTCCTTAGGCCTTTTGTCATGTTTTACAATAAAACGTAACTGTGCACGTACACATATTTTTAAACATGATGTAATGACACATCCTGATATGATATGAAATTGAAAGTAAGCAGAGATTGTATCACGTGATGTTTGTTAAAATATGTAGGCAGAGATCAAGGCGCCTCATCGCGCTCCGTTAAAAAACTGTTTTATGAATGTTAATACAGAACCATAAAATAGGCTAAATAGACCACACCTGTTGTTTGTTTTCAAGTGATCGTGTAGGCTTAATATATATATATATATATATATATATATATATATATATATATATATATATATATATATATATATAAGATATATATATATATAAGATATATATATATAAGAGATATATATATATAAGATATATATACACTACTCCTTTCATCGACATTTTTTAACTGAACAACCCTGAATGAATATATAAGATATATATATATATATAAGATATATATATATATATATATATATATATATATATAAGATATATATATATATATATATATACATATATATTCATTCAGGGTTGTTCAGTTAAAAAATGCCGATGAAAGGAGTAGCCTAGTTAATGTGCTTACTATAGGCTATAGGTAGGCCTACCTGTCTAATGTAGGCTATATGAAAGCATGTTTGTGTTCCATGAGAGTATGTGTTAAGAGATGCTTATTTTCTATATTTTGTGTTGTCTTTGTAAAGCTGCAGAGTTGGAAACAAATTTCCCTTCGGGGACAATAAAATATATGTTATCATATCTATTCGCTTTTTTGTTCGTTTGTTGTTTCCGGGGTTTTAAATCCTGCCTGCCAACCACTTTCTAAATATATAGGCTATAGGAAATGATTCACTGCAGAACAAAATACCACAGGAAACAAACGAAATCTGTGTTGCGGTTTCGATTTTTTTTTTCAGCTATCAAACAAATACATTTAAACTCATTTATTATTTGTTACCAAAAGCCTTCTATAAGCCAAGAGTGCGCTATAGGCAAAATAGTCCATCGCTTAAACAATCCATGCTATTTTAATTTCAACTTGAGCATTTTAATTCGACTTATTTTTAAAAGGAAAACTTTAGTTCGCACCGTTATGGCGCCAGGCCTTTTTCTTTGATTTATTTTTTATTTTCCTTGTACAAACGAATAACCTATGGATATACTACTGCTTGAAGGCTGGGAAGGCTATAGTTTGGCCTGATTATTTTATTTTTTTATTTTTTTTAGGCCTTCCACTACGGCCCTGCTTACAACCTCTTAGGCTTACTGGACAGGGGAAGCGGTAGAATGCCTTAATCAAGTTAGGCTATTTAGTTAATGTCAAATTTATAGGCTATATCCTATACATAAATCAGAAATGTACAATCACAGTCAAAAGCTGTGTCATGAACATCTCTCTCATATGTGTCCAATAATCGTCTCTCTCTGTTTACGTCCACAGCGTGAGACAGCAACCCAGTCTCACTCATAATTTACATCTGGGGCTCATCTGGCCTTGGTCTGTGATTCATATTAAGGCTACAGACTAAATACAAACAAATACCCACACAATTTTTAATTTTCAAAATAGTTTTTTTTATTTTAAAAAGGCAAAAGAGAACACTAGCCTACAGCAATCCTAGATGTGAATCCAGATTCACACAAAGGTTTAAGATCAATGTTAATTATTCAAATTACAAAAAAATACAAAGCCAAGTGGGCTAAAACCTAAAGTGAACACTGCTCATATATTTACTGCTCATTAGGCTAGTTGGGTGTGACCGGGCACGGCGCCCACCCCCGCGGTCCAAGCCAGATTAAACCATGTGATGGCGGATTGATTTATCTCCGTGTCTGTGCCGGTTTTGTCGGTAATGTCTGTAATACGTACAAAAAACACACAAAGCAAAGAGTAAATATTGATTCAATATTCAAAGATTCGTTATTACATGACATAGTAAAATGCTAGCACAAATAAATAATAATAAATGTGACTAAAGTGGTGTGGAGTGAGTAGGCTAGTGAGTGAGTGAATGAATGAGAGAGTGATTAAAGACTGAGTGAAAGGCATCTGATATTATGACCGTGGTGTCAGTTTGGTTTGAAATGTGCTGGGCACAGGGGCGCCATATAGGGGGGAAATTAGGACAATTCCAAGGGCCCATGACCCAAAAAATAGGTAAAAACTAATATAAATTATTAAACCATCATCATTCAGCATATATATATATATATATATATATATATATATATATAGAATATAATAATAATTAATGATCTCTTTGTTTTTACTTGTTTTTGGCAGTAAATTTTAAATATCCCCATTAACCAAAAAGTAAACATCCATATTGACCGACCACCCCCCTGTATCTGCATGAAATGGTTTGGTCCTGCCTTAGCACTCAGTGACAGTGTTTTAGTTAGTAGATACGCCAGAACTAGGCTACTAGTGACCACAATGTTGCCAAGTAACCTTAAATCAAAATCTGGTTTTCAAAAAAAGAAAGAGAGAAAAGAGAGAGGGGAAAGACAAAGGAAATGGTGTCAAACTGTAACCCAGTTTTTCGCCAAGAAAGGTGGGTAGCCTGTAGTCTGTGAGTGGTATTAACATAGGCGTCGATTTAGGGGGGGACGTTAAACCACGTTAAGCTTTTTCACGTTATATTAAGCCCATGAGAACCGCGGGGGGTCAACCAACAGCTGCTTCGCTGCTGAAAATGTGAAGCAGAAACAACGCTTATAATGTCAGATAACGTCCATAATAATTGGACTTTTGGTTCGATTTTTTTCAGAGTTTTCGGTGGTTATAAGTAGCAATATGAGAGAGAAATTATTATTGTTTAGTTAGTAAACCACGTCATGTCATATTGTCAACATGGTACGAAGCAGAACATAGCGGGTCATGTCTAATGCTTTTTGAAAACTTAAGGCTTTCTTCTTCATAAAACGAGTTGGACATCATCACATTTTTGAATACATTTTTATTTATTTACATTAGTAAGCTTAGGGGCCTGTACTGAACCCAGGGTTTTCTGTACCACGACGGTGGATTAGTTGTTAGGTTAAAAGGTTGTAAGGTTAGGGCCTATAGATTTTCAGTGGAGGGAATAACGTAGGCCTATCTTTGTAAACTTCTTGAGCCGTGTGTTGCCAATGCTTGCATCGGTTTGAATTATGTTTTTACATTTTTTATTTGCTCCCACGATCGCTTCCCACTGCCAGGGTTGCAACTGAAATAATAGACTAAAGCAACGACAGTTTATGGAAAGAACAAGTGTAATTATGGTCACATCTTGTGCCTGACTGATTGATAAGCCAGTCCCTCCAGAAAAACGTGATTATGCGATTGCAGAATTCAATGCATAATCAGCCAAAGTCCGCATATTTCTGTGGTGGCCGCATTTTTTTCAAATAGGCTACGCCGCACTTTAGCCGCATAAATTGCCAATTTCCTCGCAAAATATGCGGGGCTTGCATGATTTCATAATCCCCGCATTTTCGTTGCAAAAATGTCACATATATTTCAGCAGAAAGTTGAAAAATGTTGTGTTTACTTCACACAAGAGCAGCAATTTTCCCATGTTGCCATGGGAACGTTATGTAGTGACGCCTACGTTATGTATTTCGCCTACTGACAACACGGTGTTAGGGGAATCTCTTTCTTTCTCTTTTTCATCAAACCGCAATTTTTGCACGTTCCTGCAATTTCATCGCATAAAATTGCATAAATATCCCACATATTCCATCGCGTTTTTTAAGAAAACGTGCCGCATTATCAAGGATTTCTGCCCGCAACAATCACAAAACTCTGCATTTTTCTGGAGGGACTGATAAGCGTTGTGACTTACACATTTACAGCGTCGGCTTCTTTCTTCCTGTTTTAGGAAGCAGCAACTGGATTGCCTTTTGCTTGTAAACCGTGTCTGTGTTCTTCATATTTATGTAGAATTGCTCTTATGTAAAATATGTGGCTCTGGTAGATTGATTGCAAACACCGCCTCTTTTATGTGAACGTGCGCGTCTCTAGATTGGGAAACCCTGGGTTGATTCAACTAGGCCTAGTTGATAAACGTTGTGACAGTTTAACCTTGGTTGTTAGGGTTAGTGCAGCTGGGGAACTGAAAGGAATCCAGGGCATGTTAAACTTGATTCGTAGTAGCCTACAGGCCCCTGGACAACGTCTTTCAAAACATGACCTGCGCGAAAGAGAAAAAAAATATGAATGCGTCATTGTACCCACCACTTCTGGAAATGCACTTCCGATTGCATATCTGCCCCCCCCCCCACATTTCAAACCAAACTGACGCCCATGGGCAACGCGTATACCCACCGTCCCCACCGAAATCTACGCCTATGCCCACAACTGCCGGTCGGACTCAATTCAGTTCGGGTGTGGTGCTTATGGTCTGCGCAGCTGCTCTGGATCGGCGCCGCACCCGCTGGACAGACTGTCAGTCAGAAGCTACAGACAAGTCTGGCGCAAAGTTGGTGCAGGTCTGCATAGCGAGTGTGACTGCTACGCGAATCTGCTGATTCAACAACATCTGTGCCAGATCCGTTTTCGTCAGAGTAGGTTTTTTTGATGCACGTGATTAGGCTACTGTACAATTAGGGACAGGGTTTTCTGTAACTATAGGCTACTACATTTCCTACTAGTAGCTAGACCTACTGTTCATTTAAAAAGAAGAAGATCTAGGCAATAGGCTAGCCTATACTTTATTAATCCCCGAAGGGAAATTCAATTGATTTAATCTGTTATTGTAGGCTACACAATACACACACAGGCCCGAAATGGATGCTTTTATGTGAAAGGTTCTTATAGGCTAACCATTATTTTTGAACGTGGCTGCATGTTTCTCTTCCACCTGAGCCAGTCTGTGTTGTTGCATGAAAACAAAAAAAAAATGATGAAAAAAGAGTTGTCGTCTGATGAACAGCTGCACAGAGGACCAACCATTCCAAGACAGCATATACAAAGTCACGAGTCAGCAAGATTGGCAAGGAGTCAGACCTTCCCAAAGGACAGCCAGGAGTCAAGTCCGTCATGTCTATCATGGTTTGCAGGACTTCTGGGAAGCTTCATTAATGAAGCCGGTAGTGTAATATTCTGAGACTTGAACGTCAGAATTGAAAATATTCCGTATAGGCTCCTGAAACAAGCAGCAGCTTGGATCTTATGTATGTCACCAGACCTCTCTTTTTTCATTCAGCTTTTAGCCTATATACAGCCTAGCTAGGCTATGTATGGTGGTTAAGAAATCAGGGGAGTGGAGAAAAGGCAACACCTCGTAGATGTTTATGCTATACTTTTGAGGTAGCCTGCTTCCAATCTGTTCATTTAGGCAAATCAAATCTACATTGCCCATATTACTGTTCCCTGTAGGCTACACATTGATTCCTTTATGAACATATAAGGCTACATTTCTATAAAGCCTATAATAACATTTTATTTGTTGTACATATAATACAATGTAATGTAATATAATATACATTTTACATTTGTATGGCGGTCCATCGGCTCGTGCGTCATGCGTCACGGGATCTAGATTCCGATGGGTTTATAAGTGAAATACTTTTAGGTGCGTCTAATGTGGGAGGAGTGGCCCATTGGTAGCCTATATTTAGACGCAGGCCTTTCTCTCAGCATCTCTATCTTACTCTCTGGTGCAGCAGGTCAGCAGTCATGCCTCAAACAGGCTCCCAGATGCTCCGACTATTGGCGCTCGGATTGGGTAGGCTATGGGCGCATCTTTGCCTAAATACATTTGGATTTATGAGAGTAAGCGCTTGCAAACATTGTAATCATGCTTGTGGTTGTATTCTTTCAGTTTGGCTGATTTGCGAGTCAACTACTGTCTGTGGTAAGTAGCCCTTTTTCCTTAATTGACAGACCTCAGGGCTTGTTCATCCCACAGCGTGTAGCCTACTGTTTTCCTTAGCCTATGTGTGTGTGTGTGTGTGTGTGTGTGTGTGTGTGTGTGAGTGTGTGTGTGTGTGTGTGTGTGTGTGTGTGTGTGTGTGTGCGTGCGCGTGCGTGCGTGCGTGCGTGCGTGTGTGTGTGATTCATTTTTTCCTTAAATGACGGACCTCAATTCGGACGCTTGTTCATCCCAGAGCGTGTTGTTTTCTCTGATGTATGTGTTCAAGTTGCACACTTCCTCTCGTCTGTGTGTGCGTGTGTGTGTGTGCGCGCGCGCGCGCGTGTGTGTGTGTGTGTGTGTGTGTGTGTGTGTGTGTGTGTGTGTGTGTGTGTGTGTGATTGGCAATATTGTGCGTAATTCCGGTTGGGAATTAATGTATCTGGTTTAATAATGTGTAGTCGTGTCTCTTGTGGTTTAAGAGAGCAGCTAATCAGTGCAATTCTGTTTGATGTGCGCAATGATTTAAAAAAACTGCCATGGAGATGCAGAGAGAGTGCATAATACATTTAATTATTCTTTCGTTCTTTCTTGCTTTCTCTATTTCTTTCTACCATTAAATGTGGCATGCTTTCTCTTATTTTCCTTGTGTGTTGGAATTGGAAACGTGTGTCTTGCAATGATGCAACATGGTACACTTGGTGAGAAATAGGCTGCAGCTGCAGGGTGTCGGTGGCTGTAAATTGAAGGAGGGGGTGTATTGTCTGTGCCATCAGCTTTGAACCAGGAGAGCCGGGCGTGAGTCATGTTTTGAGCTGAACATGCTGACACAGAATAGTTAGGCTCTGAATATATTCACTTTGAACGAATGTTCAAAGTGAAGTGAAGTGAATGTTCAAAGTGACTTTGAACCAATGTCTAAGTGAACCACTGACGTTAATGACGTGATTTAAATCTGATTTGATCTCTCCGACTCACCGCCGTCTCTCTGAAGGACTTGAGTGTGTACAAAGAATGTCTAATAGGAGAGAACTTCCACTCTCTGGAAACGGGCTTCCGGCTTCAGAACTGGTTGCAGTTCCACTCTGGTTCCATATGAGGGCGCTGAATGAATGGAGGTCTATGGAGCTATACCCCTCAAAATCCACTTTTCTCAGGATATCATCTTTTTTCTAGTAATTTGAATGTTGCATTCAAAAGGGGAGGCTAGAAAATACACACTGCTTGGTGTTTTTTTAAAGTGTTTTTTTTGTTTGTTCTAAAAAGCCTATTAAAATGTCAATGACGTCATACACATTGTATGGCCAGATATACTGCTTTATGGCAAGCTCTGATTCACTTCCTTTTTTCAAGAGGTGTCAATGGGATTTTGAGGTTATAGGTATGTCCTATTTACCCACAGAACTGTTGTTATTCAACGGTGACAAGGTAAACTCGGGTTGGCATTCTATCACCCCTTTAAAACATTAGCAAACCTCTTTCTAACACATGTATTGACAGGGAGAGCCTAACCTGTCAGCTGTGTTGTCGATTCCTTTTTTCACTTCCTTTATTCTCTTTCCTCTCTAGGAAAATTTAATCCAGATTTGACAAGTGTACGTGTACTGGTTTTGGATCTGGACCTGGTCTAATGTGGTCCACATACTGTATGAACAAGAACAGGGAAATCTCCCGTTATTGCATTTTCACAAATAGAATAAAGTTTTCACAAATCTGAATCTGTGTTTTTAAAAATCTTTAGCCTCTCTAGGATAATTTCAGTCCAGATTTGACAAGTCTAGGTATAGTGGTTTTGGATCTGGACCTGGTCTAATGTGGTCTACAAGTTTCCCTTAAATTTCCCTTAACTGCCGAATCGGAAGCTGTGAATCGGATGCCAACTTCAGCGTCGTGGTGGGCAGCAGGGCAGCGAGCCTGGTCTTTGACTTCCAAACGTCGGCTGTGTCTGTGTGTCGGTGTGTCTGTATCTTGTGAGGATAGAGATTTTTGTGGATTTGTTGGCATCTGTCGCTCAAGAATTATATGTTATGAACTTTTTTTTTTTTAACTAAATTGAGCTTGAGGTTTTCAAAAAAAGTGGTGGGTACAAAGTGACTAGGGACGAAATCTGATGGGTAAGCGTCCCCACCGAAATCGACACCTATGCGGTAATGTTAACAGACAGTGTACGAGTCTAATGATGGAAAGCTAAAAAGGAAAAGGGAAGCGTGGCGCTGAAAAAGCCAGACTCAAAAGGAAGAAAAGAGATGTTGTTGCTGGGCTGTGTGTTGTGTGTCTGTGCCAAGGGGGCAGACACACAACACACTTGGGCGGAGTGATACGCTGCAGCTCTGAGCAGAGCTGAAGCATATCACTCCGCCCAAGTAGCACTGCTTCCCTTTCTGAGAATATAGTTCCCAGTTTATATACAGTTAGAAGATTGGCTGTGTCTCAAGTGACGTTATTTGTACACACTGTGACTATACACATCACAACATGTAAATAGGAACATGTTGCCGTTATTTTGTCACTTATTCGGAGCAGTAGGTTAGTTGGAGCTGGTTACCTTACACACACGGAGATGAGAAGGGTATGTATCGACTTGTCTAACTGTCAGGGTTACGGTGAATAAGCTAACATCTCAATAAGTCGGCGTGTTACACGCCGACTTATTGGGACATTAGCTTATTCACCGTAACCCCCAGATTTAGACAAGTCGATACATACCCTTCTCATCTCCGTGCGTGTCGTAACTCTGCCTGACGGCTCCACCGTTAGCTTAGCCTAGTACAGATCCTGGAGGTAACCGGCTCCAACTAGCCTACTGCTCCGAGTAAGTGACAAAATAATGGCAACATGTTCCTATTTACATGTTGTGATTTGTATAGTCACAGTATGTACAAATAACGTCACATGACACACCGCCATCTTCTAACCATATATAAACTGGGAACTATATTCTCAGAAAGGCGAAGTAGTGCTACTCTGCTGTCAGCTTCTCAGGTGCTGCAAGCGTATCACTCTGCCCAAGTAGCACTGCTTTGCCTTTCTGAGAATATGTTTCCCAGTTTATAAACAGTTAGAAGATGGCTGTGTCTCATGTGACGTTGTTATTTGTACACGCTGTGACTATACAAATCACAACATGTAAATAGGAACATGTTGGCGTATTTTGTAACTTATTCGGAGCAGTAGGCTAGTTGGAACCGGTTACCTCCAGGATATGTGCTAGGTTAAGCTACCGGTGGAGCCGTAAGACAGAGTTACAATACGCACAGAGATGAGAAGGGTATGTATCAACTTGTCTATCTCTGGGGGTTACGGTGAATAAGCTAACGTCTCAATAAATCGGCGTGTTCCTTTAAGGAACAGTGTGTAATGCCCTATATAATCCTTCTATCACCCCTTTAAAGACCACACTGACGCCTCAAGATGTTTTTAATCTTAAAACACAGCTTTTTCCTCATTTGTATTGTTTTACTACTTACACAATTATTTTAATTATAGTTACATTATTTACAATACACAGCATGTTTTTAAATCATGTTTTAAGGGGGGGGGGGGGGGGGGGGCAACCCTCAGATGAGGTGGGTCCTGAGTTTGATTTTGAATCAAAGTTTTGCTTTCAATTCCAAAAGTTTTGGGTCAAAAAGTTTTGCGAGTCAAAAATGGCTTAGATAAGAGTTTCTGTTGGTGGGTTTGACTGGACATGGCCACACCCACATTCAAGCTCTGCAGCCAATAGATACATGGCCGCAGCGCTGGTAGGCTTCCAGTATCTTCACTTAAAGCTACACTTGACCTCCCGGCCGTGTTGGTGCTTTTCGGAGAATGTTTTATGAAGATATCCGACACATGATGTGGCTTGCTGCATGTTTAATTGTGCTAACAGACCCTCCAAGAAGTCTACACTCCAGTTCTTTCGGTGAGTGAAATATTATTTTACGTCATACATTAGCATTATTAGCATGTTAACTAGCTTATTAGCTTTGAAGAAAGACGTCCAGCTAATGGGAGCCAAGTTAGTCACAGTTAGTAGCGTTAAACTGGCATAAACCGAAGTCAAAACGTAACTTAGACACACATAGACAAGTGCTTAACTGTAGCTTGATAATACTGTTGAACAAAAGGTGTTTGTGTAAGGATTGGAAAATAAAGGTTCACCACATTATCTGGGAACGTGCTGGCTGTGAATTGTAAGCAGCAGGAACCGACTTAGCAGTGGGAGGGGCTCTGCTATTGTAGGAGGTGCAATATGTTTGCACAGACATGTGCATTAAGTGAAAAACTGCATGTTGCTTCGACTTCATGTTGGACGCAGTCCTATTTTAGCAGGCAGTCGTTTTTCGCGCAACACCTGTCAGCTAACGTCAATAAAATCATATAATGTGGCAAACACTTTCTGGTAGATGTCTGCAGGAGGGGACTGAAGGCCTCTTTACAGTCGCTGTTCCCAACCTGTCGCGCGACAATGTGACGTCAAAATGACGGCCAGGATTTAAAGTGCGCACGACAAGGCGGAAACAGGAAGCATGGACGAGTTGGAGGGCAACCGGATGCCAGGACTCTCAGAGTGACTGAAAGTCTCTCTTGTAAACTTGCTGAGTTAAGATGAGTTATTTTATAGTGAATGAAAGGCTTGATCCGACGAAGTAGGTTATTGAATCGTTGTGCAGACATTCTGAAGTCAATGCGTCAATGCTGCTGCCAGTTCTGCCGTTGTTTACCTTTTTCTTCTTCTTCTAGGCCGTAGAAATAGCAAAGTCGGTAGACTTTCCTCAGTTGCGACACCTCCGTTCAGGAGAAGACTGCAACTAGTGTCGCGACCACCACGCACGAGTATAAATAGTTACGGCGCTCCCATGACGTGACACTGTCGCGCGACAGGTCGGTAATGGCGAGTATATCGCACGTTTAAGCTTTGTGTTACATTACAGTAATCTACAGCGCTCTGCGTGATTATCTTAAATATGACTGTTAAGAAATGTGTCAAAAGATGTGACAAAAGTATTGTCAATATAAACATATAGCTAACTTTATATTTTTCTTTACCTGAAACATTTATTACTCATTTATTTTTTTTCCCATAGTCAGTGTGATCCATGTCTCATCTTCTCCCCTTTTCTTTTGCCACTGCCTGCAGAAGAACAACTCCGGGTGTCATCATCCCATATGGTGGTCAGGAGCATCACGCTGATCCCTGTGATGGAGATCCTGCACTAGCTTCAGACACCCTGGCATGAAGACAATGATTTTTATTGACCTAAAGGTGCCGGTGAAAGGCTGGTTCCAATCCGGCAGAGATAGACAAGGCCAGGAAATGTATCAACATTGTAATGGCTACATTTGTTCATACCTTACAATGTGTTCATGAATGTTAATTATGGATTTTAGTTAAATAACATCTGTAGCATACACTGTTACCACCTTTTCTTCATCCTCTTTTCCCTCTACAGCCTCTCAGAGCCTATGTTGGGTGTAGCTATTACCACCATAAAAACCCAATCTGCTGTTTATGTAGCTGATGTGAGAATGTTTACTGTTGTAGGCCTATAGTTTTATATTAAATTCAATATAATTGCACTGCTTTTGTCTTTACTGACTGAAATGTTAGATTTCACATTCAAATCTGTCAATTCAAAGGACAAGCAAATCACACAATTCAGAAAAAACATTAACGCTCCTCTTTCGACAAGGAATAGAAGTCTAGGTTAAGTAGAAAGTGGAAATACTCCCACATGTTTCAGTCTTATGCAGTCTATTCTGTTTAACTTTCTACATGAAGATTATACTCAGCACCAGAGCCCGAGAAACTATAATAGCCATTAACACATCTGCGTATAGATCACTATAATTACAATTAACAGGCAAATGATAAATGACAGCTTTTATGTGCTTTAACTCGTAAATTTATTCTGATCCTTTTATATAACAAATGCCTACCAATACACAAGCAGCAGTTTAACAAATAAAAGGTTCTAGGTTTCATGAAAACATCAATTTCACAGGTTACAAATTCAAAAGTTGTTTTTGATGCTTTAAAAACACTTAAATTAAAAGAAGTGTAACAGT